>PVIW01000419.1:207433-517461 GCA_004026585.1 Noctilio leporinus | reverse complement strand
GAAAACAGTATGGGGTTTCCTTAGAAAACTAAAAATGGAACTGCCTTTTGATCCAGCAATTCCACTACTTGGACTATACCCAAAGAATCCTGAAACACCAATTCATAAGAACCTATGCACACCTATGTTCATAGCGGCACTATTTACAATAGCCAAGTGCTGGAAACAGCCTAAGTGCCCATCAGTGGATGATTGGATCCAAAAACTTTGGTACATTTACACGATGGAATTCTATGTAGCAGAAAGAAAGAAGGAACTTGTACCCTTTGCAACAACATGGATGGAACTGGAGAGTATTATGCTTAGTGAACTAAGCCAGTCAGTGGAGGACAAATATCATATGATCTCACCCATTATGGGATAATAATGAGCAAAACTAACAACAAGCAAAACAGGACCAAATATATGAATACAATGAATAGGCCTTCAGTGGTTAGGAGAAAAGTGGTTGGGGGGAGGGGGGAGGCAGAGGCAAGAAAGGGGAGCAGCTTAGACAAGAACCTAGTATAAAGGAACCATGGACATGCACAACAGGTGGGATTGACTTTGGGGGGAATGGATGGGTGGGGAGGAGGACAGAGGGGAGCAAAAAGGGGATGGATGTAATACAACAACAATAAAAATTTTAAAATAATACACAGTGCATAATAAAAAAATTAATAAAAACAATAAAATTAACACTCTCTAGAAAAAGAGTTGGATTTCAGTAAAAATCATAGGCAGATTTCTGAAAGCATATATTCTATGCCCTTCCACTTTCACAGCCTGTTTCTAAGCAGCACCAAAGAAGAACTCAGTTGAATTGCCTTGCTAGCCTCTCAATGTTTTCAGTTTAGTTTTTCTTAAATTAGTACCATTGGTTGGTTTGCTGTTTTGTTTATTTCTTTCCATTTCTCTTGCCAGCAAACCACACAGCTTCGCTGTCATAATCCCCATATTCATGGATTCCCTGTTGCAATAATGTATTTCACCCAATTTCAAACAAAAGAAAGCTTCTAGCCAAGAAAGCCCTAAATATTAATGGCTTTTTTTGTTCTCATCTTTGCTTTGCTGAGCTTTGACTCTTTGAGTCTACCATACCCAGAGGCATATTCAGAAATAACTTGAAACAATTGAATATAGGGGCCAACCACAGGGATGCCAGCTATTCTGGAGGAGAGCCCCCCCCCCCCCCCCCGTGATGCCAAATGTAACCTTTACCTGGTTGGAATGAGAGGGGCTGGCAGGGTATTGCAGAAGTAACCAGGACAGCGCAACAGCAGGAAGAACTCACAGGGTTGGAGACCAACATTCATGGGGCTTCTTAATTTAACACTGAGGACTGGCACCAGTAACCTCTTTTCCCTGGGTCAATCAGCAGTATCCACCACCACTACCCAGACTATTATTAGGCATGGCAAGTTAGAGTTCTGCTCAAATATTTAAATGACTGAACCTGAGCAATCAGAAATCTGTGACTTCTTATTCCTGGTGTTCTCCTAGTGATAAGTATTCCAGTTCCAAGTAGAATATTAAGAATTGATGTATTTGCCATGTGGCTCAATGGGTTGATGTCCTCTGCAAATCGAAAGGTCACTGGTTTAATTCCTGGTCAGGGCACATGCCTGGGTTGTGGACCAGAACCTCATTTGGGATGTGAGAGGGAAATTGATCAATCTTTCTCTCACACATTGATGTTTCCCTCCCTCAATTTCTCCCTTCCTTCCCCTCTATCTAAAAATAAACAAGTAAAATCTTTAAAACAAACAAATAAAGAGTTGATGTGTTCAACTCCTGAACTAAACATTCAGGTACATAGACAAGGGTGGGCAAAAGTAGGTTTACGGTTGTGAATACACAAAGCATAGGGCTTATTCTATTTTTATTTGTTAATTATTGTTCTTTCCTGTATAAACAACTGTAAACATAGTTTTGCCCACCCTACCTGTAAGGATTAAGCCAGAAAGGGAAAAACTCATATCATAGACTAAATTCTCATGTCAGTTTATAGTAAGCCAAATGGTTTTCAGCCTCAGATACACATAATTTTTTAATGAAACTTCATAAAAACAAAAATACCTAGATTCCTCTCCAAGCCTACAAAAACTGGGCCATTAAGCCACTAAGAAATTTAAAAAAAATAATAATAGGGTAAAAATATTTTCCCATATAATTCTCAAGCACCGTCACACTGGAGATCACTGATATAGCCTCTTTTTCTACATGTACGTACACCTTCCTACCTCCTCACTGCATCAGTGTTATCTTCAGACATGTTCAGATCTAGAGTGCTTGGTGCCTGGAGAATCGGGTGCAGGATATCTCTAGTAAGCTAGCTGTGCCTGTGCTGCAGATCCTGAGCCCTGCCCACCCCCATCCCTGGGCCAAAAGAAAAGGGAGCTAAGGCCATAGCAACAATTCAAGAAGCAGATTTTCTTATCCATGACTCTTCCTGTGTCCCAATTCTTCACTCCACTAACTAACCTTTACAAGGTGTATTTGCTGAAAATTAAAATGTTTTCTGTATTTGGGAACTACAGTTTAGCCATAATTAAAGCTTTTTCCAATTCTAAACAACATAAATAAATAAGCACAACATTTTATTATAATGTGGCTACAGCATATTCTGTGTATCACCATCATGTGAATTTCATCTTTTGGGTTTGGCATTTCTGTCTGGTTTCATGTTTGGCCCTCCCAACTATTTCAGATCTAGGCAAAATGAAAGCATCATTATTTTTGTACCCTAGTCATGTTCTATATCCCTGAGCAAAGCAGACATATTTGAAAACAAATGATAAGAATGGTCTACAGAGGGAGCATGAAGTGAAGGAACTGTTTCTAACCTTCCCCTTCTGCATGTGAAGTGTGAAGGCACCATAAATATGTAAGTGCTGATTTATTAAACTCAGGGAATTGAAGTTTATTCTTTTGCCTTGAAGGCTTAACTGTTTCTGTTTAGCCTTGGAGTGTACCTTTTGTGGCACTCTGTTAGAATGTAAAACCTGAGAATTTTAATAGTTCATATGAAAATGTGAAACAAATTAATTACAAAATTATTCAGAACTTTCCACTTCTCATTGGTCTACTAAATGTAATCTCCAGTTGGATTTTAACTCACAAATGCTACAAAATTTGATTATGAAACATTTATCAGTTTATTATTCATATTTTGCCTCATTCTTTTGAGACTCAAACACTTTAAAACCTTAAAAACCACCTATTTGAATCTGAATTACAACCACTTATGTCTAAAGGATCTAAGAATGAGTAGCTTATCTTCTAGTGATTTGGAATATTCTGTTAGGATCAATAAATCACATTTCTGTGTTGAGTGACTGTTTCAAATGTGAAAAAGTCTAATTGTATATATAAATTTGTTAATATTTTCATGACCATATTACCGTATTTACAAAAATGAATATTACAGCAAAAATTCTGGTCAGTCCACATTTTTCATTAGCCACAATAACTTTTTTCTAAAGATACTTTTCTTTCAATTAACCCAATGTCCTTAATTATGCTTTTCAATTAGAATAGGATGCCAGACGCTTAAGAAATTCAATTTTATATGGTCTAGATCAAATCTCATAAACCAGTTTGAATGAACTAAGCAAAGAAAGGGCAGGGTTTTTTTGTTTTGATTTGTTTTATTTTGGTTTTATTTTTTTGAGTCAAATAAACATTTTCTTGCTATATAATCATGTAAAATAATCATTGATTTTAATAATTACATTTGGTCAGTGATATTTGTTGTTTTTTTGTTTCTTTGAGACTTTGTAGACTTAAAAAATTCTCAAAGAAAGCATATTAAAAATATTTCTTGCAGTCTTGTTTGTTTCTACCTTGCTAGGTTCATGAACAATTTGAGGTAGCTTTAAAACATCATCAATAGAATAAAAAAGAAAATATCTTGTGTTGAATAATCTAGGAGAAAATAAAATAAAGAAAAAAGATAAAGTCAAGAAGTTAAGTTAGAATAGAAACACTGTTGCTTAGAGATAGGCCAAGGAGAAAAGTTGTTATGTGACCTATAATGTCATTAGATAAAAAATAAACTTGTATGTCACATAACTATGTGATAGAGCTGTTAGCTTCTACTACAATCATATCATAATATAAATGTTTAAAATAAATATGTTTATCACTATAACTCAATTTTTTAAAAATGAAAATTGGTTGCTTCAAAAAGAGAAAACATTCCTAAAACTGAGTCCTGAGAGACATTCTTCCCTGAGTCCTTATGCAGTAGATTGTATGAAATGTAAATAGGATTTTCAACAATACCCCTGCAGTAAATACAAAAATAAGAATCTCTGGGCTGTTTCTAACAATGTCTCTCAAAGCAGGTCAACAAAAACACAATACAAAACACCCAAAACGTGGCTGATTAAAAGCACTTGAGGAGAGAGGGCTGCTAAACTGATGCAGTCCAAGCAAGTATCTCTCGTCTGACAACTCATGAACATGTTTTATAAGATCTAGAGGAGTAGTTTAGTTAGTCTGTATATCCTTCAAAAAACACTTCATATAAACTTTTGATAAATACTAAGTGGTAGTGAATTCAAGACATTTATTTTCTAACAAGGGAAAGTATAAATAAGTGATTTGACATTTCTCAGTGTATCTTTCTTCGGATTTCACTTTAAACCCCCATTTATCTAAGACTTCCCTGGAAAGAACTGCCATTCTCACCAAACATCACCAGAGCTAAGTCCTCAGGTATGCCCACCCCGACAGCCAGTTCACCCCAGGTATATAAAGCAACATGGTCATTAATTCTCAATGTCTCCCCTCTCCTATCCCTCACATCAAGAGAAAAGAGAATATTATTAGAAACATTAACACAAAATAAACAAAGCTCTACCACCGTATTCACCCTCATTTTTTATTTGGATTTTTTTTTCCAGAAATTAAGGTAAAAGCAACACCAAAGACTAGCACTCCAGTCTCCACTGTTCTTACCTATCTGGGCTACTTGGTGCCAAACCAATCATGGGTAACAATAACTCACAAAGCTCTGGGACTATATAATAAGGATACAGGTTGCTTTGAAAACTACAAGAAAGTGACAGGAATCAGCCCAGTGTTCAGTGGGTTGCCCAATATTTTCCTGCCTACACACACACACACACACACACACACACACACACACACCTCACTGGTTGATAGATCCTAAAATGGACCAGTACGATTTGCTGGCCTCAGTCTCCTCTGGCTTTGTTTTCTGCTACGGAAACTTCCCATTGATGGAACCTATCCAAAAGTCAACTAACTTAAAGGAGTCTCCTAATATAGCCCAGAGCAGAGATGGACAAACACGCACAGGGTGGAAAATAACCAGCTTAATGACCTTGCAAAACCATGGCATTTCTAGTGCTTCTGTGTGGAGGCAATAGTGTGGGGTGGGGTGGGGGACACCCAGATCACCAGCGCTGTGTATCTCTCTATGACCTAAATTCATAATCCTTCTTGGTTTCATTCTCTCTCTGAGGTAAAGATGCTTTCACACTGTCAAACAAATAGCATTTTTCACTCATGGTTCTTAAACTGCTTGCTGATTTTATAAACTTTTGACATCATTTCTAAAGGCATCATTTTTATTTTTCTCCTTGAATGGTGGAGCATTATATGGGAATATTGAAAGTGTGAGAGTAACCAGCAGTGTGCTCTTCAATCCCACGTTTATTCCCCCATAGAAAAGAAAGGGAAAAACATAGTTGACCCAGCTGTTCTCTGATGCTCATTATAGATTTTAGTTTCAACTCCTTGATAAACAATAATGCACTGGGAACCTTATTTATTTAACAAAGAAGGAAATGGAATGAAGACAAAGGAGAGAAACTTGATGGAAGGATGTTCACAAAGACACTTGACCTACGCACCACAATTTTCCCATCCAGAATGTAATTTGCACATGTTCAACAAGGAAACGCATTTCAAAAAGCAATTTAAACTTACGCCAAACTGCTGAACTGAAACAAAAGCTACTCTTTCAAGCATTTTTTAAAGGTTAAATGTACAGCTTGGGAGAACACTTCCTCAAACTCCCCCGTAGCATACAGTGTCAGTGAAAAGCATACTCTATGGTAGGGAACCATCCTAGCATATATGTAGCCAATATTGCTCCATACAGGAAAAGGGGAAACTAAGGTCAACAGCAATAATTTAAGATATTCAAACTTAAGGATTATTCCAGAAACTTACAAATTCCCACACTGAAAGTGGGACTCAAAGTTGGAGTATTCATTCATTTTTGCCAGCAGACCTATTAGGTAAGAATACCCTACACCTCTGAAAAAGAACCTCCTAACTCTGAGAGGATATAACTTTTCAAAAATTATGATTATATGAGGTATGAATTGTTCTTATATATGCAAGGTGCATGTTATATCACAATCCTTTAAATTGTTTCTAATTAATTAGAAGGCTCTCAATTTCCCACCCTTTCAGCTTGGCAGGAAGCTAGATCCAGCCATCTGCCCTCTGCACGGTCCCTGGGACAACTGAGGTAGATCCATAGACTGACAGAGCAGGCCTGCAAGCCTTCCAGCTTTTGAACAGAGCAGAGCTTCAGTCTGTGGCTGCCAAAGTTGCCATTTGCTCTTTGGGGCCACATGATGCCACTGTGAAGCACTGTCTCACCATCTGTCCAAGCTGTTGTGCGGAAGCCAATAAGCCCTTTTGGTTGATGGGCAGCTTGCTGGAAGCCTCGAGCACCTTCAGGCCTAATCCGCGGACGCTTTGCCTGCCCTGCAACCATGGCTCAGTCCTCAGAGGTGTCACTTCAGACTCCTGATCCCCAGGGCTGTAGCATCTAAGTAGGTTCAGGACTTTCTACTTCCCCTTTGACCTCTCAGTCCGGGGAAGTAACCCCAGGTAAATATTTTTTCATCTTTCAACACTATAAACTCAGATGGGTTTGTTTTCTACTTTTGAAAATTACAACTAATTTCTTTGATTTCTTCTCTTTCTGTCTCTCACTCACACACACACACACACACTTACACCCCACACACAAATCTTTTTTGTTAAGATTTTATTTATTATTTCCAGAGAGAGAGGAAGAAAAAGAGGCAGAGAGAGAGAGAGAGAGAGAGAGAGAGAGAGAGAGAGAGAGATCAATGTATGGTTGCCTTTCACCGGCCTCTAGCCACGGACCTGGCTGGAGACCTGGCTTGCAACCTGGTTATGTGCCCTGGCTGAGAATCAAACCAGCGACCTTTGGGTTCACAGACCGGCACTTTATCCACTATGCCACCAGCCAGGACCCCACACAAATCTTTTTAATGGCATTTATCAGGAGGGCCTGCCAGCACCCCTGCAGTGAAAGACCTTTTGTTGTTAAGAAAAACACAGGTATTAGGAACCCAAAGATTCTTGAGGGAAGGAAAAATCCATTTCCTTCCTTCCTGATGATATTGCTGCAAGGGAAAGTGAAGCAAATGTCTCCAGAGGTCACCTACTTTACTGAATTCATTATAAATCTTCTTTTTCATTCATTTATTTTAAAAAAATGTTTATTGAGCTCCAACTTTGTTTCCAGCAATGTGAAGGGCAGTGGATGTGGAGGAATGAGGAAACTAAAGCATTGTCCTGCAGTTATGGAGTTGACAGTCTCAAATTACCATGATGTAAACCTGTAGACACCGCTGGAGAAACAGAGAAAGTGCAAGACAGGAGCCCTGTGCTTGAAGGCTGTTTAAACATAGCTAAGATAGGATAATACATAAAATGACAGATGCTAAAAAAAAACACAAAAATTAATTATAGGTTCCATACAGAATTCTAAGAGTAACTGAACAATTGCCAGATTAAAAGAAATTAGAAATTATTTCAGGAGGAATAGGTATTTGAACCAAAACCTGAGGAAAGTGAAGAATCTTGAATAATGAAAAAAGGAGGAGAGGAAACTATCAAATTGCATTAAAAAGTGAGGAAATGCCTGAAAATTCAAGATTTTCAAATAACTTTAAATGAAAGCAAAAAGCACCCACTTTAATTTTGTTTTTATATCTAGTTATCTTTTGGCAGTTTCTTTCTTTCTTTTTTTTTTTTTTTTACTTTTTTTTATTGTTGACACTATTACAGATATCCTTATTTTCCCCCTTTGCTCACCTCTAACCAGCTCCGTTCACCCATTCCCTCTGGCCATCACCAGACTATAGGCTATGCATATATATTCTTTGGCTAATCCCTTCTTCACCCTCTTCCATCCAATCCCTCCTTTCCCCTCCTCTAACAGCTGTCAGTCTGTTCCATATGCCCATGCCGCTGTTTCTATTTTAGTTAATGGAATGTTTAAGATACACAGGCTCAAATTTTATCTATCATTTCATTCTTTAGAGAACTGTTCTTGCTATATTTTCAACTAGGAAGTTCCAGGTAAACTCATAATTGTCTCCCAATTTTTTTATCATAAAAATTGTATTTTTCTCTTTTTCTTCCTCACCTTGAAGAAGTAGGTAGAGAAATTCCCCTTCCCCAAACAATCATTTAATATAATCTCCATAGAAGAGTAAATTGGAACACTCTTTCTAAAAGGTAATTTGGCAATTAGTTTCAAAAGCCTAAAAATATGGGCAGACCATCTGGAATGATACATCTATTTTTAGGAATTATCTAGGGAAATAATAAAAAATAGTCACAAAGATTTTGGTGAAAGATATTCATTGTATTGATATTTGTAAAAGTAAAATAAATTTAAGGCAACTAGTAGATATGGCTAAATAATTTATAGTATAGTCATAGAAAGATGATCTTGA
Source organism: Noctilio leporinus (assembly GCA_004026585.1). Taxonomy (NCBI): domain Eukaryota; kingdom Metazoa; phylum Chordata; class Mammalia; order Chiroptera; family Noctilionidae; genus Noctilio; species Noctilio leporinus. The sequence goes on along the minus strand of PVIW01000419.1, from coordinate 508,717 downwards.
ACATATTCTAGAATATCAGAAAATGCTCAGAAGTTGAAAAATCAGATCATAAACTATGAACAGTAGGGTCACAAGTATATCACATATTATGTGTATATAATATATTCAGATGATGAAAAATATTTAAAATGCTAAGAGTTGTTATCTTTTGTTGATAGCATTCTGAGTGACGTGTGTTCCTTCCTTATGCTTTTATGAATTATTTTAAATTTCCTACAATAGATACATCTTGGGACATGTGCATGTACTCTGTTGACCCCAACTTGACCACAGAATGGACCTTGGTTCTGGAATGCTTCCTCACAAAGTGAAAGAGTATTTTCCTCTTTTTTAGATGTAATAAATAACCCTTTGTTCAGCTTAAGATATGTCTCACCATCATATGGCACCTGGCCAACCCTACTGCTCTATCTACCTACCCCATGTGGGGAAGGGACAGGATCCTTCATTCTGTGCAAAAAGTGGTATGAGCAGATCAATTGTCTTGAGTCACCATGCTAATAAATATATAGATATAAATGGTCTAAATACACCAATCCAAATAAAATAGAGATATTTTCAGATTTATCAAAGAAACAAGATCCAACTGTATGTTGTCTATAAGAACCCCACTTTTTTAGCCCTGGCTGGTGGCTCAGTGGAATGGTGCCAGCCTGCGAACCCAAAGGTTGCTGGTTCAATTCCTAGCCAGGGCACATAATGAGATTGCAAGCCAGGTCTCCAGCCAGGTCCATAGCTGGAGGCAGGTGAAAGGCAACCATACACTGATGCTTCTCTCCCTCTCTGCCTCTCTCCCTTTCCCTCTCTCTAAAAATAATACATTTTTTAAATCTTTAAATAAATAAATAAAATTTACATTGATAATCAAAAAAAAAAAAAAAAGAACCTCACTTTTAAATAGACTCAGAAAAATTAACAGTAAAAAGGTGAAATGTGATGCACCTTGCTAACACTAGCCAAAATAATGCTGCAGTAGCTATATTATTAGATATACAGAATAAAAAATATGACCAGGGATAAAGACAGAAATATAATTATCTAAGAAGATATAATATTAATTGTGTAGGCAAATAACAACAAAATCACATATAACAAATAATGATAGACCTCACAAATCCACAATTATAGCAACATAGACAAAACATATAGAAAAAAATCAGTAAAAATATAGACAGCCAAAATAGCACTATCAACCAACTTGACATAACTGACATTTATAGTGACAATTCACTTTACATTGAAGAATACATATTCTTTTCAAGTGTATATAGAATATCACCAAGAGAGATTGTATTATGATAAAGAATCAAATCTCAACAGATTTAAAAGAATGGATATCATACAAGGCAGGTTTTCAGAGAAAATTGAATATAAATATCAAATACAGAATGATACCTGAAAAATCATTAAATAGTGGGAAATCAAACAAAATACTTCTAAATACCCCTGGGTAGAGCAGAAAGTATCAGAGGGTGATATTGGCAAAAGGATAAACACAAAGATCAATGAAAAAGAATATTACAAAAAGTTTCAAAGTGAGTTATTGGCAAAGGATAAACTTATAGTTCAATAAAAAAGAATATTTAGAAAGAATCAGAAATAGTCAATGGACACTTGTCAAAAAAGAAAAAGACTGTCAGAAAAGGAAGGACCATCTTTACAACAAATGGTGGTTGAAAAACTGAGCATGTAGATTAAATATAAACCTTAGTATATACCTCAACTCTTATTCAAAACTGACCTAAATATAAAAAGTAAAACTCTCAAAATTCTATGAAAAGTAGGAGAAAATCTTTTGGATCTCGAGTTAGGCAAAAATATTTTCAACATATGGTATTTAACGTATGATACCAAATGTTCAGTCTCTAGGGTAGAGAATGATAAATTGGGCTTTATCAAGATTATTAACCTCTACTTTATGAAAGATACTGCTAAAAGAATAGAAAGCCACAAACTGGGAGAAAATATTGACAAATCACATTCTAACAAAGGACTTTCATAATAATATATGAGTACTATCAAAACAGTGATATAAAAACAAACAACCTAATTAAAAAAAAAATAAAAGATCTGAACAACTAAAAAATGTTTAAATGAAAAAAAGCATTTTAAAGATGTGCCGTATCCCTAATCATATGAAAATGTAAATTAAAACCACAATGTTATGTGAATACATATTTTTTAGCATGACAAACAAACAGAAAGTTAAGATATTAACATCAAGTTCTGAAAGGATATGGAGAATCCAGAACTCTTGTACACTGCCAGTGAGAATATAAAATGTACAACCACTTTAACAATACACTTTGGCAATTTCCTATAAAGTTCACTATGTGTTTACAATGTGAGCCAGTAATTCCAATCCCAGACATTTACCCAAGAGAAATAAAAAAAAAACTTATGTTCACATAAAAACCTGTACAAGAATATTTTTATATCAGCTGTGTTCATAATTGTCAAAAACTGGAGACAACCCAGATGTTCTTCCCCCAATGAATAAACAAAATGTGGTTCATACCTTCAATAGAATACTACTAAGCCATAAAAAGAAATAAATTATTGATTCACTTAATAGCCTGGATAAATCTTAAATAAATTGTTGCTAGTTGAAAAAAGCCAGCAATAAAAGGTATGATTTAATTTATATGACTTTCTGGAAAAGGCAAAGGATAGGAATAGAAAACAGATCAGTAGTTGTTAAGGATCAGGGGTGGAAGATGAGTCTGACTATAAAAGGACAGAAAGAGAATTTTGAGGTGATAAAATATTATCATAAATAGGGTGGTAAAGACACAATTCTATGGATATGACCAAATGTATGAAACTACACACTACAGAAAATAAATTCTTCTTTATGTTAATTTTTAAAAAACAGAAATCAAAGGAACTCAGAATACAAATACTAATGAACGTAACTGATTTTAAAATAAATAATATAACCACAGTGAAAGGGATAGAGAAAGAAATAACAAATTTAACTGAAAAATAATATTTGACAGGATAATGTAAGCTAAAACAAAAAGCTATATATGAACACTGCATAGTTGGTAAATTTGTTTCTCACAGCAATACATGTTAGCAATTTAAGAAAAACTTTGTGAACTCTAGAGCTGAAAAAATAAGTAAATAACATAAAGAACATAAGAGCCGTATTTCTCACTGTTGGAGAAGTTACACATTAGGAAATGCAGAAGGCTAGAATGGATAGTGTAGGATTAGAATAAGAGATACCAGTATAAATGCATGGTTTTTACTGCATACAGATAGATAACTACAAAAATAAGTATAAATACGAGTGATAAGGTATATCAACATCACATTCATCCTGACATGCTGCATCATGAATACGACATTTCTGTGGTGTTCTTGACAAAAGTGGAAAACCTCAATCTAAGCATCAGAAAATATTAGACAAATATACAGTGAGTAAAATTTGATAAAGTGACTGTTCTTCAAAAGTGTTATGGTCATGAAAGATTGGGAAACTACCACAGAATGCAGGAGATGAATGAGAAATAACAGCTAATGCAATATGAGATTCTGGGTTGACTCTTGTAACAGCAAAAGGACAAGTAGTGAAAATGCTGATGAAATCAGAATTAAGTCTTTAATTAACAGCATTGTGCCAATTTAATTTCTTTTCATTTTGATACCATGGTTATGTGAAATGTTAATATTGGAGGAAGATAGGTGAAAGATATGAGTACTATCTGTACTATTTTTGAAACTTCCTCATAAATCTAAAATTACTTTTTAAAAACTGGGAAGGAAATGACCCCATGTGACTTAGGCCATGAATACAGAATAGAGACGTAGCATTTTTGGCCACAGTGGTCAAATTTGTTGTGAGGTACATAATGTGAGCATGAAAACTAATGGGCAAGTTAATGATGGATATCAAAGAATCAATAGCCAATTCTGTGGCCAAGATAACCAAAGCATGAAACATGAAAGTGTGTCACAATTTAGTTTAGTAACAAAACACATGTTGCCAATGTGTCCTTTCATGTTGTATCCAGCAAGGTCTTCACAGGCAGCCATGATGAGTTAATGGGCCACATTAATAACTGCGAACCCGAATTTAGGATTTAAGAATCCATGTTATTCCTTCTTACTTCCTCTAGGAAGGAATACCCTTTTTCTTCAAGCTTCATTTCCCACTTTCTCCAGGCTGGTTTCCTATTACTTTATTATTCCAGCTTGGAAAATAGGGGTCTTTCTGGTCTCCCCTTTTTGATGTATTAAACATTGCTGATACTCCCCTGAACGATTTCATAGCCATTATCCTGGCAAACCCCATATCTATCACAAGCTAGTAGCTTTTGTCACTGTTCTGTTGGTTACCAGCCTCTTTTACTTGTTACATCTTGCATGGAATAACTTTACAAAATGCCACTTATATCTTATTTTCCCACTGTTCAAGAAGCCACAATAATTTCCTGATACCTATTCCATAGTGCATTATGGAGTTTTAATGAAATTTATGAATTCTTCTTTTTAGTTTACCATAGATCTGTCAACAAAAAAAGTTGCTGCTCCCAATCCAATGCCAACAGAAGTCCCCAATCTGGGGTGCATTAAAAGGAGAGACTTTACTCAGGTAAACAGTTTGCAAACCTGGGAAATGCATCTTCCAGTGGAAACCAAGAGTGGTCTCCCCTGAGACAATAGAGAAAGTACCTGCCCTGGTTCCTGATTGGCCTGTTTTTATGCCAATGAGGAATCCAAATTTGCACAGTTTGGTGAACCCAAATATCCCTGTTCTTATTGGTCAGAATTGCATATCCTGGCTGGTTGTTACAGAACTGCTCTGGTCAAAAAAAATATGCAAATGAGAATATAGCTGAGTAGCTTCAATTGGATAAGGTAGGTCTCAGCCCATTGGCCCAAATATGATTCCAAGAACTCCTTTATAAATTTGACTTAGCAGTTATGCAGTGCATGAGGCTGGCATCTCAGTTTGTGACTTTTCCTTGAAATGCTGGCAGTAGCTACTGGATGCTGATTATAAATTTGAGCCAAATTAAACACAAGGAGTCCTTCTTGGCAGGTATATTCCTTCTAGGGGACAACAGACCTAAGCTTATAATTTTGTTCTTTCTAATATGCAAGCAAGGTCTAATTATATCAACCATGTACTTCTCCTCTCATAAAACATTACTCTCTGTATCCAAAAAACTCCTCCTCTCATCTGCTGAATCCAATCCCACCAGCTTTAAAGGCTAAATTCATCATATTTAATGCAAAAGGCAGAATCAGCTCACTCCCTGGGTCCCTTTAAATTCTCTTTACTGATCTCCTGATGCAAACTGTATCACCTACATCACTTATATTGAGTTATTTATTTCCATTTCATTCCATCTAATTGTTTCCTGTGTGTATTCTTCTCTCCACAACTAACATATTAGGAAATAAATTTTAAAGGATTACAACTACATATAAAATGCATCCCACATGGCAAAAGACATTTGCTTCAGGGCCTCAAAAGCTATAACAAACAAATTTGCTAATAGAAATTTTTTGTAGAAATAAAGTATTTCCTACCACTAATTAAATTTTTCATTTTTCATATTACACAAATTATGAAAATGCACAAAAGAAAAATTTTAAATCATCCTTAGTCCTATCACAAAGCTAACATTGTTAACAAGTAGGTACATATATATTCAAGGCTTTTTCTTATTCACATACACAAATATTTCTCCATATATGAATATTTTGTAACTTGCTTTTCTCATTAACAACATACTTTGAACATCATTTGAAAACAATGCATATGTGATTATACATCATTTTGAAATACCACATAGTATTCCAATGTATGGATTACCATATTAATTCACCCAGACTCTTAATATTGAATATTCACTTTTTCCCAGTTTTTCTGTATTATTAACAATGTTAAAATGAACATATCTATAAATGTATCCTTAATCAGTGGTCTGTAATTAAGCAAAAGAGCTTCTAAAAGTGGCATTGCTAAACCAACAATAACACATATTGAAAGGTTCATGATATACAGTATAGCACGAATTTCTCTTCTGGAAAATTTGTACCAATTTACATGTTGTTAACTGTATGTATGTGTGTATATTCATTGTCATCACACTTTCACTAATAATGAATGCTGTTCTTCTCTAAAAATCTCATGAGCCTTTTGTGTCATTTCTTCCACTAGCACATTTCTCAACATCATCAGTAGAATTAAGATTTGATTTCTACTCACTGGCCACTTCACACCCAAGCCTTCATCTTGGAACTTGAAGAATATATTTTTAGAGATGCAGTCAGGTAAGTTTTTCACAGAGCCCTTCTACCCATTTCCAGTGCTACCTCATTGTTCCAAGCTGACATTTCCCAAGCCATCTGGGCAACTCCTAAGGGGACATCTATATTCCTACCAACCCACGTAGCCCATCCACCACATAGCTGCCACAGAAATCCTTCCACAACATATGACACATATCATGTCATATATTATACTTCCCCAAATTTTTCAAGGATTTCCATGTCAACAAGAAAAAAACAAATTATATCGCCCTTTCCAGGGCCTAAAAGGTTTTACTTTTAGACCATCGACCTCTGGCTCAGGAGTTAATCCAAATTTTGAGGAACTAAATTTATGCAATTTGGTGGGCCCAATTTAATTAAAATAATGCAAAACTAGGCTTATGGTTTTGCAAGGATTAATGCAAAAAGAAAGATTATACTCTGGTACCTTTGTAATAAAGTTGCCTCTACTTGGATCTCACATCTTGTAACTCCCTTTATTCTTCTTCAGTCACACTGTACTTCTTTGATTCTTCTTTGCCTTTGCACTCATTACTGCATCTGCCTGAATGCTGTTCCTGAAAATCTTCCTATAGTTGATGCTTCCTATAATTCAGGTTTCAGCTCCACAGTTACCTCTTCAGGGAGGTCTTTCCTGACACAGAACAAAATATAGCTCCTACCACCTCTGCTAGTACCTCTCCCCTCAGGAACCCTCTTTCTTACGTTATTCTGTTTTGTGATTTATAGTCCTTTTTACAGTAAGTACAGTGTTTGAAGTACATTACTTGTTTATTCATTAATTTGGTACTATGTCTTCTTGCAATAGATCCCATGAGAACAAAAATTGTTCCAATACAGTTCACCCATGTGATCTCCAATACCTCAAAAATGTGGGACACATTATATGGGCTTGATAACTGTTTATAACCTATGTGAGTTAAGGAATAAATGAATGAGCTGATGGATGAATTAATTATATTTTAAGCACGAATATATCATTATCAGATTTGGTACTAACTCTACTAAATATTTTGGAAATTCTTCAAACTGCCTAGCTAGTTGATGGCAGTTTTAGTGCTTTACTTCCACTGATATAACCTATGTGGGCATTTTCTTTCTTTTTTCTATTTCTTATGGATTGTATAAGGAATTTAGAAAAGGTGAGAATTAAATGTGGAAATTCAAATGACTATTGGAAACTAGAAAGTCTTGCCTAATTTTAAGGTTTTCCACCTTCAACTTTAACAAGTTAAATTGGAGGCATGATGGAAATAATTTATAAACACCTTTTAACAACAAATTTATTAGGATGTATAGGATAACAAGGAGTTATACTTCAACAAAAAAACATTCATCATAATACAGCACTTGGTCTAATCCTTTTAATTCCTTAAAAACTAATTTCCCTCAGAGAAAATAGTTTTGTCAATATGCATCGAATTTTGCACGAAGCTAGCACATTCCACTGTGGAAGCTATTCTGATGATTCAGAAGGCCACAGCTCTGGGCAACTGGTGATTGGCAGCTTCATTATGACAACATGCCCACTCATGCACCACATCTCATGCAGAATTTTTTGGTGAAACATCAAATCACCCAAGTAACTTAGCCCCCCTACAGATTTGGCACCCTGTGACTTCTCACTTTTCTTAAAACTAAAATCATCTTTGACAAGGAAGGGATTTGAGATCATTTATGAGATTCAGGAAAATACGACAGGGCAGCTGATGGCAACTGGAAGAACTATGTGAGGTCCCAAGGTGCCTACTTTGAAGGGGGCTGAGGTTTCATTGTCCTATGTACAATGTTTCTTTAATCTTGTATTTTCTTCAATAAATGTATCTCTTTTTCATATTACTTGGCTACATACTTTTTGGACAAACCTCATATTCCTATTAAAATGATGACAGATTAAATAAAAGATTCCACTTAGATTGCTTCACATCTCTAAATGGTGCTAAAGATTTAGGGCAGCAGAAGATTACAATTTTATTTGTCAAAATAATCATTGACCTCTGTTTCTGCTTATTAATATTTCCTGTTTGTTATTATGTGGACCAATTACCTTTCTCATTCTATAGCTCCAGAAATGTGGTTTATCATTTACAAAATCAGAGTTGAAAACTTCTTTAACCTTCTGTAAATATGATTTCTAAACTATATGTGTGTGTGTGTGTGTGTGTGTGTGTGTGTGTGTGTGTGTGTACATATCCTTTCTAACATTGAGCAATACATGATCTGCAGTGACAGGGCCTTGTTCTGGTTGCCAGAGGACGGTATTACTCTTTTCATCTCTGGGAGTCATTTTTCACTTTTACAATATCAAAAATTGATTCATCTGTATAATGTAGATAAATTAAATACTGATCACTTTGTTTGTAAGTCCTTTTTCAGTTAGGTTCTATTTGTGTTGACTTCCAACTTGTTGCCTCAAAATATCTTTGGCAAGGGTATCCCCCAACAGCCACCCAATATATTATGGGATAATGACAATGGCTCTTTATTGTTCTGGTGACTTCCCTAGCCACTGCTGTCCTGGCTCCCAGAAGGCCACTGGAAGCCAGCCACTGCTGTACTAGCTCTGGAATAAGGAGACCAAGAGTCAAGTTTTATTAGCCTTTTCTCATTCTCTCCCAAAGGGAAGAAGGTAGCTCCTAATGCCACATATTTTTGCTATAAAGTCTCAGATCCATAAAGTTATCATCATCCTGAAGCACAGAACACATCATTATATCTGATAAGGTTTCTGAGATACCACTAGATGTTTTCTAACCTTGTTGCATCCCTGCCTTACTGTATTTTAGATTGTCCAATGAATTTTCTTTGCTTTGTTAATAGCAATTTGTCAGGTCTAACTCCAGACCCAATAAATCAGATTCCCTATGTGGGGGGTTCAATCATTCATATATTTAGAGGCTCCTCTGATGATTTCTATTAGCTATGGTTGAGAACAACCACTGTAATATAAATGCTGCATTTACAAACTACTCCTCCATCTTCCAACCTGTATTGCAGTTGATAATGTGGAGAGTTTGATAACAATTCACTTCCTTGCTATTCAACTAAATAAATTTTTTGGAAATACTGCTATGAGGTCATCTCTCCTTGGCTTTTCTTATTCTCTTACCTTACTCATAGTGTTTTTCCCACTGAGTTGAAAATTTCTGAGATTTTCTCATTTATTTTTGGACATTGAAAGCCCTCATCATTGAAAGTTCTTCCTCTCTGCTGCTGGCCACTTTCATCTCTCAATGTATTCCAGAATTTACCAGTTTACTAATCCACAACATAACTAGTAAATGTTTAACTACAGAAAACATGTATGAAGCCTCTATGCCTCTCTGATGTATGCACAGTGTCAGATATCTAGCCAAAACTTAGTAAATATGATGAAAACAAATCCTTATTCCAATATGTAAATCTTAGGAAAATGTTTGTTGACTATTGAACCGGTTGATAAAATAGGATGGATGATTTTGTTCACTTTTCCCTCTGCAGTTACTTTCAAAGGTCTCTACAAGGTGGTGGAAAACATTTAAATGGAACTTACTCTGAATGATCAATATTTATCCAAAGATAATTGAGCTGATAGCACTACTTCATTTAAAGTTAATTACCTCAACTATTAAAACAGAAACTGTTATGTAAAAAGCTTAACTAAGGAACTAAGATAGTTCCTTACCAAAATAACACAGTAGGAACAAATGTGTGATGGAACTAACAGTGGATTTCTTCTCTAGGTTAAATATTCTGAGAATCACTGACGCCATTATCCAAGGTTAGCACCACAGTTATTAGGTACCAATCCTTGTTCCACTTCTCATTTATCTGTACCCTGACTGATGACATTCTGTGACAAGTGCATTTATTATTCAATAGCTAAAAGCAGAGTCAGAACTTGCAGAAGAACATGAAAATGCCATATTGCTTGAGCTCAGTTTCAACATGGCAATATTAGCAGAATTTACAGCATCAGTTTCAAATTTACTTTCCTTGAGCACCATGATTAATGTTAAATGTAAACTTTGAGCTCACACAGTCCATCAATCAAGAAAAGTTTTAATTAAAATGATAATCTTAGATTATTCAGTGCTTAATAATAGATAAAATGATGCCTTTATTCTTTTTTGAATTTTCATATGACTGTGGAGATGGGAGAAGCTGAGGGAAGACAGAATGCACCTTCTTGTTCTCTTGTACTACTAGCCTGATTTCTTTCTAGGAATATAAAATGTTCATCTCTAATTCCCCTCCTACCATTAGGTTGATAGATATATTTTTGTCTGAGGGGCTTTAATGCTCTGTGAACAGGAAACAGGGACTGATAACCAGTCACACAAACTTAAGATAACTATTTAAATTCTCTGATTTGCATCTGTAAAAAGTCATGTTTATTTGGAAACCCTTCCATTTCTACATCCAGGAATGATACAAGAATTATAGGACATTCTATGTGTGAAAGCTCCTGTTAAAGTTCACAAGCATCACAAAACTAGGTGGAATTTATGGCAATTTTTTTTATCTGGGATGTGTCCTATTTGCATACACTGCCCCTTTGCTGGGCATAAAACTACTGTTGGTGGGATTGTAAATTGATGATGCCACTAAGGGAAACAGCTTGAAAGCCCTTCAAAAAATTAAAAATAGATCTAACAGTGACCCAGCAGTTCCACTTCTGGGTATTTATCTGAAATGCAGAACACTAATTCAAAAAGATATATACACTCCTATGTTCACTGCAGCAATATTTACAATAGCCGAGACATGGAAGCCACCTAGCTGTTCATTAATAGATGAATGGATAAAGATCACACATATATCAATGAAATATTACAGAGCCATAAAAAAGAATAAAATCTTGCCTTTTGCAACAACAAGGATGGCCCTAGTGGGCATACTGCTAGGTGAAATAAATCAGACAGAGAAAGGCAAACACTGTATAATTTTACTTATGTAGAATCTAAAAAAATAAAATAAAATAAATTAACAAACAGAAACAAACTCATAAATACAAAGAACAAATTAATGGTTGCCAGATGAGGTGGAATTTGGGAGGAAAGATGAAAATGGTGAAGGGATTAAGAAGTACAAATTGCCAGATGTAAGAGTCACAGGGATGTAAACTACAGCAGGGAATATATTCAGTAATACTGTAATAGCTATGTATGGTGTCAAATGGGCACTAGTTTTATTGGTGTGATTATTTTGTAAGTTATATAAATGTCTAATCACTATGCCATACACCTGAAACTAATCTAATATATCTAAACTATAATTGAAAAGTAAAAAATTATTTTTAAAAAATACTTTTAATTTTTACCCCCAAACGTGAAAAGGCAATCACAAACCCACCCATCTAGATCAGGATTTCTCAACCTCAGCACTATTCATATCTGGAGCCACATTAAGTTGTGGAGGCTGTCCTGTGCATGGTAGGCTGTTCAGCCTTCAAACATTACTAAATGTCACTAGGAGGTGGAGACATAAATCACTCCCAGTTGAGAATCACTAACTTACTTAAATTCTATTTTATATATGACATAAAACTATTTTGTTAAAAGAACATCATACTTTATAACATATTCTTAAGTATACCAAGTAATAAATTATATGAGTATATATGTGTTTATGAAAAAATCAGTGATGATGCTGACAAACTCATTAGCATGCTATATATTATTAAAACATAATTAAAAGGATAAAAGTAATGTTAAACCAAGCATCATGAAAAGTTACACAACAAAAAAACTATCAAGGTAAGAATACAATATTAGAAATTCCTACCAATTGAATATTTTTATGTGATCAAATACTATATAATCAAGGCTTAAATACAAAATAAGAAGCAGATAATTAGGTCAATTTAAAATTCATCTTTTTCCTAAGTTGCTAAAGCAAAAATTGTAATGTCATCAGATGATACCAACCAAGTGTGTTTCAGATGATCAAGTCTTAATTATTTAACAATGAAGAATGAGAACAATAGCCCAGACTCTCAATATTTTTTAAATTTCACAGTCAGCTCTGAATTCCCCATTTGTCATGGCACTCTGTCAGGACTGAAATTCAACAAAAGTAAAAATATAATTTCTTCACATTTTATGGTTTATATTACTGTTGTTTTGGCAGTTCGAGCATGCCAGCCATCTGGTTGCTCTGGAGAGGCTTAGAGTGGTGACAGTTTGGTCCACTGTAAAAACCATCATGAACTGAAAGCAGTGATCCTCTCCCCCAGCATGCTAGAGCCAAAAACAAGATGGGGGAGGAAAGGGAGAGAGAGAGAATGAAAATAAATAAACTCTACACTTCAAGATCAGGCAAAAGCAAAGCAAAGACAAGAAGGGAAAAAGGTTGATATTACATTTTCTACTACCTTACTAATCACCAAGCTCATTCTTAAGTCATATTATCTTCTTTCTTTAAAATAAAAGCTCTATTTTGTGAGCAATAATAGTTCATAAATGCCCTCTATTTCTTTCTCAGACATTTGAAAACACCACTAAAAACACCTAAGTGTGATCCTCCTTTGCTGGATCCTGTGATTTAAAAAATCACATTACACTTAATGTTAAATATAATTTTTCTCCCTAATCAACAATTACAAAACCAATGAATCAATCATTCACAAGATCTGCCTTGTGTAAGATTAAATAACAATTGTTAACTAGATACTATACAAGATCTGTCCAGAAAATATTGGCATGCAAACTGTTTTAAGTATATTAACATTGGCTCAATACTTTCAGGACAGAACTCATACAACAAACCTATTGCTCAATATTCCCAGACATTATCTTGTTTAACATTAGCACCAATTTAGGAGGATTTGGTCATATTGTGGGAAGTAAACAAGTATGGGGGATTTTTTGCCTAAGAATATTAATACTCAAGACAGCATTCAAGGAGGAGGTATGCAGGAAAAGAAGAAATGAAAGGAAATTGAACAACCTATAACAATCATGCTATCAGCGAGGCATAAACTAAAACTTAGAATAAGAATGTGGGAAATTAAAAATATAAAGAGCCTGGCAGGTAGCACAGTGGATAAGGCACCCACTTGCAAACCCAAAGGTCACTGGTTTGATTCCCAGCCAGGTCACATAACCAGGTTGCAAGCCAGGTCTCCAGCCAGGTCCATAGCTGGCTGCAGGCAGGTGAAAGGCAACCATACATTGATGTCTCTTTCCCTCTCTGCCTCTCTCCCTTCCCCACTATCTAAAAATAATAAGTAAAAATCTTTTTTAAAAAATAGGGAGAGAAAGGTTGCATATGACTAACAAAGATAGAGAAATAGGAAGGAAGTTGATGAACAACCTTGAAATAAGCTAGGGGTCAGCTATTCCCATGGACTAGGTGACTAAAAGCCAGATAGTCTAACATTAGTAGATAATTCATAGTAGCTCAACAACTCAGGAATCTCTCTGTTATAAAATCATTGACACAATTTTAGTTGCACTAACTATTCTAGACCTTATTTACCCTGATGGAGTTATTGTCCCCACTCCTACTTGTTATCTTACTTCTGGCATTAAAAAAAAAAAATCATCAGGCATGAATTGCTTCCTGTTCAAGTTCCAATAATTAAGATTGCTACAGATTCTTACAGAAACAATGGTGAACTGGAAGAAATTGAGCAACTATCAGCCCTATAATGTACCCATATGCTTTGATTCCCCATTCTCTCAATTTTGGATCACATCAAAGGTGGTAGAGGAGCAAGCCAGGCTAGCAAGGACAGAAAGAGAGGTCATATGTGCTCTAGCTGAAAGGTCAGCACAAGCTCCAAGACAACTTTCAACAAGTACTGGGAGCCTCCAACTTCACTCAATTTTATCTGGCCTTTTATCTGGTTCCCAGGTAACAGATCTTTCATTCCAGATGTGCTTCCATTTTGATTATTCACCTGGGACATCCATTTAGACATAGAGTTCTCAAATGAAACCAATAACAAGTTGATCCTTATGCAATAGCTTTCTTTCTCCCCAAAGCTAGATTATCTCTCTATCTCTTCACAAATTCTTCTTTTATGTCCTATCTCATAGAATATTTCCACCTCAGAATATTTCACCTTGCTTTCTTTAAGACTTTGCTTCTTCAATTATTCCTTTTACCTAAGTCTTCAGTTCTTTCTATGTTCAGTCTTCCTTTTTTGTTGTTTTCTTTTCCCCAGCTTCTATAGATATACATTGGTCTTCTTGTATCTGAAAGAAATAGAAATTTTTATTTCCTCCAAGCATTCCCTTTAGTTCTCATAACAACGTATGCTCTCACTGTACTGTTTCACATGCAATGGCAGCCTGGCCTCTCTGTGTCCCTTTATTTCCCCTAACTTCAGCTGGCTTATTTCTCTTTCCTACCACTGAAGGGGAATTCTAGAAATGTATAAAAGACCAAATTTTCCTATCCTAAAGTAGTACCTTTTGTTCTTAACTTCCCCATTTCTAATCTATTCCAATTTCAAAATCAGGGTTTCTCTTTAGCAGCCCATTCCATATCCAATCTGTCTCCAAGGCCTCTGAGCTCTTTACATGCAGTTTTCTCGTCTTAATCACTCCCCTTCCAGTTCTTTCTCCATCATGCTAGCCTAAATTACCCCAATGGCAACAGCCACCTAAGAATCCTAGGGAACTCTTAAATGTCATGATAATAGGAAAGCTTCTTGGTTGTTTATCATATTATTATTATATGCTTACATGTATAAACACATAGACTTGGAAAATTGTCACTAGAAAAGCATGGAACAGCTAGAATCAGATAACTTCATCTATGTTAGGCTCATTTATGTATGTTATAATCATGGCAATACACCAAATCACAGATATTCTACAGGTTTTCTTTGCATAATATCATAGCAAAAATATCTCTAATATGTAATATAGAAAGTTCCCCTTCTAAGTTGTCCAAATGACTTTTTAATGTTGTCATTATGTCATTATTCCTAATGAGCCTAGTCAACTTTCTGTCCCTCCTGTCGTGGCTGACTCCTGCACCACCATTGGCATGATCCAAAATTGAGGAAATGGTGAATAAAAATGGCAAGAAGACTTCAGAAGGGAGGAATCTAGTGCAAGTTTGAGAGAATGAGGAAAGAAGAATGCTTCAAAGAAAAGAAAAGGCATTAAAAATCAATTGTGTCTACTTTATAAAGTTCCCAAAGACAGAAGGACTGGCTAAAGATGTAACTGAAAGGCATTATTATAAAAGCAGTCTATAAAACTAAAGGCAGAGCAAAACTAAGTCTCTGAAGTAATGCACCAGTGGTGGACACTAGGCTTCCTCTGGGCTGCCCTGTAGTATTGAGAACATACCCAGGAGGTGTGTCGTTTTGGCCTATTTTCATTCCTTCCATCAGGTCTGTGATCTTAATCAAAATGAAAAGCACCTGGCAGTCTCTTCTGTTTTCTCATGCAACCTCCCTGACAGAACACTAAAATTTTTACTCACTATATTAATTATGGATATTTTATATTGATAAGGATAGACTAGTTTCTATATAAACAATTCCCAAAAATCTCATTTTAATTAAATTAAACTTAAGTTTAATTTCTGTGTATATGATAGTCAAAGGCTGGTTGGTGGGGCATGGTTGGGAAAAACTATTCCAGGCTCCTTATACCTGTAGTCTCATCTTCCTCTGGGTTCACAGGGTCCTGTCTATTCAGGTACCAAATGGAAAAGAAGATCACTCTGGAGGGCTTCACCATCTAACCCTCAAAGTAGGGTTACACATATTACCATAATCTGCTATAGTCACATACCTTACAAGGAGGGAGGTTCTCATGTAGTCTTGCTATATACTTAGAAGAAAAGTTCAGATGCTGGCAAACATAAGCAGCCTCTGATACATTATTAAACTGCAACAAGATGTTTCTCTAACCAGATAAAAAGTATGAAACCTCAGATCAATGTTATTAATGATTTTTAAGTTTGTTTCTAGAACTAGAAACACCCTCCAGATCTTTTACAAAAAAAAAAAATGGGCCTTTCTAACAACTCTATAAATGGCCAATCCCTCCCAAAACCTGAACTGCCTACGCATCCCCATAAAGAGATCATCATTACATTTTCAATGTGATATAACACAGCATATGTAGTAATTATTTTTTTTAATGATGGACAGGCTAGAATTATTCTAATACCAAAATCACACAAAGCTGTAACAAAAACTGAGAGCCACAAACTGATACTTCTATGAATATAATTTTAAACTCTCAAAATACACTAGAAAACCAAAGCCAGCAACATATAAAAAGAATTATACACTGTGACCAAGTGGAATTTATCCCAAGAATGTAAAATTAGTTTCATATCTGAAAATAAATTAAGGTAATACACCATATCAATAGAATAAAATAAAATAAATCACATGATCATGTCAATCAACCCAGAGAAAGTATTTGCTAACATCCAACATCATTTTATGATGAAAACACTCCATAAAGTAGGATAATAAGGAAATTCCCTTTACCAGATAAAGTGCAGCTTTGAACAAGTGATAGTAAACATCATACTTAATGGTGAAAGTCTGAATGCTTTCCCCTAAAGATCAGGAGGATTTCAGGATATCTCTCCCCACCATCTTCATGCAATCTTCTAGCCAGGGAATTGTAGAGGGGTGGAAAGTCATCCAGATAACTATCTCTATTTGCAGGTGACATAATGTTGTATATAGAAAATCCTAAGAAATTCACTAAAAGTATATTGAAAAAAAGTTTAGCAAGAAGTCAAAAGATTCATATACAAAAAAGAAACCATTATTTTTATGCACTAACAGTGAACAATTTGAAAATGAAATAAACAAAGCAATTTATACAAATGTGAAAAAGAAGAAAATGTCTAGGAATAAATTTAACAAAAATAAGTAGAAAATTTGCATTCTGAAAACTATAAAACATTGTTAAAATAAATTAAGGGCTTAAGTCAGTGGAAATAAATGGAAAGACAGTCCACATTCATAAATAAGATTTAACATTATTAAGATGACGATACTCTCCATGTATATGTACAGATCCAATGCAATCCCTATTAAAATATCAGCTACACTTTTTCCTGAAATTGACAAGTAGGCTTTAGAATTTATATGAAAATTTAATGGACACAGCATAGTTAAAACAATTTTGATAACAAATGAATAAAGCTGGAGATCATATTTTCAGATCTCAACTTCACAAAGCTACAGTAATCAAGACTATATGATCCTGGCAGAAGGATAGACCTATAGATCAGTGGAATATAATTGTGAGTCTAGAAATAATTTCTTACACTCATGCTTAACTGATATTCATCAAGGTTTCTAACAATTCAATGAGGAAAAATAATTGTTTTTGCAACAAATGGTACTGGAAGCACAAAAATCTGAAGTGGAGACCCTGATTATAAATTAACTGAAAATGGATCAACTACCTAAGTGTAAAAGCTAAAATTATAAAATCCTTAAAAGAAAACAGAAGTAAATCTTTGTGACCTTCACAATATAATGCTAAAAGCACAAATGACAAGAGAAAAAATAGATAAATTTTTTCAATTTTATCAAAGTTTATCAAAGTTAAAAATGTTTTTATTGAAAATGACATAGTCAAGAAAGTGAAAAGACCATAAAATTGGGGAAAATATTTGCAAATGACATTTCTGATAAGTCTAATATCCAGAATGTATAAAGAATGTTTACAATTCAATAATAAAAATGCTATCTAAGTTTAAAAATAGGAAAATAATTTAAATATATTTCTCCAGATAACATCTTCAAATGAGCAAGCAATAAGCACATGAAAAATGCTCAGTATCATAAGTTATTGAAGAAATAAAAATCAAAGCCATAGAATGATACCATTGAAGACCAACTACATTATCATGAAAAACATAGATAGAAACAACTATTGGCAAGGAGGAATCAGAAGGAACACTTTTACTTTGTTGGTGGGAATGTGAAAAGGTAGAGCCTTTTAAGAAAACATTGTGGAAGTGCCTCAAAATGTTAGAGTTATTTAGAGTTACTATATGATCCAGTGATTCCACTCCTAGGTTTATATCTAAGATTATGAAAACATGCCTATACAGAAATCTGTACATGAATGTTCTTAGCAGCATTATTCATAATAGCCCCCAAAGAGGAAATACCCCAAATGTTTATTGATGGATGAATAGATAAATAAAATGTAGAATATTATTTGGCAATAAAAAATAAAGTATTGATACATATCACAATTGGATGAATCTTAAAAACACTTTCTAAGTAAAAGAAGCCAGTTATAAAAGACCACATATTATATGATTCCACTTATGTGAAATGTTCAGAATGGGCAATATCATAGGCAAAAAGTAGATTAGTGGTTGACTAAGGGCTCAGGGATTGAGTAAGAAATAGGGAGTGACACTAATGGGCAGAGTTTATTTTTGGTTTATTGTAGACCATGAAAATGTTTTAAAATGGATTGTGGTGATGGCTGCACAACTCTCTGGATGTACTAAAAACCTATAAATTGTGCACTTTAAATGGTTTGATGTAAAGAAGAATTATATCTCAATAGTCCTGTTTTCAAAATAAAACTATACAACCCAGCAAGATGGCAGTAGAAAGATAAATTCAGGTGGCATGGCTTGTCAGAGGCAACATTTCTCACTATGTAGTTTTCAGGTTATAGGTCTATATGAGACTCACTAATACCCCATTCAGGGCTTCCCATGACCAGGGCAGGCTTGATTCTGAACTGGTGGAGTACTAACACTTTCAATCTAAATGAGTCTGCTGTCAGGAACTAGGAAAATCCTAGACTTTGAGCAGGCAAATCCCCAAATCTGAAATTTCCTGTTGGAAGTGTATCCTTTGAGTTTTCATAAAAATATTTTAAAATTTAAGATGTCTTTGTTCCAGTGCTCATTTTCACCAAGCTTCAACCTCATACCTTTACCTTTTTTAAAGTAACAATTCAACTGTCACCTCATCAGTAAACCCTTCCCTGAATACCCTAAAAAATCAACACCCTCCCCATCTACTTCAACATTCTTTATGTATCTTAATGTAATTATGTTTTCCATAGTACTGATCATTATCTGATATACCACATATATATGTGGTATTGTTGTTAATTTTCTCTCTTCTTTCCTTGACTGTAACTCCTTAAGGTTGGCAACTGTATCGGTTAGACTTTTCAGTATGACAATTGACAATTTACCCCTCAAATTTAGTGCCTTAAAATAACAACCATTGAGCTCTGGCTGGTGGTGCATTCCCTAAGGTACCAGCCTGCAAACCCAAGGTCACTGGTTCAATTCCCAGCCAGGGCACATAAGCAGATTGCAAGCCAGGTCTCTATCCATCCAGGTCCGTAGCTGGAGGCAGGTGAAAGGCAACCATACATTGATGTTTGTCTCCCTCTCTTCCTCTCTCCTTTCCCCTCTCTCTGGAAATAATAAATAAAATCCTTAAAAATAACAACCATTTATTTAGTTCACAAGTCAGTGCTTTGACAATTTGGAACAGGGAATGCAGGACGTTTCTCTGGCGTTATCTGTGCTAATTCTTGTGTGTGCAGTCAGCTGCTGAGTCATTTGTGATCTGGCTGGTCCATAATGGCCTTAGCTGGGATGACTCTTCTCCGCTCCAGGTGATGTTCTGGCCCCCAGCAAGTGAGCACGGGCTTGGTCACATGATGCTTGCGCAGGGTTTCAGGGCAAGGGGGTGTATTTGGAAGAATGTGAGGCCTTGTGAGTTCTGTGGTCAGAACTGCATCACATCAATTCTATCTTGTTTCTAAAAAGTACAAGGCCAGCCCAGGTTCAAGTGGTCAGAAAGCCTCCATATTGTCCTCAAACAAGTTGAAACTCATATTACAAAAAATGGTAAACACCTAGAGGGGAGTAATTCTGGCCAATTTTGTAAACAAGCCACCAGAGAGACTATCTGATTTGTTCCTGCTATATCCTAAATACCTAAAACAGTGCCTATCTAGCCCATAGGTGTTCTAGAATTAGTACTTGAATGTGAGTGAATGAATGAATGAATGATCTGCCCACTAGCCCTGAATCAAAGGCTACCCTATAAACAACCCCTTCTCTGTTGGATGTTCTTACAATATAATATAGGCTTCTAAGAAACTACATTGTTTGTGAATATTTTGCTACTGAAGTCCTGTCTCTACTATTCTTTTAAAGGTAAAACCAGCTTTCACGGTTTGCTTCCTTTCTTCATTAGTTCTTATAAACTCAGACTAATGGCTACCATAGACCTTGAAGCACACCATACTTTATAGAATGCTTTTCCTCCTGTGACCTTGGAGAAGTTTCAAAACACTTTCTCATCAATCTCCACAGCTATGTAACGACATAAGTGACTTCCACTGTACACTCCTTTTCACTCCTCCCCTTTTCTCCCATCCAGCCTGTTTTTCCTCTTCTATATTCAAGGGTGAAACAAGTTGTGACACAACAGAATGACCATGTGCCACTGCAAGATACATCTCCCTGCAATCCTGCCCCAGGGGGCTTTCTGAAAGGCTGGGCAATTGAACAGGGTTACTGACAAGTGGCATGAAAATAAATGAGACCAGATCAGATATTGAAGGGGTTATGGACCCAATTCATTTCCTCCTTCCTCCCATTGCCCCATAAACAAGTGGGTTAGAAAATAGAATACTTCAGCTTCATGGATCTAGATTTTTCTAGGAATATCTAGTTAAAATGTCAAACAGGACTGCTATGGCTCTTGATAGCAAACTGGATAGCTCTGTTTTCCACTTAGTCAACTGGTCAGACCCAATCTTCTGGGCTTCCTGTAGCATTCTCAAATCACCTCCTAACATGGTATGTTTGGGTTACAATTCTTGAAAGGCTATTGTCCCTTGTAACTGTGCCTTCTCCAAAAAACATGTTTGTTCTACTAAAAAAAAAAAAAAAATGCACCAGCCATCAGGGAATTGATCCAACCACTGCTCTCTGAGCATACCCAAATGACAGATTGTTCAAAAGCTGTGACATGTATGAATACCTTTTCCAGTAGGCCTCTTTCCAGCTGGTCTGAAGCTCTTTTAGCAGAGGACAAAGCCCTTCTATAATTACAAATTAAGCTGAAAAAGCAAAGACCCACAGGAAAAGCAATCCTTGGCTTTCTCATTTCCATTATTTGCTGAAATCTCCTTGGCTCAAAACCTCATTGGCATCTTCAACTCCCCCTCTTCACATCCAGACACTAAGTGATGCCAGTTCTTTCCTTGATGTATTTCCCAGAATCTCCCTTGTTTTCATTCCTTCTGTCAGCATCCCACATTCAGTCCTTTATTGTCTCACACAGGTATCATTGAAATTACCTCCAAACAGAACACTTCTGCTTTCATCATTACTGATCCCCACTGATTACAATAATAGTTCTAGCTTTTTAACCTGGAGTTATAATTCTTCCATATATGATAGCTATCCTTTTTTTTTTTTTTTTCTATACTTACTATGTGGATCTTCTGCTTTTCTTATTGATATTTCTAAAAGGACTAGTTACCTCAAATGCATGAAAATCACTTGACAAAACTCAAACAGTACACAAGTATGAATTACTCTGTCTTGTACCTACTAGTCATCTGTTTTCACCCTTTAATGGTTTAATTATATTCTCCTTATTCATATGCTCTATCCCTTGGTCTGCTTAAAACTTTCTTCCTTTTATCTAGTTGCCCCAGTCCATATTTCTTTGACTTTAGATGCACCACTCTCTCCTTCCCTTCCTCTCCCTCCCCTCTCCGTCTCTATTTCTCTCCTCAGACCCTTTGAATTGACACAACACATGGAAGGTTTTGAGCCTGTACATCTCTCTAGAATCACCACATTCATAATCAACACAGGCTACCAGCCATCTAGCACTTCAGACAAAAATGTCATCCCAGGCCCCCAGATGACACAAAGAAGGGATCATCAGTCCGGTTTTGGGCAACTTATAGCCAATGTCTGCCTTTGCATACCCCACCATGTGCCCAGAGTTCAGTTTTGGATGATCCACACTATTTTCTCTGTCCAATCTTTTCTATCCTCCTCAACCCATGGTGATCTTCATCCCATGAATTTTTATAGAACCAAACTCCTGTGATTTGTCCTATTTAGATGATAGTTATATATTCTGCTATTCATGTCTACTTAGCTTTACTAGTTTATTCTAGTATACCCCCATAAGTTGAAAATCCTTCAAGGTGAAAAGAGCATCCACATTAATTTGTAGTCCCATAATACAACATTATTCACAGAGCCTGATATGTGGTAGCTGCTAATTGACTTTCTAGGCTTGTTTGTCACAGTTGAAGTGAATGATAGCAAGTCTCCCTCTTTGCTGGAGTACCGATAGAAGTTCAGGAAGGCCTGTGGAAAGCCAAAACTACTGCTCCCTTGGAGGAAGAGGTGCAAACCAAGAAGGGAGCTACCCAGAATCTAAATGTCAAATGTGTCAGTGCATCACTTTATTCAAGGTCAGGAATACATTTATGCAATACTTTTCAAATGGTAGTAAACTCAAGACGGTTCTTGTTCTCTCAATTCCTCTGCTGTTACTTTTTATTATCGGTTGGATATTGATAATGGAGAAAATAAAGGGAAATAAGCATTGCTAAGTCACTTAAAATAGAGTCATGAGGGTATTAAGGAAGTGAGCCCTATACCCACCTTGTGTCTCATTTCCAAAAGCCCTATTACTAAACGTGTTGCTAAACTCAGCTCAAACATCCTGGAGCCATAAATACCCTGGAGTCATACACATCCTGGTACAAACTCTACACAGACATATATGGACTTTGCTCACTTCCTCTTAGGATTCAGATACATCTTGTACAAATTGGAATCAACCAATCCCTGTTAACCTAGGCAGCAAGACCTCATTTGCATGGAAGACTTACATTTAGTGGGTTTGGCCTTGACCAACCTTACCCTTCCTGGTTCTGTCCAAAGCACAGTTCGAGTTGCTACCTAAATATGCGCTTCTCAGATTGCAATCCTTTGCCCAAATACTTGTTTTACAGTCTATACCCTTTTTGTTGTTGCTGTTAATAATATGTATATACATATATTGCCTGAACTAGTCATGCAGCTTCACAGTGTATCCCCAACCTTTCTTTTCCCCTTGCAGTTTAGCTGGGTTCACTTTGCCTGGCACCATCAATCTGATACCAGACAGCAGCATAATTAGCAAATATAACATGGGAAATAAGAGGCATTATTGATGATTTCAGTAAGGAAAAAGAAAGCCAGCATATGAATTACTTTTAACATAATAATAGATCTTACATATTGAAGTCCCACTATCCAATGAGACCCACCCAGAAAGGAAAACACCCCCTTCTACCTTTAATTGAGCAACAAATCTCAAACAGCTTCTTTTAAATCTGAAGAAGGCTATTTTCTTCTAGTTGGACATTGTGGGGCCAAGGAAGGGCCTCAGCACTGTCCACTAATTTTGAAAAGGCAGAAGAGGCCTTTATTGCTTCTACCAGAGGCTGCATTTCTCTTCTGTATATCCCCTGCCTCATTCATTTTAATTACACAGATGCCTAAATCTTATCTGTAGGTGTCAGTCAGGGATGATGCATGGTTTCATGGCTAACCAATGAGATGTGACCTTCTCTTACCAGAGACAGTATTTTTTAAAAAACAGAAATCACTCATCTAGAATGAGTTTCAGTGCTAAAGAGTGCATTTATTTCTCTAAGTATCAGATCTCTGATCTGTATAGCAGGATCTTCTACTGATAAACTGTATTCTTTGATTTCTATTTCTTTAATTTTTATTTATTGTTTTGAGAGAAAGGGAGGGGAGGGGAGAGAGAGAGAGAGATTTGTTTTTCCATATATTTATGTATTCAGTGGTTGCTTCCTATATGTGCCTTGACCTAAGATCGAACCCACAACCTTGGCCTATCAGGACAACGTCCTAACCAACTGAACTACCTGGCCAGGGTGCTTGACTCCAATCTTAAAATAAATAAATAAATACAAGTAGACAGTGATTCTGATTAAAATAAAGATGCATGAATTACTGATATTAGTTTATTGTAGCATTACCATTATTAAAGTCCTTCATTGTCACAGGGAAGAGTGAAAGCCAATTTTGCTGCATATATGCTTTACCTTAGTATAAATACCCCCCCCCCAAAAAAAAGCATCAGTCAGGGTCTCTTTTCTGCTATTTAGCTCTTTTGTACATATTCCACATTTCTCTATAGCCTTGGCATTTATAGTCTAATTGGATGCTCCTTCCCTTGTATAAATCCTCCAAAACAGGAAGAACAAATGTCCAAAAACTATTGCCATATAGTTCTGTGAAAGACACAAATAACTAGAAGTCTCAACACTGCAAATGTAATATTTGCTGGCCAAGGCATAATTTGGATGAGCAACTTTAAACTTGAATTGTTTTAAGTATATTATAGAATTGTTCTAAAGATTTAGGAAGACATACAGAAAAGTGTTTTCATATAGCTCTACTTAATTTATTAGAAAAAGAATTGAATTATTGAATAAATAATTATTGAATGGGAGAAGTCTACCTTATTTTCTCCACCATAGCTCCTTCTGAGCACTATATATGCATAGATAGACCATCCACTGAGTTTCCAGAGTTCTTATACTTTCTCTATTTTACCCAGAGATAATGCCTACTCTCAGTTTAAGTTTGAGAAAAAGATACCAAGTGCAGGCTTTGTTCAGTTTAACAACCAATAAAATGGCTTCAAGTGATAGAGCTGTCTTTTCCCCTTAATTTTAAATACAAGTAAACTTTTCATTGGCAACTTTTGCAATATGGCTCTCAAAACAGCAACACAAACATTCAAACTGTACAGTTGAAGGGAGAGAGGAGTAAGGATAAATAACCTTTTGCAATTACTGGAAAACGAAACTGTTACTCATCAGAAAATTAGAGGCCAGATCTCACTATAACAAACTTCATGATCCCAGTCAGGTCACGTGGAAATTTACATTCTAACGGAGCACCAAAACACGTTCCCATCTGGGGCAGTAAATGATTATAACCTAATTCTCACCAGGAGTGGCAAAGCTGAAAGAATAACTTCTGGGAGCAGGGGATACAGGGAAAGCTTGGAGTGCTCCACACATTCAAAGAGCAAGAAGCCAGTGTTCTGTAGACCTGTGGCAAAAAACAGTCTGGCCAGGGAGCAAATGTTAACCCTGTACAAGCCTCTCAGGGATTCCCCAGGGAAAAGCACCCCTAGCTAGGCCTTTAGGGCCCCAATATTTGAGGTAACCGCCTCTGAGATTGCAGATAGTGCTAAATCTATCGGGACTGTTTGTCTGAAAGCCTAGAATTCCTGGTTGGAAACCAAGGTCCCAGTAACTTTGTGTCCTGCATGTCCTGCACAACAAAATCCTGTATAATGTTAGGACATGCTACACAGAGCTATTCCCTATCCAAAAAGGGTGAGCCGGGTGAATTAAGAGGAAGGAGTCTGCATCCTTTGGCTAAAACTACCCTTTCAGGGGCCTCCGGGAGTGCCAGCTGGAGCCCAGGTGGGCATACTGAGGCACCCCCTCTTCGACACAGGACACCACCACCCCTTGGGCCTTTCGGGTCTTTCTAATCCCAGGAACCCAGAGGGCCCCAGCGAGGGAGGAAAGGGCAAACCCGGACTGTGGGCTGGCCTCGTGTCAGCCTGTCCTGGGATGTAGGCCCGGAAATGGTATCAGCCCGGCTGGGTCCTCGGTGCGCGCCTTGCTAGCCACAAACTGCAGGTGCTTGACTACCCCAGCGAGAAACCGGTGGCCAGCGGGCGCCTCTCACAGTTGGTAAGTGGTGAAGTCAGCATGTGTAGACCCGCCCGCTCTCAGATAAATGGAGGTCCGCTCACCCAACCCAGTTAGTGTCAGTTTCTTTGGTGAGTGCTGGCGCCAAAACAGGAGCAGTTAAAATCGTTCCGCATTCTCCCATTGGCCCAGCATTGTACTTGTAAGTCCACTGGAAGAGACAGCTTCTGGCCGCTTGTTTTGAATCCAAGAAAACAATGCCTGGGCCGTGCTCCGGAGTGTTACTCTTCGAGTTTACAGGCAGAGGTGGGGATTACCTAGGATGCGGCAGGCAGCCGCAAGAAGAGCAGACCCTCCAGCCTTTCCCGACCAGTAAATAGTGCAAAGGGACTAGCCAAGGCTTAAAGGGAAAGCGGTAAAGGAAGGAAGGGATGGCACTGAAAATGTGAACGTTTCCAGGACAAGAAAGCTGGGAATGGATCGGGGTAGGAACCAGCGAAAGCCTCCTGAACCTTTAAGTCCACATTCTAGCAGTGGAACAAACAGGTGGGAGCCATGATAGTGGGTAGAGCGGCTGGATGTACAGTTCATTTTTCTGTGTGGATGTTTTACCCTGAACGGCTGAGTATTAAATTCCACCGCAAAAATTTAGGGAGCATAAAAGGGAGGAGCAATTGTGAGGACAAAACTAATTCTGAGGCCAAAGTCAGAACCAAGGTCCCTTCTTACAGACCCGTGTCCCTCTGCCCCACCTCTGGCACCTTTTGCGCAAAGCGACCTCCCTCCAAGCCAGGGAGAGGGAAACGTGGTCTGGAAGCCACAAGTAGAGTAGCTGCAAGTACAAGTAACAAGTTATCATAGGTTGATTCCAGAGGGCTGCGGGAGGCTGAATGGATGGGGCGGGCCTGCTCGCTGGCTGCTCCTCCAACATTACTGACGGCAGAACTTGCACTTGATGATTTTCTTAAAGGCATTTTGGAAGTCCTTGTTGAAGTAGGCGTAAATGACAGGGTTGAGCAGAGAGTTGGAGTAGCCCAGCCAGTTGATTATGTCGCTCAAAAGGGGGGGCATGTGACAGCTGTTCTCGCAGAAGGGCAGGACCAGGGCCACGATGAAGAAAGGCAGCCAGCAGAGGATGAAGGTGCCCATAATGATGCCCAGCGTCTTCACCGTCTTCCTTTCTCGAGCCAGGGCCATTTTGCGCTTGGCCTCAGCGTTGCGTTCATTTTTCTTCTCGAAGGTGGTGAGTGCACACGTGACAGGACCCGCCTCGCTGGGCAGTGGCAGGTGCTCTTTGGAGCTGCCCAACCGGTGCACTTCGATCACCTCCAAGGCTGTACCGTTGTCGCCCTGTCTCACTGCTCCATTGGTGCACTGAGCACCCCCTGGCCTATTCCCCACGCATTGCCTCCATTCTCTGCTCTCTGGCTCTCCATTTACGCTCTTCTTCAGCCTCGGGGCTGGTGACGCTCCAGGGCGAGTGTCTTCTCTCTTCTCCACTTTCTTTACTGTCTTGCGGATGCGAAAGCGTGCGGCTCGGAAGATGCGCCCGTAGAGAACTAGCATGAGAAGCAGCGGGAGGTAGAAAGCGCCAAAGGTGGAATAGATAGTGTAGCCATGGTCCTTGCTGATGGTGCACGCATTGGGGTCCGAACGGTCTTCTGGTGTTCGCCAGCCCAGCATGGGCGGGATGGAGATGAGGAAGCCAATAAGCCAAGTGAGCGAGATAAGCACAGCTGCGCGCCGGGGCGTCCTTTTGTTCACATAGTCGATGGGGTCCGTGATGGCCCAGTACCTGTCCAGCGCGATGGCGCACAGGTGCAGGATGGATGAGGTGCAGCACAACACGTCCAGGGCAATGAACAGGTCACAGGTAACCTGTCCCAGCGTCCACTTGTTGAGCACCTGGTACAACGCGGCCATGGGCAGCACCAGCACCGACACCATGAGGTCGGTGATTGCCAGCGAGCCGATGAGATAGTTAGCCACGTTCTGCAGGGAGCGCTCCAGGGCAATGGCGGCCACTACGAATGCATTGCCCAGCACGGCACATAAGATAAGTGTGCCCAGCAGGAGGGAGGTAACTACTTGGTAGCTAAAGGTCACCTCGGCAGCATTGCCGTTTGTCCCGAAGGAACCTTCGGAGGATGTGGTGTTGTTGCCCTGTCCCGGGCTGAGCACATCCATGCCTGCGCGCTAGGGTTGGCGGGGAGGGGGAGGGGAGAAAGAGCTGCACTAAGATCCCCTCGCCCCTCCCCCCAGGGACTGCGGCCCCTCGCCGGGAGTTTCAGTGGAAGGGGATGCAGGGACTCAAGCGGGAAGTTCTTACTGCTCAGGCGAAGGCAACTCCGAGGAGCGGCTTCTGGGCGCTCCGTGGACTCCCTTGGACCAGCGCATTCAGTAACTCCGGCTGAGAAAGAGCTGTCCGGAGAACAGCTCCGGGATCTCTGGGCGACAAAAAGGTGTCCGGAACGGCTGTCTCTCGCTGTTCATTTTACTTTGCCGCTGCCCAACTGACTGCTGGAGCCTGAATCTCCCTACTAGCAAATAGTCTCCAACCCTAGAAGTATCTGGAATATTTAAACCCCATTCTCTATGGTCATTTTGTGACCTTCCTCTCTCCCTGGTTCTCTCTCTGCCTTTCTCCCACTCGATTTTCTCCTCCTTCCTTCAGCCTCCACGCCTTCCACTTCCCTTTTCCCCAATAGCCTTCCCTTTCAGTCTCCCTCTCCCTTCTCACACCCTTGCTTTATTCCTCTGTGTCGCTCAGACTGCCGGGCTCCCTCCCTCCCACACTAACCCTCCCTCCCAACACTTCCTCAACCCTGAGCGCCTCTTTCCCCTGGGTCTCCGCCCTCCTCTCCTTCTAGCTCAGTGTCTTGGCGTTCTAATCCCCTTTGTCCATATACTTAGAACTACTTACACACACACCCAGCTTCCCAATCGGACCAACCTTGTAACAAATACCTTTGCCTCCTACCCAGCCAAACTCAAGGGGAAAATTCTAACTACCCATTGCTTTATATTTCTGTCAAATTCTTAAGTAGAGTCATCATTACAGAGTAGCAATAACAAATAAGCAGAGGAGGCACTTGCAATCTGAGTGGGGGAGGGGCAACCCTGGGTCAGTATGTTAATGATGGTAAATTGATAGAAACAAAAACAACGGAGTGTCTTAGCTTTTTAAACCACCATCCCCCTGATCATTATTTTACATCTAAGTCTCTTGGGGGTGGGGGTGGGGAATGTTGCCTGCATCTTTATTTTATTTTATTTTATTTTATTAGGAAATTAGTGGAGAAAGGATTAGGAAGGACCGGTAAATAGCTGCAGCACCAAAGGAAAACACTCAATTCAGTATGACAGAGGCATAAATACCTTCCCATCACTATTTCCCTTTTAAATTCAGTGAACAATGCCATCTTTCATAGCATTGTGGTGAGTAGATTTAGGAAAGTGACTTTTTTGCTAATGTGTGTAAATGAGGTCGGGCATTTTATACGGTTCCTTGATTTTCTTACCAGAGCTTGTAAGTCTCTAAGGGAGAACTTAGTGGGAGAACTTAGTGGAATCCCTGGTCTCTGCCTCCTGAATTTCTCTTAAACTCCGAAGCTGGGTTCAGCACCTGGGACAGCTCTAGGCAATAAGGGCTTATGCCGCCACCTTCCGGCAAAGGCTTTAGAGCGCCATCTAGGAACCCTTGTCTTGCAAAAATAAAGCAGGTATCAGGAAATACCACAATTGAAGAAAGTTAAAAAGAAGGTCCTGGCCCTGTATCTCAGTTGGTTAGGGTTTCATCTCAACATGTCAAGGTTGCGGTTTGA
Source organism: Noctilio leporinus (assembly GCA_004026585.1). Classification (NCBI taxonomy): domain Eukaryota; kingdom Metazoa; phylum Chordata; class Mammalia; order Chiroptera; family Noctilionidae; genus Noctilio; species Noctilio leporinus. The sequence goes on along the minus strand of PVIW01000419.1, from coordinate 478,896 downwards.
TCCTTGGTCAGGACACATACAAGAAGCAACCAATGAACGCATGAATAAGTGGGACAACAAATCAATCTCTCTCTTTCAAAAATCAAGAGGTAAATTTTTTAAGGACAGTTATTAAAAAGAAAAGTAACATTGAGTTATGTGTTTTTCTCCTATTTCCTTCAAAAATGTATGTTTGTGCCCTCTTTTGCTCTTAATTGTGTACACCACGCTTATATTTTCTAGCTCTTTTTCATAGCCTGCAGCATCTGTCCTTCACAAGGTCTCTCTAGGAATTTGGTTTTAATAGAGCTAGGCAAACACTCTCACACCTTCATCTGTGCTGGTTTTGTGCTGACAAAGGCTGCACTTTGGAACTCACACATTTGTGCACATTCAACTAAGAGGGAAAACAATGTTGAATTTTCCAAATGGGGATGAATTCATGTAGAAAATAAATAGGCTGATATTGGTTCATTCTAAGCTGTTTCTTTTTCTAAGAAAACCAAATTTAATCCCATTTGAATATGGGCAATGAACGAGGTTACCATGCCCTAAAATAGATGTAGATCATGACAAATTCACTAATGCATTCTGATTGCATGACTGAAGTAAAGGAAAAGCGCAGAATGCAATCCCAAAAGCAGATGACTCTGGATTACATGCACAGAATCACTCCAGATAGCAACAGTGTTAGTGTTGTGTTCAAATTTGAGCTCTGAATTTCATAGCTTTGAATTCTTTAAGACCAAACAAAAGAGCAACCACCAAAGCATCAAATAAAATCTAGTTGGGCTGAAGTGTAGAGTATAAGGCAATGTGTTTGAAATGGATTGTTTCACAGTGGAATGCTGTCCACAATTCCACATAATTGCTTCAGCATGTCACAGTAATGAACCTGACATTTGAAATGATTCATGGCATTGAAAAAAACAGAGATAAGTATATGTGGTGATTCTGGCTATAGACCCTGAAGAAGTCTTTTTAAAGTTTGTGAAAGTTTTCATTTCTCCTTTTAAATTTTTCTGACATAAATAGAACTGAATAGTTTTGTTAGAAGACAGTTGCAGGTTTAAAAATTATAATATGAAAATAATTAAAATCTGAATTCTCCAAAGATAAAACTTTGGAAATATAGTTGATAAACATAAACAAAGTAAAATAAATTTAAACTTTAAAAAGAAAACATATACATATCTGTATCAGTACATACATGTACATACTTAAATAGTAAATATATACAAAGGTATACTTGAGTAGGAATTGTATCAGATTTAGCACATATAAATAAATATATATCAGTAAATAATTGTGTATTTTTCTATTGGCTCCTAAGTGCCTTAATAATGGAGAATTCTATTTTTTTTTCAAGAAAGCTAAAATGCTATAAACCTGAAGTTAATATGCATGCAGTCTGGCATTTGCTATTTTGCTTTAATATTCTATAATGCAGCACTTTTATTTAAGTAGAACAATTCTCAAACAGTTCATGTTTTTCTTCAAAATAATGTATATAAAATTTCAAACATTTCATTAAAATGTACATTTCATTCTTAAAATGTATAAGAACTTTTTCTGATGAACACTAGGGTAGAAGCAGAAGTATAAAAGATATGCAACATTGACTATGCTTCCATCCCCTTCAAGTGATTAATAAATAACATGTCTAACTTTTATTGACTGATACTATAATATATATTAAAAGCAAATAATGTTGCATTTCTTCACATTCATACTTTGCCAAATCTCCAATGTTCAACCCTTAATGATAAAGAATCACACACAAAAATGGTGCCAACTGAAGACCCTGGATAAAGGGTTAGGCTCTGGTTCTTTAAAGCCTCTGAAATTAACCTAAAGAAAAGCTAGCCTTAAAGCAGATGTTATTGATGATATCATTTGGAAACAAAGCTCCCAGTCATTCTGCTTTTATTTCTTGTTTGACTTTACTGGATACAAGTATGAATTTGATGCTTACAGATCTAGGGTATGACATCATCCATAATACAAAATTTCTCCAAAGTAGTTTATTGGAAATAAAGATTTTTAACATTTTTAGAGGAAATTTCATATAAGCCCAGCATTTCAATGTAGATCTTTGATTAGGGACATAAGATCAAAAGATATTAGGCTGAAGTTTTTCTGAATTGTCTGTCATTACTGAAGGCTGTAATGGATGGGGTATCTCAGTAATAGATATGTCGATCCATAATCCCCAAATTATGACTGATTTTTTAAATTAGTGAGTCAGTAACCTATATAGTAAAGAGTTGAAATTTTACTTAGATTGCAAAAGTGGCTTAACACCTCCTATTTTAAAAGTTTTTACTTTTTTTCAAGTAATTGGAATAAGATAGATTATTTTTTAAACTAAAAATACTGTAATGAATTTAATTCTACTCAATTCTCAAATACTAGAGCAATAGGTCAATTGTAGTTTTATCAATACTGTGAAATTTTATTGAAATTCACCAAGAAAATAAACTTCAAAGAGAAATGTTTGCTCAGATAATTTAGGAAATTCAGTCTTCTGAGTATCAGTGAGAATTAACTGGTCATTTATAAGAAATGCAACCAAAATGCCAAAGAGTAAATCCTCCCTCAAAATTAACAAGCCTTTTTTGTGTGTGTCTAATCCTCACTACTCACTTTTCTCTGATGATGCCATTCTTTCACTGCTATTTCTGCACTGTCAGGTACTTCTTACAGGGCTTTCAGTGGGAAAACGCAAACAGTGGAAGTCTCAGTCTCTTCTCCTGAGAACCATAATGTTGGCTTGGTCCATTTCACACATACACTAAAAACACAGCATGTAGAAAGTGAAAGCAATGTAGCATGTATTTACTAAAATGGATGTAATAATAGACTTATGGAGATTAAATGATTTAATACATTCCTAGCCCACAGTAAATACCCAGTAAACATTAAATGATAATAGCAATAATAGTGATGCTAAAAATAATATTCTCTCTTTACTGGTAATTTCTGAGAAATGTAAAAAAAGAATCATGTGGACTTTCAGAATAAGAGCCTGAAATGGAAAAAATTAAGGCCCTTTCAGGCAAGGATTTATTATGAAAACAGTTTGCACACTCATGTGACATTCTCCCTATTCCTGAAAGTACTGGGCCAAAAAGTAAATGGGACAAAAAGCCCATTTAGTTTTTCCATAAAATAAAAGTTACATTTTTCATTTTCAACAATAACTTTATTGATTTGGACATTTTGAATATGTTGGCTATCTCCTGCATGTATAATGTTGATTGTTCTCAGTTAATGCCTTGATTTGATCACTCATAACTACAACTGGTCTATCCAATCATTGTCAAGCAAGAAACCTCCAGCATGAAAACTTACAAACCATTTTTGGCCTATTCAATCAGTCACAACACCTTCTCCATACACTACACAATTTTTTTTTTTTTTTTTTTTTTTTGCATTTCAGTTGTGTATTTTACCTCTCTTGAAATAATAAAGTATAATATTCCCAAAAATGTTGTGTATTTTCTTCCATCTTCAATGTTAAAATGGCTATACAAAAATTCACCAATTTTACAAGTTTTTTATTGAAGATTTTAGTTATTATTTTCAGAGAGAAGGTAAAGGAGAGAAGCAGAAAGGGAGAGAAACATCAATGTATGGTTGCCTTTCACCTGGCTCCAGCTCGGACCTGGCTTGCAACCTGGTTATGTGCCCTGGCTGGAAATTGAACCAACGACCTTTGGGCTCACAGGCTGGCACCTGTCCACTGAGCCACCAGCCAGGGCCTAAAGGTTTTTTTGTTGTTGTTGTTTTTTTTTAATGCACACTGATATGACAGTTGTTACAATACAATTGAACAAGATTGTTTTGAATGAAAAGACAACTAAGCATTATTAGAGCCATCTTACTGAAAAAACAAATAAACTTTCCACTAATCTAATATTTGGAAAGCTTTCAGTTCTCTAGGAAATTCTGAGTACAAGATAGGTGAAAGGAAGTCTGTGTCCTGGAACTTCTTTTTTTAAAAAATTCTATTGAATATTTTTGGGTGACATTGGTTAATAAAATTATATAGATGTTATGCAGTGGTTTAGCTGGATGTTATGCTCATCTCCTCCCAGAACCAGAGCCAAACTGGAACTTCTTGACTTAAAGCAGAAGTTATTGAGGGGGAATAAAGAACATGCCAGCAAAAGCTTGATAATCAATATTGAATAATAAGTAGTCTGCCCTTTTACTGACAGCTCAACCACTTGCTCAAAAGCATAAAATAAATAAATTCAAATTTATACATCCCAATAAAATATTTAAAAGTATAGTAAAAACCATAAGGTAGTATTTTGTTGTAGGTAATTATCAGATTAAAGCCATTAGAAAGATACAGTGTTAATAAATGTACTTCCCCAATCTCAGTTCCTCAACTCTGCTCTCTTTCTGACAATATGTTCATGGTTCACTTTTGAACAGATAAGACCATAGTGGAGATGAGAAAAATGTTTGAAATGTTAGCTTAGTATTTTCTGTTAAACTAATGATAACTGGCAATTAAATTTAGTCATTAATTACTATGTTAAATCTAATAATAGTTGAGGGAAAATGCCAACATTTTCATTAGATTTTGAAAGTAACATTTTTGTTACAATACTAGAAGCAACACTCAAAGTATTATTTTAATCTGATTTTAAAATGTGTTACTTATATAAAAGCAACTATTGTGATTACAAAATACCAGTCTATTACTGTGCCATTAGGTTTATTGAAGCAGTAATATCTTAGTGGGAATAGTGGCTCATAGCCACAGTTCTTCATTCAAATGGCTGCTCTACCAGTTATTGGCATTACATTTTTCTTAATATTTTTTATTTTATTATGCAGTATATACAAATATCTAACATTTAAAGAATAACATAATGCAAAGACTAATACAGTAAATAGCTATATATTAAGAAAACTGAAGAATAAGAATAGTATGATTCCATTGAAACATCTGTTTACCCTTGAATTTGATGTTTATCATTCCCATGAATAACTTTATATTTTTATTCCATATGTTTGTGCCACTAATATAGAAATGGTATCATTCTCTAATTATTCTTCTCTAATTCTTTGTTCAACATTATCATTATAAAATTTATCTGTATTGATATCAAGCACCTCTAGTTTATTTATTTTCATTATTGTGTAGATTGAAATTGTCTGAATAATGCCACAGGTTGCTAATGCATTCTTTGTTGGAGAATGTTTAAGTCTTTTCCAAACATTTGCTTTTATAAACAATACTACTGTATTAATATATGTAACATTTTTATCCATGTAACTTAGAGTAAACTAGATTAGGGCTTTTCTAACAAATCACATGGGGATCTTGGTTAAAATGTATATTTTGACATTTTAGGTGTGGGGTGGGGCCCAAGACTCTGCATTTCTACCAAACTTCCAATTGACATAAATAATGCTGATTCACAGAACAAGGAAGGAAAATAAATTCTGGAATTGATTTTGTCTCCTGAAACTGAGGATTCATAACTTCCATTAATTCTGGAAATTTCTGATTCACCATTAATTCAACAAATACTGCCTTTCCTTTGTTCATTCTCTTATTTTGAAATTCTAAATATATCAAGAGGAGAGTTTCTTCCTGTAGCTTCCATGTCGTTTAATTTCTCTGTCACATTTTCAGTTGTCCTCCTGTGCTGCATTCTGGTTAATTTTTTTATATCTTTCTTCCAGTATAGAAATAATCTCTTCAGTTGTGTTTAACCTGCCATTTAACCAATCCTTTATGCTTCAATTTCAACTATATGTTTCCCTTTTAGAAGTCTTATTAGTTTTATTTTTCCACTGTACCTTGTTGTTTTAAAGACCTTTGTTTCTTGCTCATGTTTATAATTTTATTTTTTCTGTTAAATAGTCAGAATATTTATATATTCTGTCTCTGATTATTCCACTGTTTGTGTCCCTGGGTGTCTAGTTCTCTTTCCTACTGAGTCTCACTTATGGAAGCTTGGTCACTACTGTGGTGGATGATTTTATATTGGGAGTTTATATTTGACCAATCTCTGTTATGGGAATTCTGAAAATCTTGGTTCAATGGACATTCCTTCAGAAAGGTTTGTTTTTCTTTCTATTTCATATAAAGTATGCTGTTAATCTGTGTGAGGGCATCTTTTATGGCTAGGTATTATCAGAGGAGTCTTTATTCCCACTTAGAATTTAAGCCAGAGAAAGACATTGTTTCTACTGAAGCTCTTTGAGTATTCTAGCTTTATATAGTTGTTTCCATACCACCACCCCATTTCTGCCATCTTTTATACACCCTAAGATTTATTCTCTTTCATTAAGAGATATTAAAATTTCAGGATTTAAGTAACTTTGATCAGGACTGTTTCCAGGTATCTATAATTTTGGTGTTGTTTATCACTTCAGTTTTTGTTCCTGTCATTTAAGGATACTGAATTTTTTTTTACTAATTTCTCAAGAGCTCAGTTCTACCTGTTAGTTGTTACTTAGCCATCATTCTTTGGTGCTGTGCAATGGGAAACATTTTTGAATACAAAGTCTGCAAGAATTACCAGAAGCAGGAAGTAGAAAAATTTTACCTTATTAGGCTGTACCAGGATTAAATAAGAAAACGACAACTAACAAAGTTAGCAGGGATATTAAATGACATGTTCAATAAACATTAGTGAAATAAAATACTCATTTAAAAATTAAGATTTTGAACATAGATACTAAAATATTCAACAAAATATTGGCAAACCAGATCCAGCAATGCATTAAAAAGATCATACACCATGATCAAGTAGAATTCATCCCAGGAATGCAAGGATGGTACAACATTCACAAATCAATCAACATAATACACTACATAAACAAATTGAAAGGCAAAAACCATATGATCACATAAATAGATTCTGAAAAAGCATTTGATAAAGTACAGAAACCACTTATGATAAAAATGCTAAGCAAAATGGGAATTGAGGGAGCATACTTCAACATAATAAAGGCCATATATGAGAAACCTACAGCCAACATCACATTCAATGAACTAAAACTAAAAGTTTCACCCTAAGATCAGGAACAAGACAAGGCAGTCCACTCTCTCCACTTCTTTCAACATCATTTTGGAAGTTCTAGCCATAGTGATCAGACGAGCAAAAGAAATCACATCAATCAAAGGCATCCAAATTGGAAAGGAGGAAGTAAAACTCTCTTTATTTTCAGATGACATAATAGTGTACATACAAAACCCGACAGACTCCACCAAAAACCTACTTGACTTAATAAGCAAATTTAGCAAAATAGTTGTATATAAAGTCAATATATTCAGAAAATCAAAGGCATTTTTGTATACCAACAACAAAAAATCAGAGATAGAAGCTAGAAAACAAATCCCATTTACCACAACAAGAAAATAAAATATTTAGGAATAAACTTAACCAAGGAGGGGATAGGGAGAGTGGGGCAAGGGAGAGCATTGTGGGGAAAATGGGATGAATGTAATACAACAACAATGAAATAAAATAGAAATAAAAATTAAGATTTTAAGTTTCCCAAATATTTTGTTAAAGATTTTATTTATTATTTTTAGAGAGAGGAGAAGGAAGAGAGGCAGAGAGGGAGAGAGACATCATTGTATGGTTGCCTTTTTTCATCTGTCTCCAGCCACAGATCTGGCTGAAGACCTGGCTTGCAACCTCATTATGTACCCTGGCTGGGGAATTGAACCAGTGACCTTTGGGTTTGTAGGCTGATCCCAAATATTTTTATATTGTGCTTTCTTCATCTTTTTCATTTATGTAAAATATATTATATTTGTTCTTCAAAAAGAAAAGGAAGCCCTGGCTGATGGCTCAGTGGATTGGCACTGGCCTGCGAACCTAAAGGTTGCTAGTTCCATTCCTAGTCAGGGCACTTAACCAGGTTGCAACCCAGATCTTTAGCCAGCTCTGTAGCTGAAAGCAGGTGAAAGGCAACCATACATTGATGTTTCTTCCTCCTTTCTGCCCTTCTCTCTAAAAATAATGAATAAAATCTTTAAAAAAGGGGGGGAAAAAGAAAAAGAAGAGTCATGTCCATTTATATTCATAAGTAGCAACTAGAATTTTTATTTTACATTTTATAAAATAGTTATACATACAATAATTTTTAATGTAAAATAAATAAAGGAAATTATACTACATTATAGTATTTAAGTTTATAATCAACTAGTAAAGATTACACAGAAAAGAACCCCTTTAAATTAAATTGGTTGAATATTGCTGCTAATGTTTTAGCAAAAGCAATTCCTTATTTGAAGCTACAAGAACATTTTCAAAAGTTATTTAGAGCTCATCATTAGCAGTGTTTATCCATTTTTAAAGTGAATGATATGATATGTGTCTTCTAAAATTATTTTATTCTTAGTTTCCAATTCCACCTTAAAATGAAAAATAAATTGATAGAATTTTAAATCATGAGCTATGCCTCACAATACTTTTAACATGAATGGGAAGCCATTTATCCAAAGTCGACCACTTAATGGGATACAAAACACAAACAAACAATAGATGATTCTCCAAAAATGTAAACATTCAAAAGATCTACTCCTATTACAGAGGAAAGGAATATGCCAGGATTGTTAAAAAATGGAGTGCTAATATAATTTTAATGTCAAGCGCAATAATATCACCCATTCTCTGTAAGATCTAGAATTGAGATTTGCCTCCAGACTATGTCTTTACTTTGGTTTATTTTTGGATTTTGCAGCTTTTGCAAATTGTTTAGGACACACAGCCAAACTTATTAACACAGTTAGGCATTTTAATTGAAGAAGATGGCTATCACTTGCAATTCCAGATCTCTTCCTCTGGACTTTGTAGTCAACTGCTCTGTCTTCAGTAGGAAGCAATGGAATCAAGTGCCAATATTTAGGATTAACTATTTTGGCTTCCAGCTCATGACTTACATAATCTAATAACAGCTGTAGCCAGCATGATTAAGTGTTTATTGTATTTCTGGTACTATGCTAGGCCCTTTCCATACACTGTTTTACTTAATTTTCACAGTAGCCTAAGCCGGTTCAATTTTTCAAATAAATAAATGGAGGCCTAGAAAGGCCCCAGCTTATTCATATTTTAAATGCATGAAAGGCCTGGCTGGTGACACTGTGGATAAGGCGATGGCTTGCAAACCCAAATGCCACTGATTCAATTCCCAGCCAGGGCACATAACCAGGTTGCAAGCCAGGTCATCAGTCAGGTTCATAGCTGGAGGCAGGTGAAAGGCAACCATATATTGATGTCACTCCCTCACTCCCTCTCTGCTTCTCTCCCTTCCCCTCTCTCTAAAAATAATAAGTAAAATCTTTTATAAATAAATAAATAAATGAGTCAATGAGAAACTAGCATTCTCTACCCTGCATAACTATTATGTATATACAGCTGCCTGATCTTAACAACTGTTGTTGCTCATTCATTCAAGACCACCAATTAATGAGAAGGCAGGCAAGCAGAGAGAGAGAACAATATGGCTGTCCTAGATCAAAGCCCTGCCTCCCTAAAAACATGCCTGGAGGACTGCCAGGATCATTCTGGTCATCATGTTTTAAAATAGTAGCCTCTAGTCCACCTTGGAGAATCCAGGCTACTACCTGGCTTATCTGCTTGGTAACTTTCTCAACATCCCATTTTTGAATTTCTGTCAGTCAGTATAGCAGATATTCAAAATGATGAGGGGCTGCAGAATTCTCCTAACCCAAACTTGATCAGTTTGCAGAAAAGGAAACTAAAGGCTCTCACAGTTAGGTGAATTGCTCTAGATCACACAACGTATGTATCATGTTAGCCTGCCTGTATCTGTTAAAAGACCCCTAACAGGATTATACAGGATTAATACTAAACTTCAGCCAGCTCCAGTTAAAACCTTCCAAAGAACCAGTAACAGACCAAAGAAATTTAAGTTTGTGTTCAATAATCTATTTGTTCCTTACTTCTTCTCTTCATTCACTCATACAACAAGCACGTAATACATGTCTGCTATGAGCCAGGCAGCATGACATCCACTAAATCCATAATGATGGAAATATGGAGTCCTTGTCTTAAGTCATCTACTGAAGCATGTTTCTCAGCCACACCAGGGGAAGCCTCATCAGAATGGGGACTGCCCTGCTTCTGTTACTCACTTTTTCCATCAATCACTGTGTTTATTGGGTATTTCATTTCCTATTTTTTCTAGGCTTTTGGTATACAATTATTTACAAGACATACAACTATTTCTGCATTCAAGGACCTTATACAGAAATTAATACAGAGAAACTATAAACAGGTAAGCAAATAAATAAATGAGATAATGTCAGGAAAGAATGACATGAGGAAGATAAAATTAAGTCATGAACATGGTGGAATGACAGGAGACATCTATTCTTATGGGATTGGAGAGGTGAGGCTTCTCTGGGGAGGTGGCATTCAAGTTGAGACCCAAGTCATATAAAAGAGACAACCACTCCAAATCTCATCTGTGGGGTGCTGCAATAACATAGTCATCTATGGGCCAATCTGTGGGCCAAAATAGGGTAGAACCTTGGGCAGCAAAACCCCTGACCAGTAGTCAATCACTTCTGTTTACTCCAACGTGTTATGCAAATTCAAATTCAAGCAGAAGAAAAGCAAGAATGATCAAGCTTGGTTTGTATGTTGGGTAACTGAAGAATAGAGTGCACAAAAGAGAGACAGAGAATGAGGTCACAGAGTGGGTGAGGGCTAGGTCATGTGTACTCTGGTAACCTTGGTCTTGATGGGAGGGTGAAAGGTGGATGATAAAAATGTTTTATTTATCTATTTTTAAAGAGAAATGGATTATATTACTGTGATAAGGCACATGTTAAATAGGTTAATCAAAATACAGATTAAGGGGAAATGTAGAAAATAACACAAAGAGTGGAAAGAGAAAATTTTATCTGGAACCTGGTATGAGTACTAAAATTAAAATTAACTAAAATTAACACTGAGTTTTCTAATAGTCAAAGTCTAAAATAAAATACCATGAACCCTGTAATTTCTTTGTCTAGTTAAGCATTAAATTGCACCAGAATATATAGGCTTTTTCTTGCTATCCCAATGGAAGAAATGTACTGCAAAGCTGATTATCAAGTAATTTAGTAAATTATATATTCCCTGTCATTTTGCATAAGTTCATAAATATATTTTTCAAATCCCACTTCATGAAAGCTAAAGTTTTATCTTAGTGAAGGCCTTTCATGAGAAACTGAGTATATGGTATAGATAACAGATGATAGATAATTGATAGAAAGGCAGGAAGAGAGAGACAGTAAATGAGGGATAACAGATAATAGATGGTGGATAAGAGAGAAAGAGACTCCCTGTATACACTGCTTTCTGATAAACAAATCTGATTAAATTTGAATATACTTACCTTCTAGATCTCTCCATATGTCCATGCCTCCACATCATTGCTTATAGTTCTTTCAACCTGACATATATATCCTCATCTTTTACAACAAAGAAATTCCTACCTGAGATGCAAAACAATGCCCAAGCCCAAGTTTTTAATAACTCCACAGTGGTTATTACTCTACTTTATATGAAAGTTCACTGATCTAGCTTTTAAAATAGATACCACCCCAAATCAATTAAGTAAGAATTTCAAGAGAGGAGGGCCTGGGCATTGGCATTTTAAGCTTTCCATGTGATTCTAGTGAGTAAATAGTGGTAAGAATTGCTCAGCTAGGTTAGTGGTTCCTCCTACTTACAGTGGGCTTCAAAGGGAATAGAGTTTCACCCCTGATATGTGGGTGGGATGGGTTTCTTCCCTGCATGAGGGGAAGAAAACACCAATCAAATGTATTAAAAACATAAAGTCTTTATGGTTGCCTACCATGAAAATAAAGGAATTACCTCCTTGACCTTGTACTTAATGAGAAAAACTGCATAGCAAATCTGCTATGGTTCTGTGCAGAAACGGACATTCCATTGAGTACTTTTCACCTTCTCATTGAGGAAAGAGAAAAGACATCATTGGAATATTGCAAAGAGAATAACTTAAATGGCTGTCAAACCTGAGTGTGCGTATAAATCACGTGAAGGGTTTGTTAAAACACAAAGTCCCAGGCCAGGGCTTGTCTATTTGCACAAAGACCCCATGGGATTCTCATGCTGGTGGTCTACAGGCCAGTGGGAAGTAGGAGTTTACAGAAAGGTGCCCCTCTGTTGTGATGTGTAAATGCCTCTTCCTGACTCTCACACAAGCCCAAAGACCCTTTCCCACTTTTGAGAGGAAATTGAATTAAGAAAATCTAAGTCTGGAGGCTAATTTCAAAGACCACAGCAGAGCCATGCCAGCTGAAGTAGGACAACAAAGAGAAAAGAAGCTTGGGCAGCAGCTGCGCACAGCCAGGGAGCCAGGATCAACATCAGCAAAGTACTCGGTTGGGGAGGCCAGGTCTGGGGTAGAGTGGAGAAACCTGCTATCAACAAGAGCAAGTTCTCTGTGGCAAGCAGGGTGGAAAATAATGTTCCAGCTGATGTCCTAGAAGTCAGATGTAATCATCCTGCCCTTCTTAGAGGCAGACTCCTCTCATCAAGCTGTGAAAAATATACTAACTGGGTCCTGCTATTGTTGGCAGAAGGCTAATTTGGTCCTAACCTGGGGCTTCAATTCTCACATCCTCTTAGAGACAAAGTCCTTCAAGTTTCAGAAATGTGAGCCTCAGGAAATTCACTTAGAAACGCACAGTGGCTTGTCAGTGAGGCAGAGAAAAGGGGAGCACCCAGAAGCCCTGCCTCTCCTGCAAAGCCATAGAACAGACTGGATTTCCAGCACCCATTCTTTCCACTGGAGTCAGCAAGAAGTAACCACACAAAACACATAGGATGCCAAATCTAATATACTACCAATTCCTTCATTCATGATCACATTTGTTTATTCACCATTTTTTCTTTCATTCCAAATATATTTTAAAAGGTTGATTGTGTGTGTCCTAGATTCTGTTTAGCACAAGAATTGGGTACGAATAGTGTCTTCGGAAGGGGATTCCAAGAAAAGAAGTAAGGAAGCAGAAAGTAGGAAAAAGATAAAAGGAAAACAGATTATGAAAGACATCACTGTGGTCAAGTGGTGGGGCTGTTTCCTGGAATTGTTTCCTAAAGCATGGCTAGATGAAGCAATTATTTGAGACTGCTGGTGTCCCATGGTGGAGGGTTAACTCTTCCAAGCTCCACATGCCCATAGGCTGAAGAAGCCCCACCCTTCACCTCCTTCCCGGTGGTCAAGGTCAGGAAGGAATCCAGGGCAGAGAACAAGGTGCAAGACTGTCTGCTGATGTGAGTGGAGCCTGCACTGAATTCACCGCCCTGCCCTAGAGAAGCTACACTCAGAAGGGAGGCCAAGAGAATGTAAGTTGGAACTTGGTGCTTGTCCACTATGGTACGTTGGATTCTGCTAAGCTACAGCAATAAACACACTATGTTCTCTACCTTCTTCGAGTTCTTTGTCTTGTAAGGGAAAGAAATGTTAGGAAAAAGTACCATGCAGTCTGAAAACTTCTGTAGTGATGATAGCCTAAAAGCTTTATCAGAAAAGGAATTGGAGAAATTAATGTATAGAAAGGAGATTTGAAGAAAGGAAAGGCAATAAAGGATAATTGAGAGAACTTCACCTGAATGTAAGCTGAACCTTACAGGATGAATCTTCTCTGGGAGCAAGAGAGCACTGAAAGAAATGTGTTCATTGATAAGAACAAGGTACATCCTGGAACTGGTGTTGAGTAAAGTGTGACTGAACATGGTGCTTGTGTGAAAGAAGTGAGGGGAAGAAGCTAAATATTTTTATCCTGATGGCAATGGGAAAGCCTTTGAAGTTTAACAAGAGAGTGACTCAAGGGAGTTATCTCCATTCTTGGTGAGTTTTCAGAAAAAGATCACATCACAGTAACTCCTGGAGACTGATTCTTTCATCAAACACTGATGTGAAGCATACACAAGTATTGCGGATGGCACCAGATATGCAGCACACTCTGGTAATGGGATGTGCTCCTTGTGTCTATGTGACCAAGTGCCCAGCAGCCAGAGAGAGACAAAGAACCCTTGAAAATACCATGCAATTGACATTATAGTGTTTCCTTGTAGGGGGCCTTGGAGTCAAGGGGGAGGCTTCCCTATTTCTCTAGCTTTGGGCATCCCTGCAGACTTCCTGGGCAATTTGTGGTGTTCAAAAGTTAGAGGGCCAGGTTACCTGGCCTGTGCCATTCCAAGGGAGCTTGGCCAAGGAGGCAGAGTCTCCAGGAAAACCAAAAATGTAGCATGAAAGAAATGATGGTGTGTACGGGGAGGAATTAAAGTAGGATGTTGGTGGTCAAGAAGACCTTCCTCTCACCCCTGCCTGTTACGTTCTGCCTCATCATCTCCCTGGCTGCCTACTCAGTCTTCAGTTCTGAGTTTGAGCCCCACTTCTTTCTGGAAGACCTCCTTGACCTCCAGGTCAACCTAAAGGCCCAAACACATTCACCAATTGTTTATTTATTTATTTATGTATTTTTGTTAGCTGTTTAAAAAGAAATACTCATATAAGTAAGCAAATCTCTTCCAACTTTCAAATTGTGGTAAAAGCAGTAGTGTGGCTGTTCTGTGCAAGACAATAAATACACTGGTCTAGTCACAGTGAAGCAGTTACTAAAAATAGGGAGGCATACCATGGTAGTATAATACCTATTTGGCACCCACAGATCTCTCTTTCAGTGTCTTTCTCTCTCTCCTTTGATGAGAAATACTCTCATCAAAGTATTTCTTCAGTCAGAGGCCTAATTGTGATTGTCCAAACATCTTGTTTTAGGCTTTGCTCCTCAGACCAGACTTCTTCCTATCAAAGGGGTAAGTGGTAACCAAGACAGCAAAATACATTCACTTTCACCTAAAACAAGGTCCCAGAGTGCATGCTTCAGCACCATCCTACAACCTCTGTCCGCATGAGTTTCTTTTACATTGCTCTATTTCCAAAGAAGCTGGTTTCCTAGAGGCCAGACTCAGTTTAAATGATTTAAAATATCCTATCTACCTTCCAACCCTGCACAGAAAAATATGCAAAACAATCAGGAATTACAGTCCCATTTATTTCTAACAGTGATAACAATACCTAACCTATAAGACATTACCGTGCACCAAACACTGTTCTAAGTGTTCCACACAGGTTATTTTTCCCATTTCAAAGAGAAGGAAACCTAAGCACTAAGATAAGTAACTAACCAAGGTCACAGTAATCTAAGAAGCAGTTAACAAAGGGCTTGAGACCCAGGAAGTCCAGCTCTAGGGGCAGTGCTCTTAATCACTGAGCCCTGGGGGGCTGTCAGTTTTGCATCTAAGGCCATCCTTGCTGTGAGTATACCTCTGCCAATCCAGAAGCTACTCCTTCCTCATTGCAACCTCCACAATCAAACTCATCCCTGCATCTTTCTTTTCCCAGAACCTACTTCCCTTGATGTCTCATGGGAAGAAATTTCTATGTATATAAACATTTTACTGATTCATTTATTTCCAAGAACTAAATCATCATTGTAGTTTTACCAGTCCATGTAGCAGGTCCCTGCTTCCATTCACCTAGGCACTATCCCCTGATGCAAGCAATTGGACAAGTTTCAGTTGTAGAGTGTATTTTATCAACCTCCAATCATGCTTTTCTCCATAGGCAGCAACCTTCTAGGCTTTGGAGCACAGCAATAATCACCAAGTCATGGTCCTTAACTGAACTGAAATAGCCAGACAACAGGTATCATTTCATTTCTTTTCTGCTATCGTTTGGTTGTTGCAGCTAGCTTGTCACAGTTAGTGACAGTGTCAAATTACTCTTGACTTCTCTTCTTTGCCTTTAAAGATAAGGGCTCTACCTCTCTGCTCTCTTTGCCTCAAACTGACATTTTCATTTTGTACTTACATAAGAGAGTTATTGAAGATTTTCCAACATTTGGAAAGGTTTCAGTGGTAACTGGACTTTAACTCCTTTTGAAGGACAGTCAATAGCTATAACAAAAGTACATTGTATTTCTATCACCTCTGTCTCCAGAGCCCTTGTCTTCTCAATGATAACAATGAAGCATTTTCCTTTCAATAATAACAATAATTATTAACAATTTATTATTGCTTATTACTTGCCAGGCACTGTCAAGTGCTTGCTGTGCATTATTTTAGAAATGAGTAAACTGAGGCTGAGAGTAGCCAAGCACCTTGTTCAACATCACAGTGGGTAGCTGTTAAAGTCTATGCCTTAACTAGGCTCAGGGAAATATACTACACTTTCTCCATCACTTGGGCCATGAAATACCCTCTGTGTTATATGCTTCTGACTTGGCTTTAAATCCTGGAAACTGTATGAAGGAATAGTATCCAGAATGTCCTGTCCTCAGCAGCCCTGCTCAGCTCCTGTGGATGCATGCCTATGCTGTTTTTATGGTATCAACCCATCTCATATTTGATTGTCCTCTTCTCTCGCTGCTTTCTGTATTTGCCAGCACTACTGTCTTTCTGGAAGAATTCTGACTCCTCATGATGTATCCAAAGTAAGACAGCTTTGGTTTTGTCATTTTTGTCTCCAGGCAGAATAATTAAAAAGTTAAAGGCAAAAGTGACATTATTTGGCAAAAATGTAAAATCTGATGATGTCAGGGTTAATTCTCTCTAGGACCCACTTGTTCATCTTCCTGACAATTCAGGGTATTCATAGAGCTCTCCTCCAACACTGTATTTCAAATGAATCAATTTCTTTTTCCTATCAGTCTTCTTCACTGTCCAGCTTTCACATCCATGCATAGTAATTGAGAATTAGTGTGTGGCTGACCTTAAACTTGGTCTCTAATGACAGGCCTTTGTTCTTGATGATCTTCTAATTACTCTCCTAAATGTATACCACATATGAGGAAGTATCTTTAAAAAGTAAAGATAACCTTTTTTATGAGTTTTTAAACATTTATTGTATTTTTTCCATTGCCATTTAGCCCCTTTATCCCCCCACCTCACAATCGCCACATTGTTGTCCATATCCTGGAAAAGGTCATCTTAACCCTATGAAGTTTCACAACTGTATTTCATAGATATTTTTGTTGCTTGTCAACTGGTGGACTTCTTAAATCTGTTTTCTAAATGCTACCAGTGGTAGTATTGAAGTCTATCACCCTTTAATTTTGGGCTATGAGTGATCTTCAAGGTAATCTAGAACTAAAACTAAATTAAAAGTTAAGAATATTTATCAGTTCTCCTAGCAAATGGATGGAGGGTGGACCCCAGGTATAAGACCTTAAGGATTAGGGTCCACTTTTTTACTTTTAACTCAATTTTAGATATTTTTTTCATTAGCTTATTGCTCAGGATTGTTTTCTACAGGAACTAGGGGAAATACCTCCATTTTAATATCCAGCAACAACAACAAAAATTTTTCATAAAAAAACATTTTTCAAGTATCAGCTGAAAGCCTTTTTGTTTTTATCCCAATGAGCCTGTCACAGTCATGCGCCCATCCATAGGAATAAAAAAAAAGCATATGATCTTAATCTGTTAGGAAAAAACTCATGATGATAAAATCCAAAACTCATCAGTAATAAAGGAAGATATTAGGACTTTAATCATATAATCATATAAAGCACTTTCTTTGTCTAATAAAATAAATCTAACCATAATTTAGAGCAATAACCAGTAACTATTCCCACTGGTGAAACTTCAGAAGCATTCTCAATAAAGTCAATATTATACTTAAATCCCTAAGTGGTATAAGAGAAGAGGAAGAAATAAGAGGCATAAAAATTGAAAAGTTAAAGACAAAAGTGATATTACTTGGCAAAATGTAAAGTTTGATAATGCCGAATATTGGCAAGTTTCTAGGAAAACAGAAACTCATAAATTATAGATGGTGAGTATGCATTTGCATAACTGCTTTGAAGAGCAATTACATCTGTGAACTGCTTTGAAGAACAATTATGTCTTTGAACTGCTTCAAAGAGCAACAATATCTAATAAACATGCCAAGTCTGCTTTTAAGTACTTGTTGCAGAGAAACTCTTACATGTGTACTCCCAGAGGCATATACAAAATTGCTCATTACAACATTGATTGTAATAGCAAAAAATAAAATGGACTGTAACACTAGATAGCAGTTAAAATGAAATAACTAGATTTCAATGTACTCACTGAACAGACCTCAGATCAATATTTAGCAAAAAAATTTTACAAACATGATATAGTTCATGAAGTTTTCAATATCCACATGCCCAAAATATATGTTATTCATGGATAAATGTGTGATAAGTATGAACTTGAAGACTACATAACCAAATTCAAGATTGTTTGGGGAGAAGAAGGGAAGGAAATGGACAGCAAAGAGATAAATGTAATCAACTTTTTAATATTCTGTTTCTTTTATTATATCTGAAGCAAAAATAAAAATGTTTAATTTTTTTTGTTTGAGTGGTAGAATCATAGTATTTGTTAAAGTGGCTTTTGTAGTTTTTGGTATCTTTAATGCTTTTAAAAATGTCTTTTAAATGATAAATATTTTAAATGTGGTAACTTTGAGCTAAAGAAAAATAAAGCAAAAGGCCATAAAATGAAATGGCTACATTTTTTACATTCCTCATTTTCCCTTATAGCTGAACAACTGAACTAACTCTGTTAATACAGTTTGAGCTTAATCCTATGTTGGATCTGGGAGCTTAAACATATTTGCATCTATCACATAATGCCTTGATTCTTTCCAAAATCAATGATAAAGAAAGTATCCCTAGCTAGCAGTATGACTAACAGCCTAAGAAACATTGCTTTACTAACTATTGCTTCCAAGTCATTATTTCTGCTTTTGTTCAATTTACCATTAAGATTGAATTCTATGATGCAGTAGAAATGTACTCGTTAATTAAAAAACTCCAGGATGTTTCATATTTTTCTTTTGCAAAGCTTTTATTTAGCTTATGGGAATCCAAATACCAGCATCTCAGAAAATCCTCCAAAGCATCCAGATTCAACCAAGCCCTTGCCCTCCCTGCCTTCATTCCTAATTTCACTTTACCCAAGGTTCTATCCAGAAAAGGCAAAGTCACTCAGATGAAACTCAAAGTGTATTTGTTCATAAGAATAACTCTACTTTAAACCTGGTGGCATTTGCAACCAGTCACATCCCAATAACAAGGGCAGAGCAAGTCCTTTCAATAGGACTCCCCCAGAAACAATGACTTTTATAACAGTAAAAACCTACAGAAAATACACTCAAATCCTTCCAATGGCTACAAATGCTTAGCTTCATTAATCTGCATTTCTCCGGTGAATATTATTTTTTCAAGCTTAGAGAAAGTTGTAATGATAGTACCAGGGAAAAAACCCTGGATATTTTCCTACACATAGCCACACACTATTATAAATTTCCAGAGCCATTCTCCTGAAATGTTTGAAGAGTACAAGCCAGTTATTTCATAAACATTTTTCTCAGCTTGAGTTTACTTAACATTTCCTTGTGATTACATGTATTTTGGACAGGAAGATATATATATCTTTTCCCCACTTTATCTTTATTTTTTTTCTCCTGCTTTTGCTCATCCCTTTATTTTTAGCTTTTCTGAATTACTTTGGCTTAGATATGCCTCTTTTGTATAATATATGGTTGGATCTTGCTTCATGAGCCAAATTGTAAATATTTTTTTCTTTTAACAAATAAACTAACCTTGTTTGTATGTATTGATATGGCTTATATATTTATTCTCAACACTGTCATTTTATTTCATATGATGAGTATTATGTATATAGGATTTGTTGTATGTTTTCTCAGGATTTGCTCAGAATTTTTCGAGTTTTTGCCTGTTTAAAAATGAGTTGGGGGAACAAACTGTATGGGGAAACATATTGGCCAATGATAACTCAGACAAGGGTTTGATCTCAAAAATATATAAGTAACTTATGAGATTCAACACCAGGGAGACAGACAGCCCAATTCAAAAATCGGCAAAGGACCTGAACAGACAACTCTCTGAGGAAGACATACAAGGGGCCCAGAGGCATATGAAAAAATGCTCAACATTACTAGCCATTAAAGAGATGCAAATTAAAACCACAATAAGATACTACCTCACACCTGTCAGAATGGCAATCATCAACAAATCAACAAACAAGTGCTGGTGAGGATGTGGGGGAAAGGGAACCCTGGTGCACTATTGGTGGAAATGTAGGCTGGTGCAGCCACTATGGAAAACAGTATGGAGCTTCCTTAAAAAACTAAAAATGGAATTGCTTAGTATTAGCAATTCTAATACTAAGACTATACCTGAATAATCTTGAAACACCAATTCATAAGAACCTATGTACCCCTATGTTTACAGCAGCGCTATTTACAATAGCCAAGTGCTGGAAACAGCCTAAGTGCACATCAGTGGATGATTGGATCAAAAAACTTTGGTACATTTACACAATGGAATACTACACAGCAGAAAGAAAGAAGGAACTCCTACCCTTTGCAACAACATGGGGGGAACTAGAAAGTATTATGCTTAGTGAAATAAGCCAGTTAGTGAAAGATAAATACCATATGATCTCACCCATTACAGGACAATAATGAACAAAACAAAGAAACAAGCAAAATAGAGCCAGATATATGAATACAATGAATAGATCTTCTGTGGGCAGAGGGGAGAAGGGAGGGGGGAGGAGGAGGAAAAGAAGGGGAGCAGTTTAGTCAAGAAACTAGTATGGAAGAACCATGGAAATGGACAAGTGGAAATGACTTTGGTGGGGAGTGGGTGGGTGGCGAAGGGGACAGAGGGGAGTGAAAAGGTGATAGATGTAATACGACAACAATAAAATTAAATTAAAAAAAAATGGGTGGGTTTTATTTGTCTTGATATTTTAAGGATATATTCTAAAACTGAATCAAGAAGAAGTACAAAGCCTGAATATCCAATAACAACTAGTGAAATCTAAACAATAATCAAAAGACTCCTGGCACACAAAAGCCCTGGACCAGTTGGCTTCATGGTTGAATTTTACCAAACCTTCAAAGGAGAACTAATTCCTATTTTCTCAAACTATTCCAGAAAAATTCAAGAGTTAACACTCCCAAATTATTTATAAGGCCAATATTATCCTAATTCCAAAACCAGATAAAGACAGACAAAGATAGGAAATTATAGGCCAATATCTCTGATGAACATAGAGCTAAAATCCTCAACAAAATACTAGCAAGTTGGAACCACTAATAAATTTAAAAGATCATACAACATGATCAAATAGGATTCATCCCACAGATGCAAGGATGGTACAGTATTTGCAAATCAATAAATGTGTTACATCACATAAATAAAATGAAAGCCAAAACTCACATGATCATATCAATAGATGCAGAAAAAGCATTTGATACATCCATTTATGATTAAAAAATACTCAGTAAAGTGGGAATAGAGGGAGCATACCTCAGCATAATAAAGGCTGTATGAGAAACATACTGCTAGCATCATACTCAATGGGCAAAAACTAACAGCATTTCCCTTAAGATCAGGAACAAGTGAAGGGTGTCCATGTTCATCATTTATTCAACATAGTACTGAAAATTCTAGCTACACTGACCAGACAGAAAAAGACATCCAAATGGGAAAGGAGGAAGTAAAACTGTCATTCTTTATAGACAACATGATAGTGTACATAGAAAACCCTATAGTCTCCACTAAAGAACTTCTCAACCTAATATGTGAATTTGGCTAAGTAGCAGGATACAAAGTCAATATTCAGAAATTGATGGCATTTTTGTACTCCAACAATGAACTATCAGAAAAAGAAACTTGGGAGGGGGGAAATTCCATTTACTGTAGCAAGAAGAAAAATAAAGTACCTAGGAATAAGTTTAACCACGGAGGTTAAAGACCTGTACTCAGGAACTATAGAGCAAAACATTATTTGTAATTAATTCCTCCTGGAGGAAGACCAGGGGAGGAGTTTGAGAGGAGTTTCAACAAGTAAGATGCAATAAGGGGGAAGAATATAATGCGTGTAAATGGGTTAACTTGAACCTGCATATTCAAGAAAAAAGATAGGGACATTCTATTGCCTTTTCTGCTGGTCAAATTAGTTTTAAGTAATAAACCACCTCTTTGCTATCAACACTGTCTTAACCTGGTCTACTTACCTACTTGCTTCTTGCAATGAAACCCCAAGAATCAAGAACCCTGGATCAGAAAAGGTGAACGTCACTCTTCAAGTAGAAAGTCTCAGAGCAATGTAGGGCCTACAGCCTGGGTCACTTTCTGCAGGCTCATCCCAGAAAGTGGGCCAGGTGAGTTTAACAATGAGTCAACAATTGCTATTACAGTTTGGAAAATGTATGCTAAGTAGTTACCTTTAGAGTGTGACATCAAAAGGTCATACTAAGACAAGATGCTCTCCTGGTTTTCTGGGGGCAGCTCCTAATTCTCAAAACTGCTTGGCCACAAAGAACCTCTCCAGCAGGAACAGCTAGTCGGTGTGCTGTGTGCTGCCTAGGAAAGGTCCACTTGGCTAGTTATATGCAGAGACATTGCCCACATCTGCACAAGCAGGAAAAATCAAAGTATTAAGGGAAATCAGGACTCAGGATGAAATCATCTTTCCAATTTACCAGAAAGTTTGTTTCATTTTATTTTACTTCTATATATAAAGCCTGGCAGATGCAAGTTGATAGCTGAGGAGAGTCATTTTGGTTTAGTGGCTAAAACATAGAATTTCTTTAAAGATTTTATTTATTTATTTTTGGAAAGAGGGGAAGGGAGGGAGAAAAAGAGGGAAGGAAATATCTATGTCTGGTTGCCTCTCATACACCCCCAACTGGGGACCTGCCCCATTAACCCAGGCATATGCCCTGACTGGGACTCAAACCTGTGACCCTTTGATTTTGCAGGCTGGTCCTCAATCCACTAAGCCACACCAACCAGGGTAAAACATAGATTTTTAGAATTAAACAGATCTAGATTCTGTTTTTGGCTTGGTCACTCGCTATGTGACCTTACTTACACAAGTTATTTAGTCTCTCTGAGCTTTGACTCCTTTTCTATGTAGAATGAGGATAATAATCCCTACCTTGCAGGGCATGATGAAAGAATGAGTTTGAAACACATCTAGAGAAAGGGTTCATTAAATAGTACTAGTGGTGGTAGCAAGAATAATATTAATGAATGTGTTCATGTTAGTAATTACTTTTATTTCTATTATGAGGATGTCATTTTACACTTTTATAATGAATATATGGCCTCTTTCACAAATTTAAAGACCATTTTGATAATTAATTATTTTTTGTCTGTCTCAATGAAGAGGGAAAGAGAAGAATGATATTGAAAATCCAACATTTCCAAGATCTCCAGCAAATAGTTTTTTAGTTATCTTACTTTGGATTGGTTCCCAATCATAAGATAAGTAGTTTCCCAAGCCAAATTCAGTTTCCAATACCAGTAGAATGAAAGATGTTTGACAGGATATTTTGATCTTTTTACTAAGTGTCTTAATGTAAATCAAGACCTAAAACAAAGAAACACAATGTAGTTTTACATTGTGATCATGTTCCAAAGGATCACACTCCAAAATCTAATTACTATTGAATATCTTAAGAAACAAATTAACTATTCACTTGACAGTATTCTTAACTTCCATCGTAAAGTAAACGTATAATGTCATAGCTGGAGCCTTATAGTAAGCACCATAAGAGTAAAACAGAGGCCACCCAGGACAATGGGAGCGTCATTTGAGGGTCAGACTCTCTAAGGGAATTTGACTTAAAGTAAGACAGAACAGAAACTGGAAAGCAGGCCTTCTTGTGCTGGGAAGAATTTTGCGAGGAACTGAAAAATCAGAGCCAACAATGGGACATGTTGCTTTCTACCAGCATCATTCAAGGACACATGGGAGTATTGCCCAGAGAGATAAGAAAGCATAGAAACTGGCAGTCTTAATGCAGGAGCAGAAGAAACATGATACAAAAAGATATCCTGTCCCTTGTTCCAGAAAATAGATGGCACAACTTGCAGCTAGCTGAACACTCATAAAGTAGCTGAGATGGGGAAACTCCAGGGCCCATACTCACAATAAACTAAACATGACTCGTTTGTGCATTCACCTGCATTTTATATTTTCTCATTTTTAAAATTGAATGTATCGAAGTGACATGAGTTAATAAAATTATATAGGTTTCAGGTGTACAATTCTATAATATATCATCTGTATATTATACTGCGTGTTCACCAGCCAAAGTCAAGTCTCCTTACAACTATTTATCTCCCCTTTACCTTCTTCTACGACCCCTCACCCCCTTTCCCTCTGGTTATCACCATACTGTTGTCTGTGTTTGAGTTTTATTTTATTTTATTTTTTTGCTTAATCCCTTCGCCATACTTTTCTCATTCTGATTGTTCTATAATGATAAAGAAAAGAAACATTTTACTCTGTAATAGTATTCTAGAATCTAGAACATTAGGCTGAATAGTTTAGATTGATTTATGAATTCTCTTTGGATACAATTTGGCTATTCATGATGGAAAAGAATATTTTAAACCTGCAGTGTATAATGAAGAACAACTTACTGTCTTTCAAATATACTAGAAAGGAAAAATCATCATCGTGTAACTAAGGCCTGCCCTTACCACTGCAGAGCTACTACAAAGCTATTTGAAGGTTCAAACTGGAAAGGAAATTCTGCTTGCTTTTATAAAAAGGTATCATTCCACTCCAATGTAGGAAACCTACATTGTAAAATGGAATTTTAATAAGCATATTAGCATTTTTCTATCTAAATGAATGTTTCCTTGTCCAAAGCAGTCACTTTGGGAAGCTTCATGCTAATTTCAAAAAGCTACCAGCACTAAAGGTATCAACCATTTCCTCCCATTCAAAATTTTTCTCTAAAAACCTGTGTCACCCTCCTCCCATGGAGGTTCAGCTTTATTTGCTGTGTGGCTTGACTTGGTTTCCTGGGTTTATGGATGTGAAGTGCAGAAAGCCCATTTGGAGTTAGAGATATGGCAAGACAAGGCCACTTCATCTCAGAGTTTGCTTACTGAGAAAATCAAGCTTTGACATGGGAAATTGATACTAGATATGGTTAGATATGGTTATTAGAGATTGGGTATGGTTAAAACTTAGCCATGTTACCAAAAAGAAAAAAATCATTGGCAATTTCAAAGTTGGCTTTTATTTTGATTTGGGACCTGGAGCTCATATGACTTTGTTTTACAAGTTTTTGGTATCACAGAACCCGAATGACAAAGGATAGTTACCATAATATGCAAACTCAAAGTCTCTAAAGTCTTTTTCTTTATCTTTAAAAATCATGTGGATTTCACAATTGTATTGAAATACTTATTTGTTGTAATATTATATAATACTTCCAATTGTATCACAACTTGGTTTTCTTAACTTTCCCCCAAATCTTCTAGTACAATAAGTAGAATCCCTAATCCCAGGAAAACTTCTCTTCTGGTTTTTGCATATCTTCTCACCACTGTGTATGGCCCCAAAAAATGACTTAAAAGTTTTTGGCAATACTGAAAGAGGAAGAAGAAGAAGAATGTAGAAGATTAAAGAGAGTGAACAATATCACACAAAGAAGTCAACATTTTGCCTTGTGAGATTGAGCCATACTGTCTGTCATCATTTTCTGAGAAAAAAGCATAAGGGTGATGACATGTCCTTGTCTTATATTCCTTTTGTAGTCTCTGGTCGAAGGAAGGGAACAGGGTTAGTGCTGCCATTTTCAGGAAAATCCCATTCTAATAATCAAAAAGCTCAAAGCTTCTGTCAGTATCAAACCAAATCAATCATCATGGCCTTATTCTTCTATTCATTTTAGGAAAGTGCCCCTGGAAGGAAAAGAAACAGAGATAAAAGAAAAAAGAAAAGAATCTTTGGAGGTTCGTGTCAAGATTTTTTTAAAGCAAAGTGTCATAATGCTTCTGCTTTATACATAACCTTGATACTTTATGACAGAGAATGCTGTAGAGAAAGTGACAGCTACTGCAGTTTTTTGTAAAAGTGCATCACTTTAGAAATAATTTGTCAATCGACTAAGTCCTAATTTATGAAATACTTGAATAATAGTTTCATGTTATCTTTCTGCTGTCCAGCATTGATCTCATTTGCAATAATTTTGAATACTTATTAAACCCTACATCAATATTAGGCTTTCCAGAGTTTTTATCATAGCCCTTAAAGCAGGTGGGATTGACTTTGGGAGGATTGGGGGTGGGGTGGGGAGGGGAACAGAAGGGAGCAAAAAGGGGATGGATGTAATACAACAACAATAAAATTAAAAAAAAAAAAAAAAACAGGCATGAAGCAAAAGTTTCCCATACAACCTACAGTGATGAGAAGAAGGGTTGTTGCAATGTAGATAGATACAGAGATACTATAATCAACTATTAATAATAATTTTATACTAACATTTTTCATTTCATAGTTATGACTTTTCTAGCAGTACTAGTGGGTTTTAGTTCTTTTTCACAGGTCAAGCCGTCATCTTTGACTGAAAATATTAGTTTATCGTAAAGGTCTTTTTAGCACCTGTTGGGCAGCTGCTAAAGCCCAATTCTGGCTCCTAGAAAAATAAGCCCCTAAAGAGGGTCAGCCTCTCTGATGAGAAACTCTCCTTACCCTTCTACAACCCAGTCCAGTTGGAATCTTCTTAGGGGTTTATTGATTCAGGAATCTCCCGAAAAGGATCTTGGGCATTGAAGTTCCCACAGTAAACCTAAGGGCCACATTTGTGGGCGAGTACAGCAGGCTTCTACCTCTTCCCAACAGGAGGAGGAGAGCGGTTATTAGAATTACCTTGTGAGTTTTTAAACGTAGCCATGCAACGTTTAAAAAGCCTTATTGCATCAGGATATAAAGCAAATAATATAAAGAACATTTTAGAGATATTTAAGAAAATTTGAATATGGACTATATATTAGAAAATATGAGTTACTAATGTTAAATTCTTTGTAACAGTGATATAGTAATGTAGAATAATATTTTAGTTGCTGTGTGCTTTTGAGGGGTAATAAACTGTCATAATGTTTATAACTTACCATACAATGAGTTTGCTTTTAATTTCATTGAAATACAAATAGTTCAGAAAGTTTAGACATTTATGATTCTTTAAAAGAAACTAGCCTGATTCCAAGATCAATAGATATCAGTACAGAATTTTGTGTGAAGTAGGTAAAATATAATTGAAAGAAAAAAGTCTTTGCACTAACCTTATCAATTCATGGTAGAGGGAAAAGGATGGAGAAAGACCAATCTAGGCCAAGTCTCTTTGTGAGGTGCTTAACTTTTACCCTTGAGCTGTGAAAGATAATTCTGAAGAATCTAAATGACTCTTGGAGAGATGGGGAAGAAGAGGCAAAATCCTTAAATGCACATTGAAAGGAAACGAGAGGGTTCAAAGCAGGTCTCTGAAACATTTTATGAAGATAAGGACTGAGAAAGTGAGCTTAAATCTCACTTAACAGAAAGAAAAGAATTGCAGCAATTTTTGTCAACTGCAAAAATGTTGAGGTCTTCCCAAATGACCTAGTTCTCTCTTGTTACAGCAAACTAGCTCCAAAGATGTGTAGTTTTTTGGCTCTCTTTCTTTCAAAGATTTTATTTATTATTTTCAGAGAGAGGGGAAGGTAGGGAAGCAGAGAGGGAAGGAAACATCAATGTGTGGTTGCCTTTCACCTGCCTCCAGCTATGGACCTGGCTGGAGACCTGGCTTGCAACCTGGTTATGTGCCCTGGCTGGGAATCAAACTAGCAACCTTTGCGTTCACAGGCTGGTGCCTATCCAATGAGCCACCAGCCAGAGCTATTTGACTCTTTTTATACAAAGAGATTTATGCCTCCCAAAGTTTATCGTCATAGACCAAGAAGATAGTGAATCATTTTCATGTGCATGACAGTATGCCATGTTCCACCATGGACCCATTTCCTACTTTATAGATAACCTTACCAACAACCCAGCAAATATCCTATGAAATAGGAATTACTATTCCACATTTATAGCTGAGGAAACAGAAGATTAGAGAGATTAAGCAGTGTGTCTAAATCCACTTTAGTAAGGGCTGAAGCCAGGATTTGAAACCCAGTCTGACTTCTATGCTCTTACCCACTAAACTCACTGCTTCCTGCATATACTTACACTTCCATATGGTTTCTGCCTATCAGGCAGACATCAGTCCTGCCTGGCATCCCTCACTTGCCTGGTGCTATGGCTGTACCCTAGAGAAGCTCCCTAGAAAAGCTCCCAGCTTCTCAGCAATAAATAATAAGGAAATATAATGCACTCACTCCTCCATGTATAGTTCAGATTCTGTTCTTGGAGAACACAGGAGGCTGGGAGAATCAGGGTCTTAGTACAGGCTGCCCTTCTGCAGATCTGCTTGCTCATATCTGACTCTATTAATCTTTTCTGCATAATCATATTTGATATGCTTTTCTGCTCTTTCAATAAAGGAGAGTTAATCAATGATAATTAAAACTCTAATTAGTTTCTTAATGACATTTTAATAGAAGAGTACAAAACCCTGGGCATACTTTTAAGTAGTTAGAAATATTTTCCAAATAAATTCAAAATACCTTACTTGACCCTTACATATTCCTGCAGGATAATTTTAGAATTCATTGAGTCATCATGTCAAGTTTATCTACATTTTCCACTCTCTTTAAATTTCATTAATTTTTAAGCTCTTTTAAGCATATATTCCTTTGCCAACCTCACACCTGATTAGGTTCAATCGCTTGTCTCTGAATATTTGACACCATTTCTGTCACTTTGCAGTACTTAGTTTGCTTTCCTAATAGTATTTACCTATCCATGCATGGCCATTGTCTTGACTGATTTTAGTCAAATTCTTAGAGTTAATTGTATTAGATGGTACTTGGAGAACATGCTCAGTCTCTGCTTTTTTTCTTTGAACGTTAACCTCAGTCATGACCTCTGCCAAAGTGGTGAATTTGGGTGGCTATGTTTTGCCACAAGAGCTCTCTCCTGGGACATCTCTGATCAGATCAGGAGCAGAAACTTCATCTGATAGGGACCAATCCATAGGCCAATCAATTGCACCAAAGTTACAAAGGGCAAAACTAATAGACTTACAGAGAAAGTTGATGAGGGAATAAAAAGAATGTTGCAGACATGCAGAGTGAAAAAGAAATGATAGACCATAATAAGAAAAAGTGGTAATGACCACTTCCCTGGTTCTAGGTGGCTAGGCTCTACTTCTACTAGATGGATACTTTGTGAATTACTTCTGTGCTTTCTTTTGCCATCCTTCATTTTTTGTTTATATATAATCAAAATGACTATCATCTGTACTTGGAATATAGTGCAGCAGGCCTGGATAGCAAGGATAAAACCAAGGTTGTTTTAAAAATCTAGATGTGGAAATCAATTATCATAAGAAAAAAAGTTTTAAATTTAGTAATATGAAGTAAAACAGAGTCTTGAATTCAGAGAATTGGCATGAATACACAGAACAACTGTGTAAAGGAGGTAAAATCATACAAGCTGTGTCAAGATATATTAAGAAAGTCAGGCTGTAGGCCAGAGGTTCTGGAAACATAAAAACACTAGGAAATCCTATCTAAATAGCAGATAGAAAACACCACAAGGAAGGGCTAACTAACAAAACTTACAATTGAAGCCAATGGTCTGGGAAGTTAAAATAGCAGTCAGTATTACCATAATAATAAACTAGTTTCTAGCAAGGACTGGAGGGGAGTACAACTAGAATTATTACACTTGTGGAGGTAAGTAGCTGTGCTTGAATCAACTAAATGGGACTGGAATGGGAAGTCAGGCAAATCCTAAACATTAAGGAAATAGTATGACTTTTCTCAAATACCACCCTTGGATGACTCAGGCTCCAAATATGATAGGTTATTTTGTCATTGATAATGGAGTTGGATCTGAGAAAGTGCACCTCAAGACAAAATGAAAGCTCAGTTCTTACCTGGAAGTGAATTTACCTTTCATGGATAGTCAATTGGACAGATGAGATAAGGCAGGAATAATTGGCAGTAGCTGTGGTCAGATGTGGAGTGTTAAGTTCTGGCTGGTCAGATGGGGAGTGCCACGTTTTGCATATGTGGCAAATGCTGGTTACTGATGGGAGACGACTGGCCAAATCAAGTCATGGGTGTGTGTCACCAGCCCACAGTTTGGATAGGTGCAGAGTAGAGCCCCAATCTGGAAGTTAAAAGCAGGACAATCTATAAAAGTTAATGCTGAAGGGACAACTCAAACAATATCATGAACATGAACTGGACAAGAGAAAGGGGAAGAAGAAAGAGAGTGGTGTATCTCAGTGATGTATGGGTTCATGTGTACGATACAGGAGGCTGGGCTGTCCTCTCCACATTAACTTTGATGGATTGTCCTGCTTCCAACTCCTGGGATGGAGCTCACTGTGTCCAGACACCTATTTATCAGACAAAGGAAGGGAGGGTTTTATAGATAATTAAGATATATCCTCCTTCTTTCAGCTTTGACTCACAGACTAGGACTATAGCGAATCTGCAAGTTAGAGGATTCAACTTCAAGGAGGTTGAGAAAACAGACAGGGATATAGGCAGGAAATGACACCAAGTCATCTGTCTTTCCACACCACACTAAAAGGTGAGGGATAGGGGTTAATGTCTAGGAAGAAATGACTGGAGCTGGAGATTTTTTTCCTGATGTACATATTGTGGACTAATAGAAAAAAGAAAACACGAGTTCACTGTACTGAATCTCTGAGGTAAGTGGTAACCAGACCTGTTTTCTTCAGTGAACTTCATGCTTAAGGATACCCTACTTTCAAACTACAGAACGCACTAGAAGTTTTGATACCGACATTCAGTTTTTCCAGAGGCAGTTTAGACCACCTCTAGGAGATTTAAATGCAAATTAATTCAGATGAATAGCAGATACGTGGTTATTTATATGCACTCACACCTAGGCAAATTGCCCTGCCCCTCTCCGAGCCGTTAACTATTAGTCCTTCAGGCTTGCCTTACTTTGTCATCTTGAATTAACATCAATTGCTCCATGAAATGCTGCCTGTGGCCTCTGGCTGACACTACTCACCAATGTACTCAACCTTTCAGACATAGTTGTGTAAACTCCCAAAGGGTACACCTCCTTGGGTTTCTGGTAAAAAAAACAAAGATTGTGCCTTCCCATTCTTCTTTTCCCTGGCCTCCAATAACATGCGCACTCATGCGCGCACACATACACATACACACACACTCACACATACTTGACAACACCACTTCAGAAACATCTATGGGGAATTTTCTCTCCTGTGTTTTCTCAGTGTGTGTTCATTTTCTATATCCCATTGAATAAATACTGATGAATGGGGTATTTTCTGAGTAGTGATTAGTGACAATGCTCTTTCTCATTATGGAAATGTAGCATCTTAATACATCCATGTAAAATTCATAAATTGGTAAAAAATTGGCAACTGTTTATATCCATAGTTTTCACACTGCCCATTCTGAATAAGTGTCCCTTACTTAGTTTCTTCCATTTTTTGGTCTCTTCTATTTTTGAATCCAGAGGACTGTAGAGGGAACTCTCAAGCCATGTTGAATACAGAAACAAGACTCAATGCTATGATCACTCTTCTTCAAATTCATTCTCCTCCCTAAACCTATGACTTACAGTATCTTCCAACCTATTCTGCAGCCAGTGAGGAAGTTAGGATAAGTAACCCCTTCAGCCTGGGATTTCAGTTTATACCCAATGCATGTGGAGGCCCTGAGTCTTTTGTTACTGCAGTCTCACAAACCAAATGGCATCACCCATACACCCAAGGCCTGTCTCCAGTAGTCCCCCCTTATTTGCAGTTTTGCTTTTCTTGGTTTCATTGGCCTGCAATCAACCACACTTGGGAGATATAAAATGGAAAATTCAATAAACAGTTAATAATTTTAAAATTGTTCACCCTTCTAAGTAGTATGATAAAATCTTATTCTGCCTAGTATCTGAAGCATCTCTTTATACAGCTTATTCATGCTGTATGTATAGGAAAAAAACACAGCATATATAGGGTTTGGTACTATTCACGGTTTCAGGTATCCAACTGGGGCCTTCAAACATATCCCCTGTATACAATGGGGCACCACTATAATTTAGTAGGCTCCCATTCTGGCCTGCCTCTCACCACAACCCTCTCCATCAGTTGCAGAGTCTTTGTCCTCAAGGTACATTCTAGATACCAAGGATAGCAGGATTCCCATAGTTTGATTTCTACAGCCAAAATGCCATAGCTCATTTCCAAAGCCTATACACCTATGGCCTGGCCATGCTGCTATTATATAAACCCAATAATTATTGGGTAGAGTTATGTCCAGAGCTTGGACAAGGACAGATGTAAATTAATAAAAAAAAATACATATGTATAAATTTATTTCTGCCTCTGGTATCTGACACAGAGCTCCTAAACCTTTGTAAATAGCCATGCTAGGAGAATCTTTTGTCTTTGACCCCAATTCCTGAGCTCCTCAGACATTTGCAATTTCCTCAGAAATAGGAGCATTTAATATTGAGCTCCTAAATTTCTTGAAATCTAAGTGATAGGAGCATCTGTTATTCTAATAAGGTGACTTGTAGTGGGATCCTGAATGGGGCCTGGTCACCAGAAATACCAAGCCATGATTAGAAATTTGAAACTTTCAGCCCCACCTGCCATTCTCTACAGAGGGAAGAGGGGATGGAATTAATAATTGATGATGCCTATTTGATGAAGCCTCCATTACAATTCTAATAATACAGGATTCAGGGAGCATCAGGGTTATAGAACACATGTACATGCCAGGAGGGTGGCACACCCCCAATCACAGGACAGAGGCTCCTAAGCTTGGGACACTTTTGGTCTTTACCCTATGTATCTCCTTATCTGATTTTCATCTGTATAGTTTATCATAGCCTTTAGGATATAAAATGTAACAAATTCTTGAACCCAAAGATGGGGTCATGGGAACCCCAATTCAAAGCCAGTCCATCAGAAGTACAAATGACAGGTGGGGTTTCGGACTGGCATCTGAAGTGGGGAGTGGTGTAGTCGCCTGCGACTGAGCCCTTAACCTGTGGGATCTGATGCTGCCTCCAAGCAGATAGTCTCAGAATTGAGTTCAATTGTAGGACACCCAGCTGGTGTTGGAGAGTGACTCGACCACATGTCTGGGGTTAGAAATTAAGTAGTGTGGTAGTGTCATGGGAATAAAGAAAAAAACACATGAATGTATTTCCTAGATGTCTGGGTTGTCTACTTACATGCTTTTGAAGTACCACCAGGTGTGGGATAAATGAGCAGTGTGAAAAGAAGGAAAATGGCAGATAGCCTCTATCTGGAGTCTTGCTACTAGCCACTCAAATGTTAAGAATGCAATCTCTTATTGTATCTGCTTTCCTTCAGTGCCTTGCTAAAATGTACACGTTCCCCTAAATTCACTAAGTAGAACAATATATTCTATTTTCACTGACTAGATCTGATCTAATAATTTTTCTTTCTCTAGTAAAAGAATTTGCTCTTCTGATTAAAGCAAGCCATTAATTTAGGTTAAAAAGTGTAAATCTGCTTGATCTAGAAACACAGAGATCTTAAGAACAACACACCCTTTTAACTACCATATTTTATTTTATTTTTAAAATATTTTATTGCTTATGCTATTACAGTTCTCCCATACTTCCCAATTCCCCCTACTCCACCCAGGCCACCCCCCTACTTCCATAGTCAATCCCCACACTGTTATCCATGTCCATGATTATTTACATATGTTCTTTGACTAACTCCTTCCCCTTCTTTCAACCAGTGCCCATATCCTTTTCTCCTCTTACAGCTGTTTGTCTGCCCCATGTTTCCATGCCTCTGGCTCTGTTTTGCTCATTAGTTTATTTTGTTCATTGGATTCCTCTTATGAGTGAGATCATATGATATTTGTCTTTTAGTGAATGGTATTTCACTTAACAAAACATTCTCTAGTTCCAACCATGCTGTATCACAAAATGCAGGAATTCCTTCTTTTTTCTGCTATATATTATTCCATTGTGTAAATGTGCCACAGGTTTCAGATCCACTTATCTACTGATGGTCACTTAGGCTGTTACCAAATCTTGGCAATTGTAAATAGTGCTGCTTTGAACATAAAGGTGTATAGATTCTTTTGAATTTGTGTTTTGGGATTCTTAGGGTATTCAGCAGTGGAATTGCTGGGTCAAAACAGTTCTCTTTTAAATTTTTTGAGAAAACTTCATACTGTTTGCCACAGTGGCTGCACCAATTTGCATTCTCATCAACAGTGCACCAGGGTTCCCTTTCCTCCACATCCTCACCAGCACTTGTTTGTTGATTTGTTAATGATAGCCATTTTGGCAGGAGGGAGGTAGTATCTCATTGTGGTTTTAATTTGCATCTCTCTGATGGATAATAATGTTGAGCATATGGGCCCTCTGTATGCCCTCCTTGGAGAATTGTCTATCAGGTCCTTTGGCCATTTTTTAATTGTATTGTTTGTCTTCCTGGTGTTGAGTCCTATGAGTTCTTTATATATTTTGGGATCAAATCCTTGTCCAATGTATCATTGGCAAATATGTTCTCCCATACAGTGGGTTCCCTTTTCATTTTGGTGATGGTTTCTTTAGCTGTACAGAAACTTTTTAATTTGATGAAGTCCTGTTTGTTTATCTTTTCCTTTATTTCCCTTGTCTTGGAAGATTTATCGGCAAAAATATTGCTATGTGAGATATATGAAATTTTACTGCCTATGTTTTCCACTAGAATTTTTATGGTATCCTGACTTGTATGTAAGTCTTTTATCTATTTTAAATTTATTCTGATGTATGGTATAAATTGATGGTATAGGTGCATTTTTTGGCATGTACCAGTCCAGTACTCCCAACATCATTTATTGAAGAGACTGTCTTTATTCCATTGTATGCCTTTATCAAATATTAATTTACTATAGAAATATAAGTTTATTTTCTGTTCTCTATTCTCTTTCATTGATCTATGTGTCTGTTCTTATGCCAGTGCCAGACTGTTTTGTTTACAGTGGCCTTTGATATCAGGTATTGTGATCTCTCCAACTTTGTTCTTCCTCAAGAATGTTGAGGCTTTGGGGGGTCTTTTTAGTTCCATATAAAATTTTGGAATATTTGTTCTACATCTGTGAAATATGCCATTGGTATTTTAATGAAATTGCATTGAATCTAAAGATTGCTTTGGATAGTATGGACCTTTTCATTGTGTTAATTTTTCCAATCCATGAATAGTGTATATACTTCCATTTATTTGTGTATTCCTCAATTTCTTTCTTCAGTTCTGTAGTTTTCCAAATACAGGTCTTTTACCTCCTTGGTTAAATTTATTTGTTGGTATTTTGTTATTGTTGTTGTTATAATAAGTGCGATTTTTGTTCTTAGTTTCTCTTTCTGATAGAAAGTTTCTCTTTCTGATATTTCTGCTGGTATACAGGAATATCATCAATGTCTTAATTTGACTTTGTATCTCTCTCCTGTGCCAATTCACTTATTAGGTCAAATTTTTTTTTTGGTGGAGTCTAGATAATATTTTCTATGTACACTATTATGCCATCTGCAAATGACAGTTTTACTTCCTCCTCTCCATTTTGGATGCCTTTTTGTCTTCTTATCTGATCCTTGTGTCTAGGACTTCCATTAGTCTGTTGAATAAGAGTGGGGAAAGTAGACACCCTTGTCTTGTTCCTGACCTTAAGAGAAATGCTTATAGCTTTTGCCCATTGAGTATAATATTGTAGGTTTCTCATATATATGGCCTTTATTATGTGCAAGTATTATCTCTCTAATCCCACTTTGCTGAGTGCATTTATTACAAACGGTTGCTGGATTTTGTCAAAATCAAATGCATTTTCCACATCAATTGATATGATCATGTGATTTTTTGCTTTTATTTTATTTATGTGATGTAACACATTTATTGATTTGCAAATACTGT
The DNA here is from genome assembly GCA_004026585.1 of Noctilio leporinus. Classification (NCBI taxonomy): domain Eukaryota; kingdom Metazoa; phylum Chordata; class Mammalia; order Chiroptera; family Noctilionidae; genus Noctilio; species Noctilio leporinus. Next base: position 442,983 of record PVIW01000419.1, on the reverse strand, counting down.
ACCCTCTATGCAGCCCTAGAATCAGTTTTATTTGATCATGGTGTGTGATCTTTTTACTACTTCACTGGATCTGGTTTGCTAGTTTTGTTGAGAATTTTACCATCTATGTTCATTAAAGATGTTGGCCTATAATTTTTTCTTTGTTGAATCTTTACCTGGTTTGGGGATTAGAGTAATACTGACCTCATAAAAAGAGTTTGGGGATCTTCTCTCTTCTTGAATTTTTTGGAATGGTTTGAGAAGGGTAAGTGTTAGTTCTTTGAATGTTGGTAAAATTAAACTGGGAAGCCATCTGGTCCAGGAATTTTGTGTTCTGGGAGGTTTTGACTACTGTTTCAATTTCACTAGTTACTGTTGGTCTATTCAGGTTTTCTGCTTCTTTTTGACTCAGCTTTGAAAGATTGTTATGTTTCTAGAAATTTATCTACTTTACTCAGGTTGAACAATTTCTTGGCATATAATTTTTCATAGTAATTTATTATAATCCTTTGTATTCCTGTGGTATGAGTTATTGCATCTCATCTTTCATATCTTATTTTATATTTTTGGATCCTCTATCCTTTTTTTCTTGATGAGTTTATTTAAGGGCTTGCCAATTTTGTCTATCTTTTCGAAGAACCAACTTCCGGATTCACTGATCCTTTGAATTGTTTTTTTAGTCTCTATGTTGTTCAATTTTGCTCTGATGTTGATTATTTCCTTCCTTCTGCATATTCAGGGCTTTGTTTTTTGTTGTTCCTCATGTTCTTTTACATGTACTAGGGTCAGGTTATTTATTTGAGATTTTTCTGTCCTCTTTACGTAGGTCTTTAATGCTATGAACTTCCCTCTGAGGAATGCTTTTTCTATGTCCTATAGTTTGGGGGATGTTGTGTGTTCATTTTCATTTATTTTCAGGTACTTTCTGAATTCTTCCTTGATCTCATTGTTAACTCATTCACTATTTAATAACATTATTCATCCTCCATGTATTTGAAAGTTTTTGACTTTTTCCTTGAGGTTGGTTTCTAGTTTCAAGCCTTTGTGATCTGAGAAGATGTTTGATATGATTTCAATTTTCTTGAATTTGTTAAGGCTTATTTTGTGTCCTACCACGCAGTCTATTTTTTAAAATGATCCACATGCATTTGAGGAGAATGTACTGTGTGTTCATATTTTGCTTCTTTGGGGTGAAATGGTCTATAAATATCAATTAAGTCCATTTGATCTTGTGTGTCATTTAATGCCGCTATATCCTTGTCTATTTTTTCCTCTGGAAAATCTGTCCATTGTTGACAACGGGGTGTTAAAATCCCCCGCAATAACTGTATTGTTTTATATCTCTTAAAGTCCTCCAAGATTTTCTTTATATCTTTAGGTGCTCCTATATTGGGTGCATATTTGTTTATAAAGGTTATGCCCACTTGTTAGACCATTCCCTTAAGTATTATGTAGTGACCTCCTTTGTCTCTTGTTATGGCATTTGTTGTAAAGTCTATTTGTCTAATATAGGTATTGCTTCCCTAGCTTTTGTGTGTGTGTCCATTTGCATGGAATATTTTGTTTCATCCCTTCACTTTCATTTTATTATTTTTAAATTTAATTTTATTGTTGTTATATTACATTTATCTCATTTTTGCCCCTCTGCTCTCTCCTTCTCTACCCTCCCTATCCCCCCACCCACTGTCAACCCCACATGTTGTCCATGTCCATGGGTCATCCATGCTGGTTCCTTGGCTAAATTGTTCCCCTTCTTTGCCTCATTCTCCCCCTCCCCTCTTCCTCTCCCCCTCCCCTCTTCCCCCCTCCCTTTCCCCTCTTCCTCCCTCCCCTCTTCTCCCCCCCTCCTCCCCAGTGCACAATGAAAATCTGTTCCTTGTATTCATGTCTCTGGTTCTGTTTTACTTGCCTGTTTGTTTGTTCATTAGTCTCATGTATTAATTGAGAACATGAGAACATGTGGTATTTAATTTTGCTGCTTGGCTTATTTCACTAAGCATGATACTCTCCAGTTCCATCCATGTTATTGCAAATGGTAGGAGCTCTCTCTTTCTTTCTGCTGCATAGAACTCCATTGTGTAAATGTACCACAGTTTTCTGATCCATTCATCCACTGAAGGGCACTTAGGTGTTTTCAGTGCTTGGCTATTGTAAATAGCGCTGCTATGACCATAGGGGTGCATAGATTCTTCTGAATTGGTGTTTCAGGATTCTTTGGGTATAATCCTAGCAGTAGAATCACTGGGTCATAAGGCAGTTCTATTCTTAGTTTTTTGAGGAAATTCCATACTGTCTTCCATTGTGGCTGCACCAGTCTGCATTTCCACCTACAGTGTACCACATCCTCACTACCACTTGTTGTTTGTTGATTTGTTGATAATGTCCATTCTGACAGGTGTGAGGTGATATCTCATTGTGGTTTTAATTTGCATCTCTCTGATGGCTAATTATGTTGAGTATTCTTTCATGTGACTTTGTATGTCTGGAGAAGTGTCTGTTCAGGTCCTTTACCCATTTTTTAATTGGGTTGTTTGTCTCCCTGGTATTGAGTTATGTCAGTTTATATATTTTGGAGATCAAACCCTTGTCTGTGGTGTCATTGGCAAGTATGTTTTCCCATATGGCTGGTTCCCTTTTTATTTTGTTGATGTTTTCTTTAGCTGAGCAGAAACTTTTCAGTTTGATGTAGTCCCATTTGTTTAATTGTTTCTTTATTTCCCTTGCTTTGGAAGATATATCAGTGAAATTTTTGCTGCATAGGATATCTACAATTTCTTTGTCTATGTTTTCCTCTAGGGCTTTTATGGTGGCACTGCTTATGTTTAAGTCTTCTATCCACCTTGAGTTTATTCTGGTGTATGATGTAATTTGGTGGTCTAGTTTCATTTTTTTTTTTTTTGCATGTGCCTGTCCAGTTCTCCTGACACCACTTGTTGAAGAGGCTATTTTCACTCCATTTTATTTTCCTTCACCCTTTGTCGAATATTAGTTGCCCGTAGAGTCCTGGGTTTATTTCTAAGCTCTCTATTATGTTCCATTAATCTGTTTGTCTATTCTTGTGCTAGTACCAGACTGCTTTGGTTACTATAGCTTTGTAATATAATTTGATATCTGGTATTGTGATTCCTCCTACTTCATTCTTCTTTATCAAGATTGCTATAGCTATTTGGAGTAATTTTTGACTCCAGATGAATTTTTTAAGTATTTTTTCTAATTCTGTGATATGACATTGGCATTTTAATAGGGATTGCATTGAATCTATAGATGGCTTTGGGTAGTATGGACATTTTAATGATATTAATTCTTCCTATCCATGAACATGATATATGCTTCCATTTATTTGTATCCTCCTTAATTTCTTTCTTCAGTGTTCTGTAGTTTTCCAAGCACAAGTCTTTTATCTCCTTGGTTAAATTTATTCCTAGGTACTTAGTTTTTTTTGGTTGCTATAGTAAATGGAATTTATTTTTTAGTTTCTTTCTCTGATGTTTCATTGTTGCCATCCCTTCACTTTTAACCCATGTAAATCTTTTGTTCTGAGGTTTGTCTCTTGAAGACAGCATATTTATGGGTTATGTTTTCTTATCCATTCATCTACCTTATGTCTTTAGATTGGAGCATTTAATCCATTTACATTAAGGTTATTATTGATAGGTATTTATTCACTGCCATTTCTTCCCTTTGTATCTGTATTTATCTCTCTGTTTCTTCTTCATAAAGCAGTCCCTTTAGCATCTCTTACAATGCTGGTTTAATAAATATATATCCCTTAGGCTTTTTTTGTTAGTTTTGAAATTTTATTAATTTCACCTTCCATGTTAAAAGAGAGCCTTGCTGGAGAGAATAGGCTTGATTGCAGGGCCTTGCTTTTCATTACTTGGAAAATTTTATACCAATTTTTTCTGGCCTGTAGTGTTTCTATTGAAAAATCAGCTGATAACCTTATCAGAGCTCCTTTGTAGTTAACTAGTTGTTACTCTCTTGCTGCCTTTAAGATCCTCACTTTATCTTTAAATTTTGCCATTTTAATTGTGATTTATCTTTTTGTGGGCCTCTTTGGATTCATCTTGATTGAAACTCTCTGTGCTTCCTGAACCTCCATGACTTCCTTTCTCACCAAATTAGGGAAGTTTTCTGTCATTTCTTCAAACAGATTTTCTATCCCTTACTCCCTTTCTTTTCCTTCTGGCATTCCTATGATCCAAATACTGTTATGTTTCATGTTGTCCCACAGCTCCTTTAAACTATCCTCATTCTTCTTGAGTCTTCTTTTTATTTGGTTGCTCTGACTGGGTTTTGTTTTGTTTTTTTTCCTACCTTGTCTTCCAACTCACTGATTTGATCCTGTGTTTTGTCTAGCCTGCTTTTTATTCCTTCCAGTCTATTCTTCATTTCAGATATTGAATTCTTCATTTCCAACTGGTTTTTATTCAAGGTTTCTATGCCCTTTGTCATGCTGATGTAGTTTCCACTAAGTTTCTTGTTGTTCTCACTAAGTTCTTGAGCATCCTTATAACTAGTGCTTTGAACTCTGTCTGATAAATTGCTTACCTCAACTTCATTTAGCTTTTTCTGGAATTTCCTCCTTTTCTGTTGCTTGAGGATTGTTTTTGTCTCCTCATTTTAGTTGTCTCTTTGTGTTTGTTTCTATGTATTAGATTGATCTGCTTTGATTCTTTGTCTTGTGGAATGGCCTTATGTGTTAGGAGTCCTGTGGGACCCAACTGTGTAGACTCCTCGATCTCCTGATTTGCATGCTGTAAGAATGTCCTTTGTGTGAGTTATGTGGACTCTCCTATTGTATGTGGGTCCTGATTGTTATTGGCTTGTTCATTTGTGGGAACTCTCTTCTGGCTGACTGACTAAGGGACTCAATTCCCATCATGTCTTACGTGCTATTGTATAGGTGCTAGCAGAAAAAAAAATCAACACCAAAACAAACAATCTCCCAACCACAACAGTAATATCAATGACAAGAGAACAAGAAATAATAAAACAAAAAAGAAATGGAGCAGTAAAGAAAGGGGGAAAAGAATATGAGAAGACCAAAGGAAAAAAGGTGATTATGAGAGAACAGGGAAGAAAGTTAGTACTAGTAGTGAATTGAAAGAGGAAAATAGGGAAAAGAACACAGAAAAAGTTAAAAAAAAATAAATAAAAGGGGAGAAGGGAACAGTGGAGTAATCAATGATAAGAGTAGAATAGGAGATATGGAAGAAAAAGTAGAGCACAAAAAAATAAAAGCAAAAGAAAAATAGATGAAAAAATTATTAAAAAGCTACGAGAAAGGAACAATAGCAAAAATAATGAAAAAGAATCTAGTGAACTCATTTCAATAGAGTTTAGTGTTTGCCTGCTTGTTTCTCCCTTTGTATACCACTCTGATGACTGAATCTGGTTTAAGCCACTGTTAGGTGCTGTCCATGTCTGGCCCTCAGCAGCCTTTTTGAAGTTACAAGTGATCTCCAGTTTGTGGCTGATTCATCTGGGTGTGGCTGCTCATGGAGCAGGGCATGCTACTCTGCAAAGGTGGCTTTCATCACCACTAGGTCCAGGGGTCTGTCATCAAATATCCCAAGTCACTGCAGAATGCTTCTGCCTCCCTCTGCCTGCTGACCTGCTGTCAGTCTTAAACTAGTCACATACCTCACTATTTCTGAAAGGGCTTCTGGCTGAAACAGAGCACTGTGATTCCTGTGTCTCCTGTGGTAGGTGCCTTCCAAACATCAGGGAAGATAGTGGGTGTGTTCCCCTTCCCCTGATTCACTAGTCTGAGTCTGTCTGGGACTATTTCCTGTTCTCAGCAGGGCAGGGCCCCTAGCAGACTCCAGAGCCCAGATTTGGGGTCTGCCAGATGCTGAGAGGGTGTTTGTGTGGCTCTCCCATGAGGAGGAAGTGCCTGTATGTTTCCCAGGAAAGTATAAGGATTGTTGCACCATATAGCTAGTCTCTGACAACTCCTGAGTCTTTATGTTGCTCTCTCCTCAGCAAGGGTTAAGGTGCAGAATGGGAGAAAAGAAAAGAAAAACAAAACAGAACAGCAAGACAGAGCAAAACTGAGAAAAGAACAAAAAAGGTGCAGGGTGGAACAATCAGGGTTTCAGAAGATGTGGTGAGCAGAGTTCCAGAGGCTGAAAGGAGTGGTATCCCATTGGGTAAGGCAATTGATTTTTTTCTGAAAGATAGCTGCTGTGAAGCCCAGGTATATCTTATCCCTGAAATTCCACAGTCACACCCCCTAGGCTTTCCCCACTGCCTCCCACTCTAGCCTCTCCTCAGCTGATGCCAGTCTGCACCACCCTCCCTTCACTGAGGCCCAAGGTGAGTAGCCGCAAACAAAAACCTGTACTTTGCCCCTTTAAGAGGGGAAAAAAAAACAGTGGATTTGTCTCCAGCAGTTTTTATCTCTCCATTGCAGAGAGGGACCCCACAACCATGCACCACTGGGTGCTACGTGGTGAGCTCTGCACTGGCTCTCTGTGCTGGGAGCCCAATGTGTGATTCTGGCTTCCCTCCTCTCAAGAGGAAGCTTTCACAGCAGTACTGCTACCTTAGCTCGCTACCCTTGTGTGCCAGGTCGCCTCTTTAAGATGTCCCTGCTCTTCCTACTGGTCTACGAGTGGTTTCTTGACCATCTTTGGTTAAAAGTCTCTTTTTCAGGTAGGCTTCGATTTAACTTAGGTGATTATTTCCTCTTTAATTTTATTTCCAGTCTGGGTCTGAGAGGCAGTGCATAATATAGTCTCCTACTCTATTGCCATCTTGCCAGGAGTCTGCTCAGAACTACCATGTTTTATAGTCATTTTTAAAAGAGGGAATTAACTTGGCTTGAATCATTTTCTTTTTCTCTCATTATTTATTTGGGTATGGGGAGCTAACTGATGGTTACTATAATTAATTGGGATCTGTTTTGCTTTCCCTTTTGCCTTTCCCTTCAAGGTATGAAATAGTTTCTCACTATACCAGGATAAAAGGGCTCAGAGGAAATGGAAAAGCAAAGAACAGGGTCTACTTTATTTAATTTTTTTGTGTTTTCTTTATTCCAGCTCTAATCTACAGATAGATCTACAGAAGAAACTTATGACTAAAGAGGCATCATGTGGCTATATCCAACAAATTAACATTGTATATACCATCAAAATTGCCCATAGTATGAAGGGGCCATACCTATATAATGAAGAGGCAGAAAGGTAAGTCTAGGATGTGGGGACTTACACATATTGTCAATGGAAAGGTGATCAAAACAATGATTATAACATTCTGGCTCTTTCTTGTTATAAAGAAATAGGATTAACACTACTGGCCAATTTTTATTACTCAACAGGAAAGAAGTGAAGAAGAGTAGATAAGGCCAATCTGTGCTTCATATACTTCTGGTAAAAATATAATTTAAAAGTTCTATGAAAAATAAAAGTCCATAGTAATAAAGAATATATGGAAAATTATAACATATAAATAAATTTATAAAGTAAGGTGTTGCCCTGGCTGGTGGCACAGTGGATAAGGTGCCGTGCTGGCCTGTGAACCCAAAGGTTGCTGGTTCGATTTCCATCCAGGGCAACAACCAGGTTGAAAGCCAGGTCTCCAGCCAGCTCTGTAGCTGGAGGCAGGTGAAAGGCAACCATACCTTGATGTTTCTCTCCCTCTCTGCTTCTCTCCCTTCCCCTCTCTCTGAAAAATAATAAATAAAATATTTTTTAAAGGCAACTAAAATATTAAAAATAATAATAAAAATAAAATAAAGTAAGGTGTCAAAGTGGACAAGGATAACCAACTTAAGAAAATCAACTGTGAGATGATCTGTTCTAAAATAAAAGAATGCTCAGACTATAGAATTATTATCCAAGGTGTTACTAAAGAAACCCTTGTTCTTCTTGCCAATGCAGTAAATAATTACAGATCAGAGAGCCTTTTAGCATGCACAAAAAGTTTATTAGTGAATTGGAGAGCAAAAGCAAGGGTGGCCAAAGGCCAGGATGGCAAGCTCACCATAGGGTGGCCAGAGACCCAGTGTCCAGAGGGCCAAGAGCACCCAGAGCCTGACCAAAGGCTGGGAGGCCAGGGCCCCCCATGTGGCAAAAGGGACAAGAGAGTGTGTCCTTTGTTCTGAGGACATATATGTATAGTTAGTAAGATGGGGTGAAAAAGTTGTATTTCGATTGGCGGACGAAGGTGGTGTCAGCTTTTTGTGGGGGGACATGACTATGGAAACAAGAGTGTGCGAGGGTCTGTTAGCCTGAATCCTTATCTTGCTCCAAATTCTATTTGTTCATTGTGCATGCATGGTAAGAGACAAGTGGTTAATCAAAGTTGTTTTTATGGGCTTTTTCTTTGGGCACTGTAGATCTCCCATCTTTCTGGTCTTGGGATGAAAGCACTGTCTCAAGGCTTTCCTTTTCCAAGCTAATGGAGATGATACACACAGACTTCCAAGAGCTATCCCCATTCTGCACTATCACAGTTTACTTGTGTTGTTCAGAATGCCTGGCAGCCTTATGGGACCAGGCTCAGGATTACTGGGTCAGCAAGTGTCTCCCTTTGCTTTTAGCTCCTCTACTAAGTTCGTTGTTAGATTGCAATGGTGAGGGCCCTGTCTTTGTTTTTCTTCTGGGTGCTGTTTAACAAGGTGATTGGGCAAGAGACAAATGGGAGAAATAGAGTGGGTTCCCCTGTCAACAAGCTTCCTCAATGAGAATGTTAAAGAAAAATAATGTCAAGAAGTATATTAACCTTTAATCTGAAAAGTAAGTTCCTTTATAATTGTATGAGTTCTCCAAAGTTCATATTCAATAAATGAAAAATGTTACCCATATTATGACAGGGGACACAGGTAGGGAGAATATAAATTAACCCCACAAGCAGGGCTAAAATCTCTGATGTCTACCAACTCCCAGGCTAGAGCCAGAAACATGCCCAAACATTCAGTGATTTGGACTACACCAATGAATTAACATAATGGAGTCCTCTGACTCAGCTGTTCATTTCAGGTGGAAGTGTTTTGGCACCTAAACTCCTAAGGCAGCTTCAACCACTTGGATAACACTACCTCTAAGCTTCAGTAGCACTCTCACTTTATGGGATGAAGGAATTAGGCTGTTACGTATCATAGAGCTCATGGTAACTGAATGATCTACTTAATTCAAATTGGTTCAGATGTGAACAGTATCCTTAATACCAAAGATAGCCTGAAGCACTGAGGAAAAATTCTGAAATGGAAATACACTGAATTACAGAGAGGGTTTAATGTGTTACCACTGCAATCTTATTTAACAACTTTGTTAGACAACCATAAGCAAGAATAAAAACTAAGGTTATAAAACTTGTAGAGGATAAGGTAAATTTGAAGTCACTGAATTAAAAAACAAAAGCATAATGAAATTCCAGAAAGGAAAAGTCTAGAAATAATAAATAAATTAAAGACAGTATGACATAAACATATGAGTCTATTCTCAATACAAGCCAGATACCTTCAAATAGAAGTTAAAACAGTTCTAGCCAGAGAACCCGAGGTTAATTTTCAAGAAGATACAGTGGTACACTTATTCAGTATTGTCTTCGTTGCTGTAGAGAAGATGGCCCATCATGTCCAGTTTTCGTAAAAGGGCTATTTAGTTCATGAGAATGAGACACTTCCATCCTGTTTATCTGCACCTATGTCTGCCAGCCAGTTGGCTCTGTCCACCAGTATCCATGGCTGGAAATACTGGCCTTTAAGAGTGCCCTTGCAACCTTGAGACTGTGAACTTGGAATGTGTGCAAACACAAGAGGTGGATTTAAACTACTGTGCTTTTCTTGAAGCTGGCCATCTGAATATGTGTGTTTGTTTTGATTGTTTGGCTTATCCTGCTCCATCAGGACTGCAATTTAAAAAAAAAAAAAAAAATGAAAGCAAACAAGAAAGAAAGAAAGGGAGGGAGGGAAGAAGGAAGGAAGGAAGGGAGAAAAAGGAGGGAGGGAGGTGGGGAAGGGAGGAAGGAAGGAAAAGAAAGAGAGGGAGAGAAGAGAAAAGAAGAAAAAAAAGAAAAAAGAAAAGAAAACAATACCTGAGGTACAGTGCTATAATCCAAAGACAGGCAATTTTAATGGTGGAATTTCAGGTACTATGACAGATTCATGGGAGTAATACACTTGGACAAAGAAGGCTAATTGTCTTCCTCGTTTATGTGGAAGCTTGCTGCCTAGATGTTAATGCAGAATGGTAAGCAATTACCAAGTTAAAAAGGTAAAGCTCTGCCCTGATGGTTTATCTATGTTGGCCTGGTCCATTCTGTTAGAACTTATATGTCATTGGTCATGACAATCTACTCTCTATGTAAAACTCAGTACCTAAAACAATATTCCATCCCTACCCACTACCAAACTGTTGTTCCTCTCATAATAAAATTGGGAAAGAACAATGAGGGGAGCAAGGATAAGACAGAAGATTTGGAAGACTGCAACACTGCTCTCAAGAGGAACCTCCCTGGGGAGCTTTGTACCCTCAGGAGGTATCACAAAGGCCCAGGTCTTCTGAGGAAGCCCAGGAGGGGACAGGGCCACAGGAAATGGAGGAGCTGAGAGCACACCATTGGCAGGTGTGACTTCCCATTATAGCTCTGAGCTTGGAGGGATCCATGGCCTTTGAAAACTCAGGTTATCCTGGATTCCTAAGAGCCACCCTCATCTTCTAGGTATTCTCAGTCATATAAGACACATATTTTCAGAGTTAAAGGACAGTTTAGTGTTGTCATGTTCTTTGAGCCCAGGCTGACTACCTGAGGTGATCACCTCAGCTGAAAATTACTCTCATTAATTACTGCTTCCTCCTGTAACTCCAGAAAATTTACTCTCATTTCTTAGATGATTTCCTCAAAAGCCTACACTCCCTAAGGTCATAAAGTCTCCTGACTGTCTTTGATTCAGTGTTCAAGTTTCTTCCCCTTCCCATCAGTGGACAGTGATTCCAAGACCATTAAGATGAGATGAAGGCATCCCTACAAATCATTTGTGATCCCAAGTTAAAGAAAGCTTTTGAGGCCAGCAAACTTCAGGCTCTAATTTCAAAAAGAGTATAGAGGTGTAAGAGGCTCTGACTAGTATGGCTCAGTGAGATGGGTGTTGGCTCATAAACTGAAAGGTCACTGGTTCAATTCCCAATCAGGGCACATGCCTATGTTGTGGGACAGGTCCCCAAATGGTAGCATGTGAGAGGCTACCCATGTTTCTCTCACACAGCAATATTTCTCCCCTCTTTCTACCTCCCTTCCTCTCTCTCTAAATATAAATAAATAAAATCTTATTTAAAAAGAGAAAATAGAGATGTAATATTAAATGTAATAAGATTGATCACTTGTAGGCTGTTGGAGGAAGATCAACAAAAGGCAGGAGAACAGAAATTGTTGCCTGAAAGAATAATAAATAATACAGTTAGATTACAGGTAGGACAGGGCTCCCATGCTTCATTAGTATCATTAGTCTCCATAGAAAATCAAATATGTTATTTTAGGGTTGTATTATCCTTCTGAAACACAAACAATGGCATATTGCTAGTAAAGGAGAGAAAAGGCAGATGATAAAGCAATTATAGGGAAACAGACAAGAGCAATTACTGTTTATAATAGCCAAACAGCATTGTGAAGCTTACTTTTGACTAAAACAGTATGAACTCAAGCAAGAGAAGACAAAATAAAATGCTTTCATTTTTTCAATGATAGCATGTGTCAGGATGGGGTCCTGGTCCCCCATTCCTCTCTATATATGGCTGGCCCTTCCATTGGAGTCTGCCAACTAGCTAGCCTTGAAGTTAATCTTATCCCAGAGCCCCGGAACACTGAGCCAGGAGTGGCCACTGTAGCGGCCTTGAGCAGGCCAGTGTTGCTTTTGGGAGTACTGCCTCTTTGTTCTAAGGTATGTACAGTCTCCTTTGCTCCAGTGTGTATATAAGGTGCCCCTGCTGTAAGCTAGCACTGCTTATAGGGTGGACAGACCATGCATGGAACTCTGACACCCATGCCACCTGGCTGCCTGCAAAGGAGAGTGGGTGCTGGACACCTAGACTCTCAGTGGTTGTTAACCTAAGTGCAGCTGTGTTCAGGGTGGGACAACCATGCGTGGGGATGCCAACACCCTCATTGCCCAACCTGTGTGGTCGTAAACCTGCCCCCTGCAACAAAGCACGCCAAATCTCTTGAAAGCTCCACGTACACCTTCATCAGACCAGAGGGCTGCCCACTGTCAGAATCTACTGGGTCAAAGCTCAAAACAACAGGACTTGACAGCATGACACTCTTTGGCACCAGTGACACAATTACTTATCAAGTCACAGTCCTATTTGAGATATCTGTAGCAGAAGTCACCAGGAAGCCCCTTTTTTAAAATTATTTTTGCTCTTCGTTCCCCTTGCAGCCTTGTTGTGAAGCAAGTCTGTGCTCACAGCAGCTTTTTCCTTTAAGTTCCTATTACTATCCTGGTTTCTGACTGAGTTTTGCTAAATCTCATAATCCTGGGGCCAGCTCAATTCTCACAGATTTTATAACTGGTCCAACGTAGGCTAATCTCACTGAGGACAAGGTCACTTGGTCCTCTATGCATAGAAGTTGATGACTCTGTCTATGGTGTGATTTAAAGAACCCTAACAAGCCAAATCTGCTTCCAGTCCTCCGTGGTACTTCAAAAGCCCAGGCGCTACCCAGGCTTGAAAATTTCAAAGCATGTGCCCTTCCCCTAGCCCTGCACTGCAGTTGTGATCCTGTGGGATGCCTCCCAGAGGTGCCAAAGAGCTGGAGATGAGACGGGTTCCTCCCCAGGAGTCTCAGAGCCTGTGGGAGGAATCAAAGTCAGTGGCTACAGGATTTGATGGAAGAAAGCTGCCTGGGCCAGAGAAAAGGAAACGGTCCTTTCCAAAGGACCTTGAACCATGTCTCTTCAGCAAACGTTATATAAAGTTGTGTCTTATAAAGTCCCTGTGTAGTTTTAGCCCACAAATTTCATTCAACTGTCTTACCAATTCTTTTTGCCAATTATATTGTTTTCTGCATCACAGGAAGAGAGAAACACAGTTTAAATTCACTGTCATAGGGAGATTCTGTGAAGGAGCAGTACTTACCTGAACAACATAAAGTGTATTTAATAGCTCATGCTTCCTCCTTCTGTGGGCTCCTATTCTTTTCCTGTGGAAAAAGTCTTATTCCACCTCATTTCCCCCTAGAACTACTAATTCCCACAAAATGAAAGTAAATGTTGGCCTTATGTGACCCCACACCACTCTGTTCTTCATTGCAAGGCAAGGTCTCTCTGGAGTTTCTGAAAATAATGAGTCTGATTTTCTCCCTCACACTAAGCAGAACAAAAACCAAGTGTCCTTCCAATGGCAGGGAGAGTGCTAAGATTAGGAAGAAACCTGAAGACAAAAGCCACTCCGCTGGCTTTCATGCTGCTTAAGTCACTTTCTGCAACCATCAGTCACAGCACTAGGCATTCTCTTCAAAGGATTACAACTGCGGAGGCCAGGCATTTTCAGACCTGCTTAGTAGAGTAGCTATCTTCCCATCAACTCAACAGTCTCCTATTTAAATCCAAAAGGTATAATACAATAGGATGTTGCATTATCAGAGAGTTAATGATATAGAGATAGACAACTATGTCCTGACCCAATAAAGAAACTAATTAAGCAAGTGAAAGTAGCTACCATCTCATCTCCATTTTATGGCCAAGTAAAAAAGATTTAGAGAGATTAAGTTATGTGTCCAAATAATTAAGTTGTTAAATACAGACTAGAGAGGGTTCAGTTAAGCAGAAAAAGGAGCAGGTGGAAACACAACAGAGAATGGACTCTTGGGGCAAATTCTTTCATGTCTTATGCTGTTTTCCAAACTCTTTCCACATAGTTCTCTGCTAAACTGTGAGAAAGAATTTGAAACATCTAAAATTGCTGTTTTCTGAGCGCTCCTAGTAAATTCATTTGAATCAACTTCACGAGACTTGGCGAAGCCAGCTTTCACTGTCTGTCTCAGACCCTCAGCCAGCTTGATGGAGGGTGGAACCAGGAGCTGCTCGGAGATCAGAAGATGCAGCTCCAGAAAGTCAGAAACCGGAGCCTGTACAGAGTGAACGCCAACCAGTTTCAACTCTGTCTTTTTCATGTCATCCTAAAGAAGGAAAATCTGGCAGTGTCATCTTTCAATAAATTGAGAGCTTTACAGCAGTCTTTAACAGAACCATAAAAGATGGCCTCTCGTTAAAAGAAAACGTGAAAGTATATCAGAAATGAAAAAAGCACTCAAACCAGAGATAAATGTGTGCACAATAGGTAGAAATGGCTGGATTCATCAGTTTTATGTTTTTTAAAGGATTATCTTGAATTAAGCACTGTTGGCTTCTCAGCTTCATAAAACAAAGATAGCAGCTGAGAAGATGTTTGGACACATTTCCCCCCCGTGTTATTATTCCTGCCTACCAGGTCACCCCAAACTGAGGTGCATACAACAGCATTCATTTCTTTCCTAGTTTCTGAGTCAAGAATTCGGAAGCAGCTTCACTAAATGGGTCTAGCTTGGGGACTCTCATGAGGTTGCTGCACACTGGTGAGAAAGACTGGAGGCCTTGAAGGTTTCCTCACTCACATGTCTGGGGTCTGGGCTGGGAAGAATTGAGCAGAGTCTGGAAAACAATACAACTTCTTATGCATCTCTCTGTGCCTCTTTGTGGGCCCTTTCCATGGTCTCTTCAGGATGGTGGCTTCAAGATCACCAGGCAGCTCAGGGATCCCACAGGTGTGTGTGTATCATCTGAGCCATATGACAGACAGTCTAAAAGCAAACCTTAGAAGCTACATTTTATCAGTCAAGCAAGAAAAAGGAACTGCCCAAGTTGAAGGGAATTTTTTTAATGTTATGAAAGCAGAAAAAGGAACTGCCCCATCCTAAGGCCAACTGATTTGACACCTCAATGACATCTGTAAAATTCCTGCACCAAAGTATCTAGATTACTGCTTGATTGAGTAACTGGAACAAAGTTTGTGTACACCAGGGACTAGGGCTGTTGGAGGCTACCTTAGAATTTTCTCACCCATGGCCTAGTCCAGAATTCTGGTTAGCCTTGACATTTTGAAATAGCCAAAATTTCCAATGATACAATACTAACCAAGTAAATAATTGTACATCCATATAATAAAATATTATAGTGCTACTGAAAAGTTCCCATTTTAAGGAATATATAATACCATGGTAAAATACTGATTAAAACTAAATATGGAGACATTAAACTATTATATATGCAAAGAAAAAGACTGGGAATAACTACATGTAAACATTGACATGAATAATGGCATAATAGGTAACATAATTTTCTTTATATATTTTTTTATTTTTCTAGCTCTTTTATAATAAACATGCACTAATTTTGTAATTAGAAAAAAAAATTTGTAAAGCCATAAAAACTGTCTTGGCATTTCTTTCACCTTGTCGTCTTCAGTCTCCTTAACTCACAACCTAGGAATCTTGCTCCGCATTTTGTCCTGGTCTCAAATGCAGCTTTAATAACATTGAGTTCTTGTTACTATTTCCTCCCTCTTGTGCCTTTGGCAGATGATATGAACTGATCCAGGCCCTCCCTCCCTCTGACCCTAGACTGTTCTCTAGGTTGCTCCAGTTGTTTTTCCTGATCTTTTGGAATTAGCACGAATGATGAAATTAGCAAAGCCTGAACTAATCTGGGGATTAACAGAGCCTGGTCATGCTTGGAAGGCTCCTGAGGCAGGCCAGCTGGGTTTCTATTTACATGGAGGAGTAAAGAGCCTTTTCGGGATGTTCTTCCAAAAAAAAGAGGGATCCATGTACAAAAGCTTGATTGCAGGACAAGGGGTTGTTGTTAAAGGAGAAAAGTGAGTTTGAATGCAGGATGGCATTTGCTAGTCGTATTACTCTGCCGCAACATTGTGGCTGAATCCTGGGCAACACAAGACAACTTTCTTTTACAAATAACTAGCAGTAATGGGAGTGGCTAGTGGTCTTCCCACTTATGCATAATAACATTACCCTAATACATCACAGTGCATGCCAATCATTACACTGGAACTTTCCAAACATATTAAGAGTAATTTAAATGGAGCTGTGGTTTCTGAAACTCTAGAAATGGAATCTGTAGACAGAGAATTTGGTTCTGCTACCATTTTAGGTTTCGCATTGTAACCTCAAATTTGTGAGAGCCATGAATACATGGATTATTCTTCTCAGTTATGTGATATAGCAAGGGGAGCTTTTACAGATTAGTAAAAGCATGGAGAGGTTAAATCTGTTCACACAATGACTAATGTTAGAGAAGGTCTACAACCCAACACATCATGACTAATCCATAGAAATTTACCAGCAAACCCTCTGGAGAGAGCACTGGAGCGTGCTGGGGGACAGTCACAGATATATTTAGAAGTACAGACTGAGTTGAGCCTGCTCAAATCTACTGATGCAATTTGATTTATAAAGTGCAAGTCAGTCCATGTAGAATTCTAAGGACCATTATGTGCTGAATTGTATTTTTCAGAGATAAAGAACCTCACAGGTTCTTTGTCCAATGTGATGTTGACACTCCTGAGTTACTTGACAGATTGTATGTTTCTAGAAATTTATCCATTTCATCCAGGATGTCCAGTTTGTTGATGTATGTTGTTCATAATATTTTCTTACAATCTGTTGTATTTCTTTTGTATTTGTTGTTATTTCTCCTTTTTCATTTCTGATTTTTACATTTGGGTCTTTTTATTTTTTCTTCATAAGTCTGGTTAAAGGTTTGTCAATCTTATTTATCTTGTCAAAGAACCAACTATTGGATTCATTGGTCTTTTCCATAGATTTTTAAACTTTATTTTATTTATTTATGCTCTGATATTTATTATTGCCTTCCTTCTACTCACTCTGGACTTCTTTTTCTTTTTCAAGTCCTTTAAGTGTAAAGTTTGATAGTATATTTGAGCTTTTACTTTTCTTTCTTTTTTTTTTTTAAATAGGCCTGTAATGCTATGAATTTCTCTCCTAGGATTGCTTTCCCAGTGTCCCACAGATTTTGGATTATTGTGTCCTCATTTGTTTCACAGTATCTTTGGATTTCTTCCACAACCTTGTTCTTGACTCATTCAGTGTATTACAGGATGCCATTTAGGTTCCATGTCTTTGTGTGTTTTCTAGTGTTCTTATTATGATTTCTAGTTTTATAGCATTGTGGTCAGAGAAATGCTTGATATGATTTCAGTCTTCTTAAATTTATTAAGACTTGTTTTGTGACCTAACATGTGGTGTATCCTAGAAAACATTCCATGTGCACTTAAAAAGTATGCATATTCTGCTTTTGGGCAAATGGTCTTATATCAAATAAATCTATTCTAGTGTGTCCTTTAATGCCACTGCCTGTTGATTTTCCACTTGGAAAATCTGTCCTTTGAAGTCAATATAATGTTAAAATCCTTGATTATGACAGTATTTCTGTCAGTGTCTCCTTTTATGTCCATCAAGATTTGCTTCACATATTTAGGTGCTCCTGTGTTGGATGTGTAAATGTTTACTAGGGCTATATCCTCTTGTTGGACTGTTGCCTCTCTCATTATATAGTGTCCTTCTTTGTCTTTTACTGTAGCCTTGGTTTTAAAGTCTATTTTGTCTGATATAAGTACTACTATCTCAACTTTTGTGTCCTTTCCATTTGCATGAAATATCTTTTTCTGCTCCTTTAGTTTTAGCCTTTGTGTATCTTTTTTTAAGAAATATTTCTCTGACCCTGGCTGGTAGCACAGTGGTTAAGGTGCCAGCCTGCGAACCCAAAGGTCGCAGGTTCGATTCCCCAGCCAGGGCACATAATCAGGTTGCAAACCAGGTCTCCAGTCAGGTCTGTGGCTGGAGGCAGGTGAAACGCAACCATACATTGCTGTCTCTCTCCCTTTCTGCCTCTCTCCCTTCCCCTCTTTCTAAAAATAATGAAATAAAATCTTTAAAAAAAAAAAAAAAGAAATATTTCTCTTTAAGATTTTTTAAAAGATATTTTTTATTGATTATTTTTTAGAGAGAAAGACAGGAAGGGAGGAAGAAAAGGAGAGAAACATCAATTCATGGTTGACTTAGACCTGTCTCCAGCTATGGACCTGGCTGGAGACTTGGCTTGCAACCTGGTCATGTGCCCTAGCTGGGAACTTAACCAGCGACCTTTGAGTTCTCAGGCTGGTGCCTTATCCATTCAGCCACCAGCCAGGGCCTCTTCCTTTTTCTTCTTCTCCTAATGCATGCTGTTTAACATTTGTTGCAATATGGGTTTGGTGTTAACAAACTCCTTTAGCTTTTTCTTTTCTGGGGAGCTCCTTATTTCTCTTTCAATTTTAAATCGTAGCCTCGCTGGATAAAGTAGCCTTTGATTGTAGGTCCTTGCTTTTCATAACCTTAAATATTTCAAGCCATTCTCTTCTGGCCTGAAATGTTTCTGTTGAGAAATCAGATGACATTCTTTTTTTTTTTTTTTTTAATGTTATTGTCGATGTATTACATCCATCCCCTTTTTACTCCCCTCTGTCCCCTTCCCCGCCCACCCACTCCCCCACAAAGTCAATCCCACTTATTGTCCATGTCCATGGTTCTTCCATACTAGCTTCTTAGTTAAACTGCTCCCCTTCTTTGTCTCTTCCTACCCCCCTCCCCCCACCCTCCTTCCCCCTGTCCACTGAAGGCCTATTCACTGTATTCATATATCTGGTTCTGTTTTTCTTATTGTTTGTTTTGTTCATTATTGTCCTGTAATGGATGAGATCATATGGTATTTGTCCTTCACTGACTGGCTTATTTCACTAAGCATAATACTTTCTAGCTCCATCATGTTGTTGCAAAGGTTAGGAGTTCCTTCTTTCTTTCTGCTGTGTAGTATTCCATTGTGTAAATGTACCAGAGTTTTTAAATACATCTAATTGGTACTCCCTATGATGCAATCACCTGCTTTTCTCTTACAGCTTTTAGGACTCTCCCCTTGTCTTTAAGCCTTGTCATTTTAATTATGATGTAGGCCTTTTTGGGTCCAACTTGTTTGGGACTTTCTGTCCTTCCCGGACTTCTATGATTAGGGAAGTTTTCCATCATTATTTCTTCAAAGAACTTCTTGGTCCCTTACTAGCTCTCTTTTCCTGTAATTCTCATGATGCTGATGTTGTTATATTTTATGTTGTCCCAAAAGTTTCTTAAGCACTGTTAATTTTTTTGAATTATTTTTTGTTTCTGCTGCTCTGCCTGGGTATTTTTTTCTACCTGTCTTCCAAATCACTGATTCAATCCTCTGCTACACCTAACCTGTTTATTCCATCCATTGTATTATTTATTTCAGATATTGCATTCTTTATTTCTGATTGGCCCATTTTTATCATTTCTGTGTCTTTTTTTAATGTTGTTGATTATGCTTATAACTGTTACTCTAAACTATCTGATAAATTGCTTGCCCCCTTTTCATCTAGCTCTTCTTCTGGAGACTTCTTTTGTTCTTTCATTTGGGGTTTGTTTTTCTGTCTTCCCATTTTGGTTGCTTCTTTGTACTTGTTTCTATATATTAGGTAGACCTGCAAAGATACTTTGTCAGATGCTGCTTGTGACTGGCCTTCATCAATGTGTTTGGAGCTATTTAGTGTGTGGTTCCTCCTGCTGTGCCTGTTTGTGTGCAGAAAGAATGAGGCTATGCACCAAGGCTGGCTTTTATCAGCACCAAGACCTTGGGAGGCTTAGCTGAAGTCTCATAGAGCTCCCAGGGATCCATCTTAGTTGTTAAACTAATCAGTAATATAACCTCAAGTTGTAATCAACAGCCAGCTTAAGATATCCAGGGTGGGCAAAGTAACCCCAGCAGGCAGAGCTATTGCTTCCCCTCAGGCTGATGCCACTTGGAGAGGAGTGCTCTGCCTGAGAAAGATGGATTCTGCAGTATGTGGAATGACTCAGCACAGGGATCCTGGCAGCTATTTCTCAATTCTTTCCCCAGAGCCACCAACCCCAGATTTTTCTCAAGTATCTGTAATCCACTCTACTCTCCCTCTACTATAACCCAAAGTAAGTGGCTGCTAATGGAACTTGTGTGTTGGCTCTGGGTCTCCATCTGTCTCTCCTGGCAGGCAGAATTCCTGATGCTTTCCACAGCTAGATGTTATCTGGGTTCCTTTCCAGCTCTGGAGCTATAGGTAAGGGAGCCCAACTTGGGTTTAGACCCCACATTTCTCAGGAGGAATCCACCAGCAGATGAAATATACCTCTGGAAATTCAGCTGCCATCCATGGGAGCCCAGCTACCCCTACCACACCTCCTCTACATTCCCTAACCAGTCATATTGTGGTAGAGTCATTTACTCTATCTGTCCTTGGTTATAAAACTTCTCTCCAGCTAGTGTTCAGTTGGTTACTCAGGATGATTTCTCTACAGTTTGGATATAATTCCAGATTGGTTCTGGGAAGAGGTTAGTGTAGCTTCCACTCACTCCTCTGCTATCTTGGATCTCAATAATGTGTTTAATTCTTAATCAGGGAGCATGGACAGGCCAACAAAGGAAAGGCACATCTGTGATAAAATAAGAAATTAAAACAAGTATATATCAAGGCATTAATATGCTATTATCATCAAAAGTATGTTATATTTAGTTTAAATTGAAGGTAATAACTGTGGTGAACAAAGAAATAGTTGTAGGTGTTTCAAGGCCAGGCATAAAAGGTAGTTGTCATCTGAATAAATCTCATAGGGCTTTGTGGTAGAGTTATATAGAATTTAATGACAGAAGAGAAGTAACTTGGCAAGGCAGCAGTGAATATGGTTGCCATGGATGAGTCCTTTCCCATTAATACCCTTCCTTGGATGAACTGACCTATGGCACATATAATTTTCTAATATATTATCTAGAAATTCAAATGCCCAAACTTGGCTAAATGATCATTAGTTTATATCTTTTTGAACAAACTAATTTTTTCCTAAAAAATAAAAATAAACTGAGTCCCTAAGAGAGAGTCCATTTTAGTTTTCGAAAGTATGTGCTTATTGTAATACAGTTTTCCATTAGTATAATAATGACCTTAAACAAGTTGATCTCCTAAAGTGCTAAAACAGACAACCTTAAATTCTGATATCTAAGGGAACTGTTCAGAAATTCAGTGATAACATTATTTCTGATTCTCATTACTGATTCCCATCACCATCCAAGTCTTTCATATAGTTTTATCTTATATGTGTTTTATATGTGATAATCTGGTACATCAAGCATTATTTTAAAATGTTTCCAGTTAAATATGTCAAAAATGTATGTGATTGCCAATAATTATCTAATATGTATGAGACTTTTAGTGTTATAATGCTGGAGTAATATAAAAGAAAAAGATGGTTTTAACTAACTTGTGAATCCTAACTACAGGTATTATTTCCATAAGACTTTTAAAAATACAGGCTAGCTCCCAGGACCACATGACTGAAAGCCTGAAAACATCACACCCCAAGATGAGCATCAGTACTGTAATGTTACCTGTAATTTACTCTAAAATAATACAATTAAACAGTGTTACCAAAATGTGTGAGTCCAACTTAAGCCACAACCTAAGGCTTTGTTAACATTTGACTTCATTAGGAGCCTACTCTCTATGACTGGGTTGTGTTACAGCCTTCAAATACCAATACCTGAACCTCCACTAGAAGGTATATATATTGTCACAGGGTACCTTGGAAATAAATTTTCACTGTGAAATTAGTGCTGTTCAAGATATACATTTGGTAGGAAAATTACACAGATACCTCTGCCCTTGCATAAATGAAGTCTAAGGCTCCAATGAGCACAGCAGGCTACCACCTTCAAAGTAATGTAGATGGTCTTAAATTCTGTTTCATCCTATGTCCATCCATTTAATGCTGGATTTTGTTTCTCAATCCAACTGGGTTAGCTGATACTGCTGACAGAATACTGTGTTTTCCACAAAATGAATGTTTCATGTGTGGTTCTTGTCAGTTTCTAAAAGGATGAGAAGACTTCACTGGGTTTATCAGAAAAAGGCATTTCAATGTTTTGTACTTGCTGGCTAAAAAAAATAAGTGTTTGGTTAAAGAAACTGATTTTCATCTTAACAGTTCATATGGTAGCACCACTGTACATAGAGGAGGAACCTTGGTTCCCAGCTTTGTTTCATTGGCAGAGGCCCCACTTTACCAAAGTAACCTGACAAGTGTGAGTAGTTGTTTAGCCAAATCAATTTACAAGTCAAAAATAGTACAAGATCACTGATGACTATAATGCATTTCAGAATTTTTTGGTTTCTCTCTCAAGCTATTTATCAAATGACAAATTTGCCTACATAGAAATCTCATTTGCAATATTTACAGATAAATACCCGATTTCCTACAAGTACTTCCAAAGCAATGTCTTAGGTAGTCTAGAGGTTCTTTTTTAAAGATTTTATTTATTTATTTTTAGAGAGAGGGGAAGGGAGGGAGAAAGAAGGAGGAAACATCAATGTGTGGTTGCCTCTCTCATACCTCCAACTGCAGAACTAGCCCACAACCCAGGTATGTGCCCTGACTGGGAATTGAACCGGCAGGCAACTCTTTGGTTTGCAGGCCAGTGCTCAATCCATTGAGCCATGCTAGCCAAGGCAGTCTAGAGATTTATAATTCTCAAATACCAGTACTTCTAAAATTTCATTTATTATAACTAAAAATATATATCAACACAAGAGACATCATCTTTTTTGCCCGTTTCTGTGTGCTTGCTATGCGATCACAGGAAAAAAATAGATACCCCTCAAAGCCTTAGTCTTATCATGTTAAAATGATGAATTAAACTAAATTATTTCTTCCCTGGGTGGTGTGGCTTAATGGGTTGAGTGCTGGCCTGAGAACCCAAAGGTCATCAATTCGATTCCCACTCAGAGCACTTGCCTGGGTTGCAGGCCAGGTCCCCAGTTGGGAGTGTGTGAGAGGCAACTGTATATTGATGTTTCTCTCCCTCTCTTTTCCTTGCTCTAAAAAAATAGATAAAATTATTTCTAAATCACATTTGTCATTCAGGAACTATTTATTGAGAACCCACCCACCTGAGCTACAAGGCAAAAGCTGAGAAGGGAAGGGCTGGGTGGGATAAGATGAAAGATAAGACAAAAGACAGAATTTCTGACCTCAAGAAGCCTATGATGTAGTATATGAAGTGGCATACGAGAGATGTAACCAACATTGGGAAAATAAAGAGGGTAGATCCTTTAATTCTAATGGAGGCTTTCAAAGGTTTTGTAAAGAAAAAGACAGTTGAGTTGAAGAATCTTTCAAAAAAGCTGGGATTTTGACAGACTGAAACAGAATCAGGAAAACAATGTTTCTTCAGCACACGCCATCCATAGGTGAGTGCACATAACAAAGTAATACATTTCGTTCCTATTCAGTTCCTGACCTTTTCTTAGAATTTTGAATATATGCAAGTATTTTTATATATATGTATGCTTATAGATTTATTTGTGGGACTTTTGCAAAATTTATCAAAGCCATTTGTGAAAGTCTTAATATTAAAAAGAAGAAGAAGAAATAAGCATAGCCTTAGATATCTTTATATCAGTTCATTATATTGATTTTTCTCTCTTGAGACAGTCACAAGCAAGACCTAGAGCCGCCAGTATCTCTTGGCAGACAAAGACTTGAGAAAAGGAGGAGGAGGGAGAATAGGAGTTGTTAGCATTTTATATAAAGATCAGCATATGCTACTCAAAAGGAAGAAAAAACAATTTATCTTTTTTCTGGTTCACAAGAATGCCCCTGTAGAATATAAAAATTGACTACACTATGTTGTAGGAAAGACAGAGTGCCATGGTCTGTCTCTACATGTGCAACAGTGAAACCGAAACATTCACTTTAAATAAAATCTTGTTGGAGTGTTCCCTATAGATACACAAACAGGTATAGTTATATGCACTATTTTAAGCATTTTAAATGTATTAATATATTTCATTCTCCTTACAACTATATAAAATAGTGATGACTATCACCCCCATTTTATTGATAAGGAAATTAAAGCATTAAGGTTAAGTAATTTGCCCAAAGTTACTACTAGTAAATGGCAAATCCAGGTTTCAAATCCATGACTGTATAGTTCTAGAATATACTATCAATCCCTCTACACCTGTCTCTATTCCCCTAATTAACAGAGACAAATGGAGAGTTTTACACCCGTTCTGCCACATGTATGAAAAGTGTCAAGCAGCCCTGGCTGGTGGCTCAGTGGACAGGTGCCGGCCTGCGAACCCAAAGGTTGTTGGTTCGATTCCTTAGTCAGGGCACATAACCAGGTTTCAAGCCAGGTCTCCAGCCAGATCCTTAGCTGGAAGCAGGTGAAAGGCAATTATACATTGATGTTTCTTTCCCTTTCTCCCTTTATCATTGCCCTTCTCTCAAAATAATGAATGAAATTCTTTTTTAAAAAAAGTGTCAAGCAACCCAAATGATGAAATGACTTTATAATTGCTTCTTCTCTTAAGATCCAGTACCTGGTGCAAAAAACAATAAAAATAATATTTACCATGTCATGAAATGCAGAAAAAAGCTGAGTGGCAAGCTCCACATATAAATCAGTTAACACCTGACATTTATAGATGTCATTTAAGTCCTTTTAAACCCAAAGAAGTGAATGTTAGACAAACAAGATGGAAATTTTAAACATACTCCATGATATTAATTTAAGAAAAATTTTAAAATGGCATCTAGAAAAATATATACAGTGATAATTTTAAAAGTTTGAAACCATTAAACACAGTTTTCAAAAATTAAATATTTATCAAAAAATGAAATAACAGGATTTCTAGTCAAAAAATAATAAGAATAACAAAAGTGCCTGAGAAATGGTACAGATTGTGTAATCTTCCAAGAACTCAATACTGAAAGTGAAACTGATGAAGAATAGCTGGCATATTGGAAACTGTCAGAATTCATAAAATTTTCTAACTAGCATTATAAAATCAATCAAAAGTATTGGTATTGATGTTACGGATTCTTTCAAAGCATCCATAAAAGAAAACTGAAATAGTGACAATCTTGATACTCAGAGAAATAGGTAGAAATTTTGTAAAATATTAGATAACAAAAATATAATTGCAGTTCAATGACTTTCAATTCTATTTATATGAAAATTTCCTGTGATAAATAAAAATCAACATTATTACAAACAGCATTTTCAAGGTAAATTGTTTTTATTTCTACTGCTAGAAGTATCCTCATAAGAGGTGAGATAAGATTATTTTGAAAGCAATATGATTAATGTAATTATAAGCATGATAGTACAGTCCCTCCAAAATTTTATCAAGATTTTAGGAAAACTGATTATAATAACATTATACAATTATAATTTAATCTGAAACAAGATAAACTAACTATAGCAGCACTGAATGCTAGCATTGAAAAAATGTCCTATTTACATACTAAAAAAGGAAGACAGTAAGATCCCTAAATAAAGTGGACACTGGGCATACTTTTAAGATATAATGTATTTAAATAAACATATTTAAATACTATAGTGACAGATGAGATTGAAATTCTTTTAAGGTATGACGAGGCTGATATTTAAATACTATGGTGACAAATGAGACTGGAATTGTGTAAGCCTAGCAAATCTCTACATCCTCAGCCACAATTCATGGACTTTTCAGCTAGTTACTTTAAACTCCCAATCTAATTTTCATTCTGTGCCAAAGGAGGTAATATGCAGAAATAAACTGAAGTGAGACAAGAGCTGCCCTTGGTACTTGTCATGTAGTATAAGTTCCCTTTCTCCTGTTCTCTTCAAAGATTTCTCCCCTGGAAAATTTAAAAAGTAATAAAAGGTATAGCCTTTGAGGAATTGGTAATTATGTTAAAATGACAAGATTTACACCCAGGAAACAGTGAAAGAATATAAGCAACATATGTGCAAAAGTGAGGAATAAGAACACTAAGGTTTTCACTAAGGACAGAACTTAGGGAAGCATAAATTTGGTTACCTGTAGGACTTCAAGGTGGAGATAGTAACTAAGGAGGATCCTGATGCACAGGTAGAATTAGACAGGGGGATGAGCAGGAGGAGCCTTTTCCAAACCAATTAGATGACCCTCCCTCTTCATGGGACAGGGAGGTGACCAGTCTGGACAACCTGGAGCTTAGCCTCAGGGAGACCAGACACCATCTCCTTGGCAGTTATTTCTCTTCAGAGGACTTTCACCTTCTGTTGGTCAGGTACCAAATTTCTTTTCCCAACACACATGCCCTCAGGGGTCCTCCCCGCTCTCCAAAACTACTTCCTGCCCAGATGAAACGTATAAACAGAGACATCAAAATCATTCGTTTTGAATCAAGGGGTCAAGATGTATCAGAAACCCCGGGAGACAGGAGCACATGTAGGGAGGACTAGGTATAGGTGATTCTGATACCTTACACCCTATCTAAGGACATCAGGAACAAATTCTAAAGAGATCAATAAGAGACAAAATCAATAAGAGAAAAAGTACCACATCAATAGAAATCAGACATAAAAATAGATAGGAACAGTAGAACATACGGAAGAGCTGCATTTAGCAATTTGTGGTTATCACAAAGCGTTAAAGGAAATCTCAGGCTGAACAGCCTCCATGTATAACAAATAATTGATACATGAACCCAGAATACTAAAAATGCATTCAGGGGTGGTATGCAGAATGTAAACTAAGTGGCTGACATTACCAGGTTTTTCTTTCTGAGTGAAAAAATCGTGCGTTCAATCTGTTCCCATCCTAAAACAGAATTGTAAATGGTAAAAGACCTCTCAAAATCATGGCTTCAGTCTTATAGCAATGTGGAAATGTCAGCTGGTTCTGTACCTGAGATCTGGCCACAGGTACACAAGTATGGGCGGGCGAGGTATGCCAAACACTGAGCAGACAATGTTTATAAAATAAGGCTTACCGCACCTTGCAGGCAACTGTGTAGCACCATGTACAGGTAAAAAGCAAGGTTATGTGTTCATTGCTATGCATGCCAAGTGCAATGGTTCAAACCTAAAATGAATGTAAATTGCCTGAGTATTTTTTAGACTAAAAATGGGTGTAGAAAATATGGTAATAGATGTGCTTTCTTTTGTCTCTAAACATATTGCTGCTGACCCAGTGTTAACAGGGCACTCATTTAAGGCCAGTTCATCCAGTGACAGTGATAGATCTGCAGGCTGTTTGTGACCAATGTTTTTAATCTGGTGAAGGAACAGGGCAAAACAAATCAACATAAGCAGAAATGGTGTTTATGCCTTCGGCATCATCGGGGCTGGTAGTGGTACTTAAGGGTCACAGTGAGACTCCACCAGCTCCTTCACCCCTGACCTCACCTTTCTCCCATCACCACCCCCAGGACTTGCAAATGAGAAAAACAACATTGCCCTTTGAGGGTTCAGCTCTAATACTAACAAACAGTAACTGTGAGCAAGCAGATGCCAAGTCACTTTCAAAAGAAAATGACCTCTGGGTCTGCAGGATCTGATTGTGTGCTGGAAATCAGCATTTATTGACTTGAGAGTGTTCTTAGCCTTCCAAACAGGAGATTTTCAGTTTTCTGAATCAGCTTTCTCATAGCTTCCCTCACTCATCACACCCTAACAAACATCTTGACATAGGCAGATCAATTTTAGGCTTTTAGTATTACAGAAAAAAAGAGAACAGGATAACCAAATCAGGCCTGGAATGCCAGGAGTAAGGGTTTTTGCTTGCTGGGTGAATGGCCAAGCTCCCAACTCCCTTTCTTGTGGAGAATCTGGGTAATGGATTAAAGTATTAGAAACCTTTTTGAGAGAGAGAGAGAGAGAGAGAGAGAGAGAGAGAGAGAGAGAGAGAGAAAGTAAGTATCTGGGGATATGGCTAAAGGTCAAATGGAAGGAAGATAGGAAGGGAGTCAGGGAACTATTGGTTCAGGTGAATGAAAATCCAAACATAGTGTGGACTTTAAATATGACAGTTTAATGTGTCACCAGGAACCTAGTTTATTTTCCTTTCTATGTTCTCCCTTCTTCAAAGGCTATTTCATTCCAAGCACATTTGAGTTGGTGTGCTCCACTATATATGTGTTCAGTGGAGAGGAGTACATTTCTGTCCTGACATTACTAGAAAAAACCAGATACATCCCAACTGGGCTCCTTAGGTAAGAGAATCTCATATTCTGGCTCCTAAGACATTGTCTTCCTGTTGGCCTGAAGTAGTTATTAGTAGTACCTCCTCCCTTCAGTTTCCAATCTATTCCAATAAACTATGTGGTTGGATGGAATGCCTGAATGGAATACATTCTTTACTTAGTATGTGAACTACGATCTATACCTAGATCTGAGATTTAGGTCAGCTTCCATAAAATATCTGGATTCCACAAGTGAGGTATGACTACCAAACTAAACTTCAGTATTGCAAGGAAGAGGGAGTAATTGGTTTGCTGTATAAAACTGGGCTCTCCAGAGAATTGCGACTAATAGGATATATATGTATATATCAGGTAGATAGATAGATTTACTATAAGGAAGTAGCTCACAGTGGTTACGGAAGGTGAAGACTGAGAAGCTCCAAGACACGCAGTCAGCTAGCTGAAGACTCAAGAGAGCCAACAATAAAGTTCCAGGTTGAGTCCAAAGTCATGAAAGAAGGAAGTTCCAATTCAGTGCAAGTTCAAAAACCGAAGAAGAGAATGTCTCAGCTTGAAGATAATCAGGCAGGGGGAATTCTCTCATTTCACCTTTTCGTTTTATTCAGAAATCTAATGCATTGGATGAGGCTCATCACAATGGGGACAGCAATCTGCTCTCCTCAGTCTACAGATTCAACTGTTAATTTCACCTAGAAACACCCTCACAGTCACACCCAGAATAATGTTTAACTGTGTATCTGGGAACCCTGTGGCCCAGACAACTTCACACAGAAAATGAACTATCACAGTTGCTGTGGTAGCAATTAAAATTCTCCACAAGATATGACCAATTATATTTCTAGTGTAGAATGAACACTTTGGCTTTCTGCTTTGTATAATTAATTTCTGTTAACCAAAACTAATGTAAAATAATACCTGAAAAATGTTTGTTTTCAGCATGCTGATAATTTTAGAAACTGAACCTCCTAGAACATTCATGAAAATAATTAATGCTACCTAGAACATAGCCATCTGACCTTCCTCTAGGGAGTCTAAGTTTGCTATTGTACATTTTATTCAGTAATAGACTTACTAGTTAAAAAACCCCTTCATTCAAAATGAAGCAAAGGGTTAAGCAACTACCCAGTGAATGTAAAACAATTTAAAATGTTGAGATAATCACTCAACATTTTAAGTGCCATAACCAAAAAGTAGTTTACCTTTCATATAAAAAAAGAATAAAATTCAGTGTAATAAAACAAATGCAACAAATACTTTGGATCTTATAAACCAATTTCACACCAATATTGTCTTAAAAGAACAACTATCCTATTAACATTATAGTTCTGTCAGAAAAGGAAAAGTAGATAAATTATTTAGAGCTACAAATACATTTTTAATATTCCTTGATGTTGAGCTTTGACACATACTTTTTCATTTTTAAAACAAGAGAGCTCAACTTTAATAGATATAAGTTATTACATATTGGTTTCAGAAGGATTAGAAAAGGAACTGAGCCTATTTTCTCAAGTTGAAAATACATGGATACTACAGCTCTATTTTTCTTAAGATTTTATTTATTTGTTTTTAAAGAGAGGGGAAGGAAGGGAGAAAAAGAAGGAGAGAAACGTTGATGTGAGAGAGAAACATCCACTGGTTGCCTATCACGTAAGTCCTGACTGGGCACTGAATCCACTACCTGAGCATGTGCCCTCACCAGGAATCAAACAGTGAGTGACCCATTGCCCCATGGGACAATGCCCAACCAACTGAGCCACACTTATCAGGGCACTGCAGCTATCTCTTCCTCTTGCTTTGGACTCATTTAGTTCCAAAACCGGGAATTAGAAAGCTTCTATTTTTTCTTACCAAGTTATATGTTTATCAACCTACCTTAGAAGCAGAACCATGCTGACTCTATAAGCCCCCTTTCTCCTACAAACTTGCTCTGGGCTTATGAATTTCAGCCTCTCATGTTGTCCTCATTGGTCTATGACCTAATCTTTATTCTCTAATCGTTTTCTCTGTACCAAACTGAAGAAACCTAGTTTTGCCATGGAAGAGAGTTTTTAAGAGAATTTGCAATGTCTCTGGAGCCTAGAATCATACAGGAATTCAAGGAGCAAATATAGCAAAGGCCTTTTTTTAGAATCACCAAATAATCTAATTAAACAGGGAAACTTTGGATACCAGATTATAACAGTGCCAGTGACATAATACTGTTACTTTTGTCCCTCTGGTACCCTCCCTGCTTCCTAAAAGGAGCCAGAGCAGCAGGGAAGGGATAAGAGAAAGAATGATGAAAACAGCCCACTCCCCTTCCCTGCGGCGGACCCCAGAGGAGGGTGGGAGTTGTGAAGGAATAAGGAACTCTGAAGTGAGTACGAGCTTAAAGTTTTCATTGGCATGGACACAACCATTTAATGCCTGAAAGTGAACTGTATTTATGGAGAATATGATCAAAACAGAAAATAATAGAAAAGCAAAAGGACTTTTCCGAGATATCATAAAGGCCAGGTAAGAGAGATTCAACAGAATATCTAAAGGCAATGGTTGGTCAAAAATAAGTCATTTTCAGATGAGAATTAAGCCCTGGCTGGTGGCTCAGTGGATAGGTGCCAGCCTGTGAACCCAAAGGTCGCTGGTTCAAATCCCAGCCAGGGCACATAACCAGGTTGCAGGCCAGGTCTCCAGCCAGGTCTGGAGGCAGCTGGAGGCAGCTGGAGGCAGGTGAAAGATAACCATATATTGATATTTCTCTCCCTTTCTTCCTCCCTCCCTGCCTTTCTCTCTAAAAATAATAAATAACATCTTTAAATAAATGAATAAAGTCATTTCTGTTCAAACATCATCCATTTCAGGTTGTTCATCTAAAAAGGAATCTATACACACACAGATACACATATTATATGGACTGTTTTTTATTTATTTAATGCTATATCATGAGTATTTCTCATGACATTAAATATCCTTCTACACCTTTTGTTTAGCTTTATAATATTCTTTCATAATAAATATATAATAATTTTTAACCGATTCCCTATTAGTATATATTTAGATTATTTTGTCTGTTATTATAACCAATGCTGTAATAAATAACTTTACATATAAAACTTTGCTTACAACCATGATTATTCCTTTGAGATATATCTCTAGAAGTGGAACTATTAGATCAATTATTATATATATATATATATATATATAAAGTTTTGGATCTATAGTGCCAAATTTCAAATTGGATAATTTATTAATGAATGCATTTTCAATTAATATTCATATCAATAACTCCTCATTTTTATTACCAGAATTAAAAGTTACAAATGAAATATTCTAGATATTAAAATTTGTTTTGCACAGCTTTTAGTTTATAGGTAAAATTCATTTCTAAATAAGAACTTGCACTTTTAATA
Organism: Noctilio leporinus; assembly: GCA_004026585.1. NCBI lineage: Eukaryota > Metazoa > Chordata > Mammalia > Chiroptera > Noctilionidae > Noctilio > Noctilio leporinus. Next base: position 411,499 of record PVIW01000419.1, on the reverse strand, counting down.
AATGATTACAAAAATTCAAATCAAACCACAATCTACAATCACCTTCAAAATAAAGCCTACCACATATTTATTTAATTTATGATCTTTCAGGTAAAATTGTTTTAATGACACCTGCACTAAGTTTCTATTTTAAATGTCTTCATCAAGAAACCCATAAAAAAATGTCTTTCTTGTATGAACAGTGTTTGGGGGCAATAGTTGACCTCTGTTAATACTTGGGTTAAAAATCAGAGTAACATCCAAATGATCAAAATTATATTTCAGTATAGTCCTCCCATGTTTTCTGGGGAAAGAGAAAAAGAAGACTTAAGTGATACATGACATGGTTAAACTGGCTAAATGCCAAACATAGAAAGTGTTGTCATGTCTTCTGAACATAGAAGAAAACAGTTCAATAATCATAATTATTAGTCTGTGATTAAAAATAACAAATCCCTTTGAATTGACATTATTTATAAGCATTTATAAAGCATTTTACAAATACTGTCTCAATTGAATGTTGTAACTCCATTGCATGATAGGGTTAGTTATTTCTGATTTTATATATGAGGAAAGAAAAGTTCAAACTATTTCATTTGCTTAGCCATAGACATAGAGCTCTGGTACAAACATAGCCAGGAGTCAAAACTGTACCTTAATTTCAAGTCCAGAATTTTTCTCTCATGCTGTTCTGCTTCTTGGTTTGTTTGCTGATTTATTTAATAGTTACTGAACATCAAGACATGCCAGGGACTGTTCTAAAAACTGATATAAAAATGATAAAATTCTTTTCCTCTCATATCTTGTGACCATTGGATGATAGGAGGTGGCAGGAAGGCAGTAATTTAAAATTAATTTGAAATACCTTAGGGAAAGAAAAGTACTGTGAAAAATGGATTACAGTTAGAGGAGAGAGAATGATGAGGCATACTATTTAAGATTATGTTCTCAAGAAGGTTCTCTCAGATGAAGTTCACCTTGAAGCAGAGACCTGAGAAAAATGAGGGATCAAGCTTTGTGGACATCAGGGGAAAGAGAATTTCATGATGAACTGAGGAACCTGATTTGTATCTTTAGTAGCTAGTCTCACAGAACAACTAGTATCAGACTTGCCTTCTATTGGCTTTATAATTAATTCTAGATGCAGAGGGAAAAATTACATTCTGTTAAATAAATAAAGACATATTAAGGAAGGCAAGGACCTAATAGCATATCCACCACACAGAAGCAAAAAGTTTCTAACTGACATGGCTTTTCAATGCCCACAGCTTTCTTCCCAGGATGGCCTTAGGGACTATAGCTTTGTATTCATTGTTTTTCAGTGAAATCTTGCAAATTGACTATAGAATCAAATCAAATAAATTTCATCCACAATCACATAAGTACTTTTAAAAGATATTTACTATGAGATAAGGAGGAGGTTTTAATTTTTCTTGTGTTTTGTTAATTTTTATTAACATGTCAACAAAGAATGTTAACCGTTTTCCACTAGATGTCTCAACATCAAGTGTAATAATATTTAATTTTATTGTTTGTATGAGATTTTGGAGATCTTGATCATTCAATTATTTGAAGAAATCAAATAAATTAAGGAAAAAGTTCTAATAATTTAGGAAATGCTTTTTAGAAACAACTGATGCAGATAGTAAGTGAAAGAAAAGGGATACTAAAGCTTTAATTTTAATGTATGTATGACCTTATGACATAGGCTGTGTCATGGCAGAAATCTACCACCATGATTATTGCTATTGTTTTTTAGCTCTTTCTGTGTGACAGGCTATGTATTAAGTACTCCATATGCACAGTGGTAAACTCTGGATATATATATATATATATATATATATATATATATATATATATATGCATGCCAAGGCTCTCAGGGAACTTGCTAATCTGACTGCCTGCCAGATTCTAGAGTTGTATTTCCAGAATGTTGTATTTCCAGACTCTCTGGTGGGATTTTAACAACCTAAGTATTGACTAAAAGTTGCATGAGAGTTAATAGCCACACATAGTTGCTTCCCCTCAACTTAAGAAACCTCAAAATTGAAGGACATCTTAAACAGTTCAGTGCATCAGATTTGGAAAGAGGGATTGTGGATCAGCTTTCTTTGAGAGTGAATGAGATTTGCTGAGCTTTTCCTGAGTAGGAGATCAGGGAAAATTTATAAGGAGAGGAGGAAAGTGAGAGCAGGGAACCTGGTAAAACCTGAAATGTTGATGAAGCATCATTTTCCTGCTCCATCTTTCATCCTTTTACTCTTCATTCCAACCGTTACTAAATGTTTTGAATGATATGTGGGCAGTGGTGGCAACTGGGGAAGGCAGAAAGGGTCTTTGCCATCTTTTCATTCCCAAGTGTGTTCCCACAAGGATGTATGAGTAAAGTCCTCCAGGAAACGACACATTGAACCTAAACAGGTAAAAACTTGATAGCAAAGCTTATTGGGGTAGCTCCTGTTACCTGGAAACTGAAAAAGCAACATATTTCCTAAAGGGTTCTATGAATAGCACTAATTATCATGGTGTGAAAGTTGCTCACATAAACATCATTAAAATCAGCAAGAGGGAAGTTTCCTCATGAACCAGTGGGGAGAGATCAGCAGCAAATATTTCATTTTCCACTGAGATTAGTATCACAGGCAGACTTGATCCGTGCCAGGAGAGTTCTACAGAGTAGAAAAGCAACATATGAGGCATATGTAAGACAGAGGATAAGACCTCATCAGCTAGTAAAGGACCCAGATGTCTCCATGGTATCATCAGGTACTGTGTCTTCAGTGCTGGATTCTATTCAATGACTATTAGTTGGTCACCTCTGCCATTTGCCAAGCATATGCTCCATGCTGGGACACAACCTCTCTCCACTAGCAGCTCACACTATTTGTCTAAGTTCCTCATCACAGGGTCTCTTTACCATGTTGTGCGGTTTTTCACACACACACACCCTTTTACATCACCAGAGGTACTCTTCTTTCAAACAAAATATAATTATAACCCAGAAACAAGAATTCATTCCAATGTCTTTGCAAGAGACATAAGTTTGGTGTGAACCCCTAAATCCCATGCTGGGACAATATGAAGCCGGGTGCAGATGTCTGTGGCTTCTTGGGGGCTGAGTCAAGCATAGGCTGCTTTGCTTGAAGATTCATCTCCTTTTTTCACTGCTCCTGCTCTGTGCAGAGTTAATGTGAAAACATCCTCATGAAGACTTTCAACACCACATTCACACAAATCATTTGGTGTTAAATGATTTTCTAACTATTAGGGAAACATAAAGTCACATCAATTAAAATTCTCCCTTGTATGAAGTTCTTTTCTGCTGTCCTTCTGCAGAGGAATGTCCCCCTGGCCCTTCACCCAAAGAGTTTCTAATCATACTATCTTGCCAGCTTCTTTCTTTATCCCCTCCTTTTTCTCTTCTCTCTCCCTTACCTTCCCACTCCTTACAATAAAAGAATAATAAAAATTGTTCCTACCTTCTTATGTAACGCAGTTTAATTATCAGTTTTTTTATTTTTTGGGTTCCTGCCATATCTAACTTTCTATCTCTGTGTTGTATATCAAAGTGTCTCCCAACACAGGCAGCTCCTTTATACTTCTCTTCCTAAGAAGAATTCTGGTGTCATCTATTAAGAATAAACTTTTCATCATAGTACATACAGAAGGTTAAACAGTGAGATAGTCTCCAGAGGGGAGACACACAGGGCCCAGAAGCCTAGTCCTATACCCCTAAACCACACTCCTTCCAGCTGAAACAACTCAGCAATCCCAGGAGTCCTGGCAGAGAGCAGGAGCCTAAGAATTGAGGCTCAGAAGTTAAGACTGGATAAAAGTGCAAGAACAGGTCATTATAAATTAAGAAAAGGATGGACCTGTTGGGGGAAATTGAGGAAGCAGAACATCTCAAGTGGACCTCAGGTGGGGTGTGAGGATGGAAAAGAGACTCCAGCTTGTGTGTGTCTGGTGTTGGTCCCTATGCTAAGTGTTAGGCAAAGAAAGTGAAATAAAGTCTGGATCCTTAGCCTGCAGGCATTCCCTTTGTGCAACCGAGCAACATTGTCAATAGTGATGTGTATAAGCAGAGCAGTTCAGGCAATAATGCAAAGTATACCTCTTTGTGGTAAAAGAAACCAGTTGGTGAAATGTACACAAGATATTTATGTGATTAACACTTTGTACATTATATTTTGTGACAAAAATAAGATATAAACAGAATAAAAATATATATTGAAAGAGGCCAGATGGTTCTAATTTCAGTGAAGAATTTTGGATGTTTCTTGTGTGTGTTTTATATTTTCATTTTTTTATTATTATTTTTAAAGATTTTATTTATTATTTTCAGAGAGAGGGGAAGGGAGAGAGACAAAGAAGGAGAGAGAGAGACATCAATGTATGGTTGCCTTTCACCTGCCTCTAGCTGGGGACCTGGTTGGAGACCTGGCTTGCAACATGGTTATGTGCCCTGGCTGGGAATTGAACCAGCAACCTTTAGGTTCACAAGCCGGCACCTTATCCATTGTGCCACCAGCCAGGGCTCTATATTTTCATTTTTATTCTAGCCTTTATCAAAACCAGAAATACCATAAGCCTTCTTGTCTCCCCCTTCCTTATAATCATACTCACACAGACTTAAAATCTTAATTTATTCCACAAACGTCTGGAGACAGCCTAAAATAATATAGACAACATAGTGTATTGGCTAGGAGCACAGATTCTAGAACCAGACAGCCTGGATTTTAGGACTAGCTTTTTTATTGTGGCTGTTAATTTCTAGTTTTTGCTTCTTCCCCAAGCCACATGGCAGGAGGTTAGCCTAGGTCAGGTGTCTGAATGAACTCTCTCCATGTAATTTCTCATGAAACCACACCCAAAGTTTTTATATTGAAAGCATTACTGCTTGCTAGTTTTCTTACTTGCAATGTTTAAATTGTTACCTAATTTCCTTAAGAAGTAGAACATCTTGAATTGGATTCCCAAGGTGGAAATTTTGGAAGGAGGTCAGAGGAATACAAGGGAAATACTTTATATTTAAATTCAGGAATTCATTTCTTCAATAAATATTTTGAGTGCCTAAAATGGGCCTGGCACAGCATTAAGCATTAGGGAAAGAATGATTGTAAAACAGTCATATTTCCCTTATTTGTGGCACCTATATGTTAGTAGAAAAGCCACATCCCTAGCAAATATCATAATTAAGTGATAGTGGACTGGAGTCAGAAGCAGCAGTTGGCCATCATAGAAGGAAGAGCTTTAGCATGTAGATCTACTTCCCCTACCACCAGCTTTTCATTTCACAAACATCCTCAAGCATTCATATGTTAAAGGGACAGCTTGAAAACCCACCACCTATTTGTTCTTCAAGTTAAATGAAGGATTGGGTTGAGGAGAAATGGGTCATCCACTCAGAATTGAATTGACTCCCTTCAATGTCACATAATTTATTGAGCACTCACCATGGGAGTAATCTCAAATATGGATCTGTGATTAAGCTGGTCTAAGCCATAACTCTTGAATCTCAAGCAGTTATTTGACAGTTCAATACCATATGAAAAGAGATCATATAAGATAGAAATAGTAGTAATGACTTCATATACATATAGTAATTTAAAAGAGGCAGAGGGAAAGGCTTTCTGTCTTGTGGACATTAAAGAAGCAACAAAAAAGCAAGTAAATTATAACTACTCAAGAATTAATCTCTACGTGGAAATTTAGACACAGCACCAAACACACATTAGTATTTGTTTTTCATTAACACTTTGTTCCTCCAAGAAGTACTATATGTCTTGGCTCCTGATACCCAGGAAATATTCCTAGCATCAATAGCATTTTTTGAAAGTAGAAATTGAATTCCTCACCCATTACAGGACAATAATGAACAAAACAAACACAAGCAAAACAGAACCAGATACATGAGTATAGTGAATAGACCTTCAGTGGGCAGGGGGAAGGGGGAAAGGGGAAAGGGGGAGGAAGAGGCAAAGAATGGGAGCAGTTTAGTCAAGAAACTAGTATGGAAGAACCATGGACAAGGACAAGTGGGACTGACTTTGTGGGGGAGTGGGTGGGCGGGGAATGGGACAGAGGGGAGTAAAACGGGGATGGATGTAATGCAACAACAATAAAATTAAATTTAAAAATAATAATAATAAAGTAGAAAAGGAAAAAAAATTAATTCCATATTTTCCCTAGGTAGTGTTTCTCTTGACTTGAGAACAGGCAGCACTATTGCCTATAAGGCCCTACCTAATGTGTTTCCTTAGCCCATCATTACCTCACCTTCTACTTTGTTCCCCAGTTTACTTAGTTTCAGCACCCTGGGCCTCATTCTCACTCTTCCTTAATTACACCAGTTCATGCTCCTGCCTTAGGCCTTTTCCTCTTAATGTTTCCCCTTCCCTAAATATCCATGTGGCTTATTTCTCATTTGTGTCAAGTCTTTGTACAAAACTCATCTTCTCAATGAGGCCTTCCTGGCTGGTTTCATTATAACTCGCAATCCCTTTTCCAATACTTCCCACCCAGCATTATTTTCCTCCTTAGCACTTGATTAGTAACTAACATTGCTATTTACCTTTTTTATAATCTACTTCCCTGCTAAAAATAAACTCCAAAAGTCAGGGAGTTTGCCTGTTGTGTTTACTGCTGTGTCCTCAGAAGCCAGAATAGACTTTTTTTTGGCACACAGCATGTACTCAGTAAATATTAGTTGATTGAAATACCATAGCCAGCCAGCTACAGCTGGAGAGGCCATGATGGGAACACTTCCAGCTTAGGGTGAAACCATCTGGAAATAATGGTTTCAAGAACTCTGAGTACTTCCTCAAAAACTGACCTCTGGTTTCCTTACCATTCTTCAGACATATCAGGAGGTAAAAAAAATTTTTAACTAACCTGGGATGTCACTATGTCTATATCCAATTTGTACCAACAAAGCCATTATTAGAAAGAATACCTGTATGGAAGCATGAATATTTGCCCAACAAGTTCAAAAGGAAACTCTACATACAGCCCTGGAATTATGACTGCCATGAAGTACAAACTACCCAACTAGTTCAGCTCTCATAAGACCCAGTGAGCTCCAGACACCAGGGCTAGTGTTCTTTATGAGCAGTTCTGGGTAGAAAAATTATGTTTACAGTGAAGCATTAAATTGGCCATAAAGCACAACTACCAGCAAAAGTAGTTATGGCATCTCACAGGGAAATAAGACTATGCAGTTATCATGAGCATGGTCTTTCCTCAAAAATGACAGCCATTCTCATAAAATTTTGTTTACACTAGTAAAAGCAAACACATCAATGGAAAACACAAATATATATTTCTTTAGAATTGACTCATATATCTAATAAAAAAATGTGATGTCATTTAATATTCAATGTCCATTGAGGGTTGTGGTATGACTAGCTTCCCCATGACTAGTTTAAGAATGATAATATGAGTTTACAAGGATCCTATACTTAAGAAAGTACAAATGCAATATATCCAGCCATCAATTACCTTTCTTCAGGCTTTGTATATAGAGAGCAGAATACAATCTATACAGTAGGTGTTCCCCAAAATAACCACTTAACTTACTGGTTTCTAAAGATAATCACTGAGTATAAATTACAATAATGAAGACCAATAGTTTCTTCCACAATGAAGTGTAAAGTTTCTCAGCAAGTGTCATAAGAAGAGTAACACCTTAACTTGAATTCACAAAAGGAATGTCTGGTTTCAAATTCTTTCCTTAGAATGTGTTTTTACAGTAAAGAGATTATAGTTTTTCATTCTCTCTTCTTATTTTCACCGTCTTTTAATGTCTTGTTGTTTTTGTTGTTAATGTTGTTTGTTAACAATAATGCTATTATTGTTAGGAAAATAAGAATATAAGTTGTTCTGTTACCAAAAGAAGTTGGATAATAAAATCACCTACTGTGAACATTCCAAATGGGTGATACTGGCTACTGGTGGAAGAGAAGAGACAGGAGGAAAATCAAACAAAATAATCAATGTAAAATCACTTTATAAAGCATAATTACAAATTTAAGGAAATGTTTTAAACATTAAAGAGATAAAGGAGGCTAAAGATAAGCTTAATTAATGTTACTTCTTTTTAATATATAAGATTATTCCTTTGTCTAGGTGCCTTAAAACTCTAGTTTCTGTGTGTTTAGTAGGCTGCATCTGAAGTGATAAATTGGCCTTTTCAGACCTACTTTCAGCTATGCATACTTTATGCTAGTTCTTAAGATTCCATTTCCTAAAAAGATGTACAAGCAAGATGGCCACCTGTAAGACTTCACCCAACCTCAGAGTGAAGGACTGAGTCATCTAAGATACTTACTAAAATAAAAGGTAGCTCCCATAGTCTCTCTCCTCCCTTTCTGTCTCTTCCTCTGCTATCTGAGATCATCAATTGTGTCTGTCCCTAAATTGTTTCATTGCTGTAGTGTGGTGGTATAGAGCCATGTAGTGATACAACCAAACAAGTTATTTGTCCTTCCCTTGCCTCAGTGTTCCTTCCACAGAGTAATAATTTTGCTCCCCAACACCTATCAGAGGAAAAAATTACCAGTCATTCTTATTTTGAATAGGAAACTGTCAAATTTACAGTAATGGATCTGGAATTTCAGGAAATCATTTTTCAGAAACTTGCTTCATTTAAAATTGTCCTAAGGCATTATAAGAAGCAAAAAAATACAAAAAAATTATACATGTTAAAATAAAAATGAGCATATTCCTATTTATGTTTTAAATGATCTATTCAGAGAATTAGAGTGTAAACTCTTAAGGATTAACACTTTGTTATTCCTTAATAGGACACTGATGCAAATCAAGAAAGTGACTTGTTGGCAAATGAAATAAATTAAGGTTGCCCATTTTAAATCATTGCCAACAAAATTCATAGGATATTTAATGGTTTTCAGTTGGGAGTTAAGAAATGAGAATGCAACTATAGGGTGTTCAGGGAAGATGAAGATTTTTTGTGCCCATGTTACCAATGCAATGAGACTTGTCTGATCATTTTAATTTCTCCTAAAGAAGAGTTAAGCTGATTTTTTCATCATGCATTTGTACCCTAAAATGGGTATTAGGGGTTGAATTGTCTCCCGACATGTATCAAAGTCCTGGCTCCCAGTACCTCTGTATGTGACCTTCTTGGAAATGGAATCACTGCAGATGTAATTAAGATGAGGTCATACTGGAGTAGGGTGGACCCCTGATCTAATATGACTGATGTCCTTAGGAGAAGGTGCTGGGTGAAGACAGAAACACACAGAGACTAGCACATGAAGATAGAGACAAAGATTGGAGTGATGTAACTACAGCCAGGAAACACTGGCTGCCAGCCTTCATCAGAAGCTAGGAGACAGGCATGGAACAGATTCCCTTCTCAGGACCCTCAGGATGAGCTAACCCTGCTGACATCATGATTTCAAACTTCCAGCCTTTAGAATTGTGAGAGCATAAGGTTCTGCTGTTTTCAGCCACCTAACTTGTGCTGTTTTATTATTGGCCACCCTGGGAAACTAATACAATGGTGATTAGACCATATTTGAATGCATATGAAAGGTATGATCAATTGTTTCTCTCATTTGTATTCAAGAAAATAAGTCGTTTCCAGAAACAAAGATCTTAGTGGCTTGCATTGAAAGGTCTTACTAGAAACTCCACATGAGACATGTCTTTGTAAGCCTTTACTCTTAAGTTTAGATAAGAGATACAAAAGATCTTCAAGAAAAACATTCCTGAAACATCACTTCTATTATTAGCATCATAGTATATTATTATTAAAAATTATCTTAATGGTTTTTTTTTTTTTTTTTTTTTTTGGTTTAGCTCAACTGGTTACAACTATTTAATATGTACTCCTTCTATGTCAGACACTATGCTAGGGGCTTAGGGTACAACAGTAAACGAACCTGGTCCCTGCCCTTCAGGAGCTCACAGTCTAGTGGAGGACAGGGCCAGGACTTTGGCAGAGATAAGAAGACTAAGAGATGGAATAAGAGTTGTGTTAGGGAGTGGAGGTGATGTTTTTAGGGAATGTCTCCCTGGCAGAAAGTAACATCTAGCCTGAAACTCCAAATTAAAGAGTAGATAAGCAAATGGATGGGGACACATCAGGGATAAGTGTTCTGGGTACAGGAATCAGCACATGCAATTACTAGAGGGCATAGAACATAACCAATAACAGGAATACCCATTCACAGTGTGGTGGGAGCGCAGGGTGTGCTAGAATAAAAGGTGAGTTAAGGCTGGAAAGTCAGCAGGACTATGTAAACTGTGTTAGTAAAGATTTTATACTTGATCCTGAGGGTAGCATAAAATGTCAAAGGATCTTAAACATGGAAGTGACATAGTCATATTTTTCTTTAGAAAGTGAACTTGTCAACAATGTTGGGATGGATTGATTAGAGAGAATAGGACAGCAAGCAGTAACCCAGACAAAATAGGAGGCTGCTGGAACTAGGATAGAAAATATGGGGTGAACTGGAAATAAGTTTGGAAGAAAAACTGGATTTGAGAATGGACTGAATGGGAAAGTATGGCAAAGGGAGGACTACAGGTCAGGTTCCAAAAGAAAACTGGGTAAAAGATTCAGAATTGAAAATCATCATAATACAAAGGCCTAGAGTAAAAGATATTTCCCAGGAAAAATGACTGAAGTGTTGGGATTGGTGGGTGAGGTCAGAAAGCTTAGGAAAGAATCCTACAAAACATCTCACAGGGAAGGAGACTTAGAAGACATGAAGACGAGAGTGCCAGGGAAGTCAGAAAAAAAAAAAAGACAGGGGCACACTGGTCAGGTAGTTCAGTTGGTTAGAGCATTATCCCAACATGCCAAGGTTGTAGGTTTGATCCCTGATCAGGGCACATACAAGAATCAACAAATGCAGTTTTCAAGCCAGGTCTCCAGCCAGGTCCGTAGCTGGAGGCAGATGAAAGGCAAACATACATTGCTGTCTCTCTCCCTCTCTGCCTCTTTCTCCTTTTCCCTCTCTCTAAAAATAATAAATAAAATCTTTTTTAAAAAAAAGAATCAATGAATGAATGAATAAGTAATTGGAATAACCAATTGATGTTCTTTCTCCCATTTGTCCCCCTTTTTTTCTCTTTCTCTCTCTAAAATCAATAAATAAAAAAGAAAAAAAAATAAAAACAAGGGAACACTGTACCCTGAAAATCAGAGATGAAGTTCCAGGAAGAAAGAACTAGTCTCCAGTACAGAATGTTTCTAAAAGATCGTATTAAACTAGGATTGAACAGTGCTTAATGGATTTAGTAAGAAGGCGTTGGCTAGTCACACTAGCAACAGCAGGTTTAGTGGAATATTGGGGATAAAATCAGATTACTGTGGGATGAAGTCTGAAAGAGAGGGGAAACCAAGAAGCAAGTTCTGATTTAACAAAAGGAGCAGAGACTTTCAGTCAAGATAGTGGCATAGGTACATACATATTCTTGCCTAGCACAAGCACATCAAAATTACAACTAAAATATAGAACAGCCATAAGTCAGAACTATTAGAAATTGAGTTGGACGGAAGCCAGATGATGACAGAATTAAAGAAACCGAATCCATCCAGACTGATACAGAATGGGCTGGTCCCACATCCACATGTGGTAGATAAAAATTCAGGAGGGATATCTTGGGAGTGAGGAGTCCCAGCCCTGCCCCCCGGCCCTGCTACCTATGGTTCCAGTGCCAGGAAGATAAGTTTCCATAACTTCTACCTGTATAAAAACCAGTGGGGATTGAGTCATTAGAAGAAGCTGCTGGAGTATCAAGCAGTTCCCTTTAAATAACCCACAAGCAGACTTACTCAGACTCACTTTCTCTGAGCTCCCAATAGCAGGGTAGCAGGTTAAAAGGCAACAGTGATATAAATGGAAGAACTGAAGTATCTGGCATCAAGGCACTAACTGGGGACAATTTTTCCCCAGACAGAAAGGTGAGCAATCAGTGATCATTGTCCTTTTTCTGAGACATTCCTCAACAGAGCCACAGAACCATATCTGAGCCTTGGCTATCATTGTTTTCCCTGATCTGGAGATTCCCTGAGTTTCCATCCCACCCAACTTAAGGACCCACCCAAATTGTTAACTGTGGCTTTTCCATATGAATGGCAGGTCTTGGATCAGGCTTCATAACTCCCTAAATCCTATCAAACGAGCAACAGCCAGCCTCAATAAATACTCCACTCCCATACCACTTGCTAAATGGCCCCAGGCCCAGCACTAGCAGCAGCCAGCCTAGATTCACAGTTTGGCTTTGCCTGGGGATAACCATGCCCAGTACAAGTAGCAGCATCTCAGGCTGCTGTGTAGTTCATGCACAGTGGCCCCAGGCAGAACACACATTGGGGCTGATCTTGGCCAGCACCACCCAAGAAACCCAAAGCCTGTACACCCAGTGGACAGCTACAGACCATGTCAGAGCACCACCAACCTGTCTCTGCACAGCTTATCCTCCAGAGAGGGAGGAGGTTGGTGATCAGTGGTCACAACCAGTCCTTGCAGCTGACTGGCCTGGATAAATCCCTCCCATTGCCCTACCAACAGCAATCAAGGCTCAACAACAAGAGGAGGGTCTACACAGCACACAGAGGGCACACCTTGAGTACCTGGCTTGGGTGACGGGGAGGCTCTGCTATTGGACTCTACAGGACACCTATGATAATAGGCCATGTTACCAAGACAGGAAGCCATAGCAGCTCTACCTAACGCATAGAAACAAACACAGGGAGGCTGCCAAAATAAAACAAAGAAAATGGCCTGAATTACAGGATAGATCAAAACTCCAGAAAAAGAGCTAAACAAAATGGATATAAGCAATCTATCAGATGCAGAGTTCAAAACACTGGTTATAAGGATGCTCAAGGAACTTGGTGAGGACCTCAACAACATAAAAAAGATCCAGTCAGTAACTAAGTATATAGTAATTGAAATAAAGAACAATTTACAGGAAAACAACAGTGAAGCTGAGAATCAAATTAGTTATTTGGAACACAAAGAAGAAAAAAGAATTTTTAAAAAATGAGGATAGTATAAGCAGCCTCTGGGATAACTTTAGGTGTTCCAAGATTTGCATCATAGGTGTTTTAGAAATAAGGGAGAAAGAGCAAGAAATTGGAAATCTATTTGAAAAAATAATGAAAGAAAACTTCCTGAATTTGGCAAAGGAAATAAATATACAAGTCCAGGAAGCACAGAGAATCCCAAAAAAGATGGACGCAAAGAGAACCGCTCCAAGACACATAATAATTCTATGGAACTGGGGTAATGAGGCCAACTAGTGGACCCTTAATTACTTCTTATTTTTAAGGAAAGCAGAATTATTCTACCAAAGTAAGTTAGAACTAGAATTTGGCTTTATGTTTTGCTAATTTTAAAAGTTAATTTGGCCTTTCAATCCCCTGGGATCTTTACTCTGAACTACTTTCTATTTTATAAGCACTGTCTCAAAAACTGGACCTGTACCATACAAGGAATAGAATGTTTTTAATTTTGAAATCTCAATAAAAACAGATAAGAGCCAGGAAATGATGTTCATCTGACTCCTTCTGACAACAATACAACTCTACAATTTCACCATTTGCATTTCACTTGTCAGCATCTATCAGTGAATGTTTTCTTCCAAATCTAAAGGGGTAAAAAACACAATTTCTTTAAAAAAATTAATTAGCCCTTGTCTTCAATATTATCACTAGTGTAAATGTCTGGTTTCTATTTGTTACTTGAAGAAGGTAATTCTTGGGTATTCTCACCCTGCCATGTAGCTGTAACCATGGCATGCTGCACTGTGCAGATGAAGAAGTTCCCTAAAGAATTTAGGCAAAAGATCATTCTTGTTTGATTTCATCAGAGAGTGCTTTGGACAAAACCAGCTTCTAAACCACCTTTTGTTCCTTTTAAATGTGTACTTTAAATGTTATATTCTGTGGAAGCTTAAGATATGTTGAGAGATGGGAACAATCAAAACAGTCTCTAATTCTATACCATTTAATCAAGGGATTAATTACTTGTATTTAAAATTTTAGATAATTGAATGGGAAGGAAAATTTGCAGCTGTTTAGAAGTCAACTGGCAGGAAACCCACAGATGGGGAATTTGCAGAACATCAAGGGGTTTCATGAGTAGAAACAGCTGCGAAGCCTTTTTAACAGCAGGACTGAAGAATACATGAAAAGCCTTATTTTATACACAATGTGAGGTATTATTGCCAACATTCAGAAGTATACTCCAGAATGTCAGAAGTATTTGTTCAGAACCATTAGCAGTACATTAAATACATGGAACATTAGAAATAACATTAATTATAATAGTAATTTATAAATCTATTACTTATGTTATCAGGCACTATTGTAAGCATTTTATATATACAGTGGCACCTCAGTATTTGCCCTCAATTGGTTCCAATGAACGGCAAGCAAACGATGATTGATGAAACATTTCCTCTTGCAGGGTGGCACCATGACTCATATAAGTCCTAGTAAGTGTGATGAGTGGCAAGCAAGCAACAAATGCTGAAATTTTTTCTTATCAAAATGCAACAAGTACTGAGGTACCCCTATTTTAGCTTACTTACTCCCACAACACTTTTATAAAGTAATTACTAGTGTCACCTCAATTTCTTTTCTTACTAAAATGAAGTATAATATACATACAGAAAAATTAGTTTGGAAAATGTATATAAGCTATAGAAAGTCTGTCACCTCAAAAAGTTCTCTCATGGATTTTCCTAGGAAAGTTCCCTTCCCTAAACCATCTCCAGAGACAATCACTGTTCTCGTTTCTATCACCATACTTAAGTTAACCCTGTTCGAGAATGACATATGAATGAAATCATACAATATGTGTTTTTTTGTGACTGGCTTCTTTTGCTCAGCTTAATGTTCCTAAGACACATCCATTTTGTTACATATTTCAATAGTAAGCCATTGTGTGACTGGATCACAATATGTTTTTCCATTTTTCCCATTGACCAACATTTGTGTTATGTTCAGTTTTGAGCTAATATGGCTACAGTTGCCTTTAATACTCTTGTACAAAATGGGTTTTTTTGAACTTTTGATTTCAATTTTCTTGGACTAGGATTAGAACTGTTGGACTGTAGGTTAAGTGTACATAACATTTTTTAGGAAACTACCAGACATTTTCCCAAAGTGGTGGTATCATTTAGCATTTCCACCAGCCATGTATGAGAATTTCAGTTGCTCCATAGCCTCATCAACATTTGGTGTTGTCACCATTTTAAAATGTATTCATGCTTATGAGTGCAAAGTGATATCTCATTTTGTTTTTAATGTGTATTTTCCTATGAATATTGATGTTGAGTATATTTTTACTTGCTTTCTGACCATTTGTATTCAAAATATGTCATGTGAATACTTTCTTTCTATGTGTATATTAGCTATTTATTATCTTAATGGAGTATTTTAATGAGTATCTATTTTAAATTTTGATGAAGCCCAGTTTGTCATTTTTTTGCTTTTAGGGTGGATATGGTCTTCTATATAAGATTTTCCCTACACTAAGGTAATAAAAATATTATCCTATGTTTCATTCTGGAAGCTTAATAGTTTTAACTGTTTTGTTTTCTTTATTATTCATCTCAACTTATTTTTTTACTCTTTTTAAGTACAGGGTCAGGTATGAGCATACAATAATAACAATAATACAAATAGCCTCAAGTAAACAGAGGCAAAGGACTTTAACGACAGATCCTTCACAATGGAAGAATAAAAAATGATCAGTAAACAAATGAAAGTATGTTCAACATTACTATTCATTAGGAAAATATAAAGATTCCAAATAATGATTCAGTTGTCCTAGCATCATTTAGCATTAAAGAAAAAAGAAAAAAAGACTTTTCTTTCCTTCATTGAATTGCTTTTATACCTTTATTAAAACTATCTGAGCCCTGGCTGGTATGGCTCAGTGGATTGGCACTGGCCTGCAAATCCAAAAGTTGCTGGTTCGATTCCCCAGCCAGGGCACATAACCAGGTTGCAAGCCAGGTATCCAGCCAGGTCTGTGGCTGGAGGCAGGTGAAAGGCAACCATACATGGATACTTCTCTCCCTTTCTTTCTCCCTTCCTGACTTCCTCTCTGAAAATAATGAATAAAATCTTTTTTTTAATTATCGGATAAAAGAACTGTAATATGGGTCATTTCAAAAGTTCCTATATTGGCTCATTGATCTCTATTTCTAGCACTAGAAATAGACACTTATTTTTCTTTCAGAACTTTAATGATGTAGTTTTATTGTTTTTCTGGCTTGTATTATTTCTGATGAGAAATAGAGATTATTTTTATTATTGGTTTCCTATATATAATATTTTTTTCTATCTTCTTTAAGAACTTCCCCCTATCTTTGATTTTCACCAATTTGACTATGATGTGCTTAGATGTGGTTTTCCTTATGTTTAAACTGCTTGGGATTTTTTAAGTGAGTTGATCATTTTTATCAAGTTGGAAGGTCATTATTTTTTCAAATATTTCTTTCAGCCTCCATGTCTTTCTCTTTCTTCTCTTTCTGGGACTCAGATTTCATGTCCCACAGGTCACTGAATTGCTTTGCATTTTAGGGGGACCTTTTTTTTTCTGTGCTTCAGTTTAAATAGTTTTTATTAACCTGTCTGCAAGTTTCCTGATAGTTCTTCTGTACTATCTAATATAACATTGAAAATACATTCAGGAAAATTTTCATTTCAGATAATTATCTATATTTCAGTAATGTCCCTTTTGTTTACTTTATAGTTTCCATTTCTTCTGATGAGATTCCCTATCTACGTTATGCTTATGTCATACAAATGACTGAGTTGATGCAGCTTCTCTCAGCATCTCCAGTTTTTCATACAGATAACTTTCATGTTTGGTGCTTTTAGCAGACTCCATAGACTAAGAAATCCACAGGGCTAGAAAAGCAAAAAACTATGTATTGCTGCCTCTTTTTCTTTGGCTAGAAAAGGGGCTGTAATTAGTTATTGCTTTCTGTCACCATGGTTATATAGCATCATGTTTTGGTTCTTTGTCACTTGGCATATAGTAAGTACACCTACCCATGGCCCATTATATTACACAATTTTATTTTCATTTTAACTTCAGTAAATTAAGGTCATGAATTTTTTTTTTTTTTTTTTTTATCCCAAAACACCATTGCAAAGCTCCTATTAGACCACACACCCTGGGACCAGATAGAATGAATTCAGATTCTGGCTCTTCCAAGCTGTAGTCACTTTGGTGAATTAACCTCTTTCTTAGTTTGTTCAACTTTAAAGTTAAAATGAAAAACTTCTGATTCCAAATATGACCTAATAAAGGGCATTAGACAAATCCTTTCACAATAAACTATTATATACTGCAAATGCTGTGGTTCTTGAGTGAAGGAAAACATATGAGGTAGCTCACCCCAGCTTTCTACTTGGGTATACTTTCTAAACTGTGGTTCTTATGAGTGGGACTCGGAGGTGAATTGTCCAGAAATAAACCATAGTGAAAGCAACTTCGCTCAAGCCAATGCTGACATTTTGTCAATCTTTTTTCGTTGATGATCCTGTCTAATACATCCAAGCTCAAAATTACATCACTAAATCCTTTTGTGCTAAATTTCTACACAAACTACAAATTCATTAGAATTCTGGAACTTAAACAGCCTTAGAGGTACTTCCTACATGATCACCAGGCTTCATAAAAATTGCTAGTTGTACTTCTCACAATAACATTTATGTACCTTTTAATGGAACACTGAAGGTAAAATAGGACAGACTTTCTCCCTTACAGTGGGGGATTGAGACTTTTGTTTTTGGCTCTGAACTCATATTTTCATTGCTAAGTCTCAAGTCCTTTCCTAGTTTACTAGTTATAAATCAATATGTATTTGAAATAGATTTTGTGTGTTCCAGAATCTTCCCTCAGAAAGCAGAAAAATACTTTAACAATTGTTTTTTAAGGAAAACATTACAAAACCACCTTGGTATAATCCTAGCTTTAATGAAAATAACTAGAAATATTATGATGATAAATTCTCAAAGGAAAATATGTTGTTAGTTTCAATAATATTTATGATATATCTTGGAGATATGTTATTTTGCTTACTTTATTCATTAGTGCTAAATGAAAGGCATCAATATGTAATGCTGAAATTAAATATGGGAATATCTCAGAGGTACTATGGGTTAATTCCAGCAAATTGCAATATTTTTGCTGATGAAGGGTCTTGCCTTCAATATGTAAAAAACATGTAATGCAACAATAGAAAGAAGTTAAAAGAGGTATGACTAGAGAGAGAGAGAGAGAGAGAGAGAGAGAGAGAGAGAGAGAAAGCAAAAAACAAAAAACCTTGGTCCAGCACATAAACCTAGTGAAAAATTAACTCATTTCCTCAGGTACAAGAAAGTAAAGTCTTTTTTGTGACTAATATAAGAGGCCTCTTATCTGGGAACTGCCTATTAGAAGCAGTTGTTTACTGCAGCAAGATTTGTATCTTGTGACTTCAACACAACTGCTCATTGAACTAGGAGTGTGCATAAGACATTAAGTACCCAATCTCTTAACTAGCCAGCAATCAATCATATTCTCAATGCTAATTCAATTTAAGCTAAGAGGTGCTGAGGGGGTGGGAAAGATGTGTGCAATTGAACTCAGTGTACATAGAGGCTAGCCTGAGATAGTTTGTTTTATTTTTACCCAAACCCAAATATTTTAAAATCATTGTTTACATTCAATATTATTTTGAATTAGTTTCAGGTGTACAGCAGAGTTGTTAGACAATTGTACACTTTACAAAGTGCTCCCCTGTTATTTCCAGTACCCACCTGGCACCACATAGAGTTATTAAAATATTATTGATTATATCCCCTATGCCATACTTTATATCCTGTGCCTATTTTGTAAGTAGCAGTTTGTACTTCTTAATCCCTTCACCTTTTTCACCCTTTCTCTGGAAACTGTTATTCTGTTCTGTCTATGAGTCTATTTCAATTTTGTTTTTTATTTTGCTCTTTAGATTCCAAATATGATATTTGTCTTTACCTGCCTAATTTCACTTAGCACAATACCCTATAGGTACAACCATACTGTCACAAATAGTAAGATTTCATTCTTTTTTATAACCAAGTAATATTCCATTGTATATACGTACCCCAACACTTTTAACCATTCATCTGTGGATGGGCACTTGAGTTGTTTTCATACTTTGACTATTGTAAATTACACTGGCATAAACACAGAGGTGCATATATTCTTCCAAATTAGGGTTTGGTTTTGTTTTTTATCTCTCCAGCTATATACCCAGAAATGGGACCTAATTTTATTTTTTATTATTTCTAGAGAGACAGGAAGGGAGAGGGGAAGAAAGGGAGAGAAACATCAATTGTGGTTGCCTTTCACCTGCTTCCAACCATGGATCTGGCTGGAGACCTGGCTTGCAACCTGGTTATGTGTGCCCTGGCTAGGGAATCAAACCAGGGACCTTTGGGTTTGCAGGCTGGCACCTTATCCACTGTGCTACCAGCCAGGGCAGGACCTAATTTTTTGAGGAACCTCCATACCATTTTCCATAGTGGCTGCACCAATCTGCATTCCCACCAACAGTTCAAAAGGGTTCCCTTTTGAGATAGTCATTTTTAGATATATCCATGCTGATAACTAAACAAAGAAAAGATATCTGCAGGAAAGTGGAGCAGATTTAGACACAATCAAAAACAAAAGACTAAAAGCTCTGTAAAATGTGGATGAAGAAGCCATGGTTTCTGGTTTTCTGATTTCTAGTTTCACAAGCCTACCTGTATTTTAGTTTTTATACCCTAAGGCTGCCTGTGGAATCCTTAGAATTAATCTCCCTTCACTGAAACTAGTGTGCATAGTTTCCTTGCAATTATCCCCTGACCAAACTACTCAACCACTTAGGTCTGATTGTCCTTTAAAAAAAATTAGAACAAAATGGCCACATTTTAAAAGGTTCTCTGAAATGATTATCCCAAAAAGGAAAGAGATGACCCATCCACCTACCTAGGTAAGTTCTGCGGTCCCTTCCCAAATAAATGAGCGGCTATGTTGCATTCCTTAGCTTGCTAAGAAATCAGAGCCAAGAGAGTGATAATACCAAGTAGCTACTGGAACTTGATCATCAGCACAGTCAAATCAAACTCAATAAATAAAACTGGAGATGGAATCTGCTGTTTGGTTTTAAGGTAACATATGTTAATTAACTTTTCATTCTGTCAGAACAAGAGTTATATTAAAATAGCATTGGTTTTATTCTTCTGTCTCCTGTTCCTGTCATGACTTGTATATAATCTTTACTAACAGAGCTTTCTCTGTCGACTCTCGTGACCTCATTAGGCTTAGATGTCATCAAATACTAATGTACCAGAACAGAATTTGAAATAATTTATTTCCTTTAGTTATTGCATTTGCAAGTATTAAAAATAACCAGTGTAATTGGATATTTGCAACAAGACCTCCCCTGAGACTATCATATCAATTGGTTCTAAATTTAATAGCACCTATTATTTGCACAGCATTTTAATGTTTTCCAAGCCCTCTCCCATGTAGACCTCAATTTGTCCTTGGTAGGAAAGGAATGTGTTATTAACTCTACTTTGCAGATGAGGAGATAAAGGTCAGGGAAGTCCAATATATTAATTACCTATGAACTACAGATACAATGTACCACAATTTCCATGGTCTAAACAATATAAGTTTTTTTTCAGATCCCATTTATTATTATTATTATTATTATTATTATTATTATTACTGGAGAGAGTGGAAAGGAGAAAGGCAGAGAGGGAGAGAGACATCAATGTATGGTTGTCTTTCACCTGCCTCCAGCTACAGACCTGGCTGGAGACCTGGCTTGCAACCTGGTTATGTGCCCTGGCTGGGGAATCGAACCAGCGACCTTTGGGTTCGCAGACTGGTGCCTTATCCTGCTGTGCCACCAGCCAGAGCAATACAGGTTTATTATTTCACATTTCTGTAGGTCACAAGTCCAATAGTTTCACCAGGCTGAAATCAAGGTATTGCCAGAGTGGCATTCCTTTTTAGAAAGTCAAAGGCAAGATCTGTTTTCTTACACATGAACATTGTTGGCAGAGTTCAGTTCCTGTGACACTGAAATCTTATGTTCTTGCTGACTGTCAGCTGAAAGACATATCTGGCTTCTAGAGGCCAGCTACAGTCCTTGGCTCATGGTCCCTTCCTCCATCTTCAGAGCCATCAATAGTGAAATTGCCATTTCACACCTCTACTGTCTTACTCTGCTGTCTTTCTGACCACAGTTGGGAAACATTCTTTACTTTTAAGTTCCTTTTAATTAGATTGGGCCCACCTGGATAATCTAGGCTATTTTTTTCCATTTTAAGACCTTTAACTTTAATCACATTTCAAAGTACTTTTTGCCATGTAAGATAACATACATACATACATACAGGTTCTGAGGTTAGGACATGGACATTTTTGGAGAGGCCATTATTCTGCCTACTACAGTCAATGAAAATTAATTCAAGTCTCTGGGATTTTCCCCCAGGATCAAAAATATAAGGGTTAGAAAGGATTATGATACAAGAATTTTAAATCCCTTTTCCAACATGGCTCAAATAACAAACAAAAAGTATTCTAAGAACTTGGAAGTCAGAAAAACTTATCCTACACACCTCTTAAGGTCTTCTGTCTTAAACATGGAAAACTTGTTAGAATTTTTTTAGTCTCTCCCCAATTTGGTACCCAAAATAATAAAATACCCAGAAATAATAAAAACCAGGGGGGGAAATCTGTTTTCTAGTCTCTACATCCTTATCACTGCACCAAGTAATTTTGTTCTCTCCAACTGTACTTTTTAAATCAGAACTATTAAAATAGTTTAGGCATTGCCTGTATAGTCCCTTCAATTTTCAAAGAAAAGCTTTTTTTTTCTAAATTATCAAGTATACAAGTATTTTTAGTGCCTCTTTGTAATGAATGCTTCCTGATAAGCATATAAAAATTCTCACATATTGTGCCCACTCCCATAGGTCTATCCATGCAGCTCTTTTTTTTATTTCCTTGACCCTAATCTTTCCATTTTACTCATGCCAGGCCCCTGACATACCTGCTAAGCCATTGGCTCCAGCATGATTATCCTACCTTGGGCCTCTTCTATCTCCACACAAAGATAACAGGGTATGCTAACTGAAGCTCTGTTCTTTGGGGGCACTTCTCCCCTTACCACAGTGTTTCTGATGCAGCCCTTCTATAGTTTGAAATCAGTATCTTTTGTGCTTTCACCACTATAGCAAGTCAAACAATTCATGAACAAAACTCTGTTGTTTTTTCTCTCTCTCCTGTCCTTAGTCACTGCCCACCTTGAATTCATAGGTGTGAGCTAAGGGATAAGTGCCTGAGTAATGATGGTGGGTCACAAGAGTTGTGCACCACCTCTTCATGCAGCTTCATTATGACTGTAGACTTGCCCAAGACTCTCTAAAGGATGACTTCTATCTTTTACAATGGATCTGACCATCTTACAGTACATTGCTAATCTTTAGTGGATCTTACAATCTTTCTAACCTCATGACCAGAAGGGTTTGCCAGCTCATGAAAGGCACCTCTGGTTATATGCTCACTTGATGTCCTGTGCTCAGAGGCTCAGCCTCTCCCAAGGGCATTTTAAGAGCTACATTATGAATTGTGCGTGGTTCTTTGCAAGGATTGAGTAAACATTTCAAAATTCTGGGTTCTACTCTGTAACTCATCTACTGGGACTTTTTAGCAGCCTTTTGTTCCTACCATGGACACCTCTGATAACATAGCCCTTATGACTCAAGTGGCAGAGCTGCTTGTACTGCATCCTGAGCCTGCTAGAGTCTTTTCTTGTTCCGGATTGCAGTCAGAACTAACAGACATTCACCTTGCCCAATAAATGGCCATAGCATTATTGCCAAGAGAATAATTGAGCATGTTGCTTCTTTCTTAATGGTAGGAAGTACAGGGTAAAACATCTTGTCCTTCGCTTGAAGAGGCTATCTCAGCATAACATCTTCACTAATGCAGCAGACCTCTGAATTTTTGTAGGACTTATCTCCCAATCTCTGGTATACATATGTTTTATCAAGGTACTCTGAGCTTCTTGCTTATCAGATCTGTTTAAAATATTGCCATCAACATATTGGATGAAAGTAATGTTCACACTGCACATTTCTTTTCTGATTATACTGTATAGCATGTGGAAGAGTTAATGTTGACCTGGGAACAGACTGTAAGGTACACTATTCAATGTAAAGATGAATCAATTCTTATTCTTCCTGACGGGTATGGGAAGAATGAATTCACAAGATCAATAGCTACGAACTATGCACCAGAGACTTCAGTTGTGGCTACTGCTTGGTTAGGTGTATGGTAACCCAATAACATATGTCATGGTCCATCCAGTTTTTATAAGTGTGAGACCTGTGAATTAAATGGAGATATGACTGAGATCACCATCCTTGTATCTTTTAAGTCTTTGAGTATGGTGCTAATCTCTGTAATTTTTCCTGGGCTTAATTACTATTAGACTTACTATATTGGCAGGAGTAGGAAAGAGGCATCTTCAAGGGCTTCCCTTTGGCCTTTTCTGCTAAAATAATTGGGATCTGATGGGCAATGAACAAATGTGAGAGTTCCATTATGATTATGTGTTAGGAACTGGAGACATGACCACCAAGTGGATCCTTGCACTTAAAAGACTCACTTTGAGATGGAGGTAGGTTAGATCTCCATTTATTATTGGACCCTGATATGCCCCTGTTCTAATAGGAAGTCAATGATGGTGCTTTGAGTTCCCTGGTATCAGTGTTAACTTAGACCCTGTATCCACCAGCCTTTAAAAATTGTGAGCTATAAAAGTATTTTGGGAAAGGACTGAGAGAAACAAATATATACATTACTGTACATTCTTGCTTTACTATTATAAAAGCCTTCTTCATGGGGATCCAGCCTCCTCTTTAGTTGATGGATCCTGGGAGCAAGAACTGATTCAGAAACAGAAACTGGCTAAGGGGTCATAACTTTTCTTTGGTTGGTGGCCTCAGCATTCTACTAATCCATCCAGTCTGGAATTCTTCCAAAGATACATATGACCTCAAGTAGAATCTATCCTTGGCCTGACATGTGCAGTGGTGGAGGCTTTAGACCAGTATGGATCAATAGAAATATAATGTAAGCCACAGGTGTAAATAGAAATAGGAGAAATTATATTAATATATCTTATTTAACCCAAAATAACCACAATATTGTCATTTCAATGTGTAGTCAGTATTTTTAAAATGAGATATTTTACATTCATAAACCTTCAAAATCAGTTTGTATTTTATATTTTGTGCACATCTCAATTCCAACTAGCCATGTGTCAAGGGCTCAGTAGCCACATGTATCTAGAATTGTATTGGCCAGTGCAGTCTAGGGCTGTAAGCAACACCACAGAGCTGTCCCACCTTGAGTCAAGGGGACTTTGGTGTCTCTGTGTCAGTCAGTTTAGTGACTATCTGCATGCACTTACTTTTAAAAGGCTTCTTAACATGACCTACTCCCCAAAGCTGCAAGTGCTAGGCAATTGCAAATGGAGATGGAGGAAACAGGGCAAATCTAACACATCCAACTGGATAAGGATGCTAAGTAAACACAAAGTCTTAAGTTAAAGCAGTGGCATATAGAGTCTGTTCCCATAATTAGCTGGAAAATTGTCAAAAATGCAAATTTAGCAATTGTGGAGGTGGGAGCCAGCAACCCCTGGCACAACCAGCCCTCCTGGTGATTCTGAGATATGCTCAAAAGTGATGACCATTGAGTTCACTGCATACTCTCTTTCAGAAGGCAACCTCTGCCCAACACAGCAAAGGAAGACAATACCTATGCTATGTCCTTTGACTCCTTTAAAAAAGTCAGACTAGCTGTCTGGATGAACAATTCTAGTGTTGTGATCTTTCCAGGAGAGACTTGGGAGCAGTAAAAAGCCTTCATATTTGATGCATTCATAATTAAGATAATACAACTTACTGCTTCTGTACAGTAGAATGCTAGAGGCTAGGGTTCTATTTTCAGAGTTTATAGAACAGAAAATGATTCTCAATTTTCACCTGATGTATTTCTGTAGGACAGTACAGCCCAGTATGACACCTGCTGGTGCAACAGACCTAACACATTGTGACAGGAAAACAAACGACAGCCTTACCTAACCCTTCTGCCAAGCTGCCCTAGATTTCCTAGAATTCATGGCCAGGTAAGTCTGGGAAAGTTCACAAAATGCTGATTAGTTTCCTCCCTGAGGATGCAAGGCTCTCAGCCAAGTTTCAAAGAACAAACTAGTTATCAGGATGTAAAATTAAGTTCAGTTAGCAGTGAGGCAGAAAAGTCATCCAAAAAAGAGCCAAGGGACCCAGAATACATTGAAGACTCTCCCTAACACCAAATAATGGTGTGTTTTTTTGTTTGTTTTTGAGGGTTTTTTTGTATATTTGGTATTTTTAGTCACTTAAAGATTAATTATCATAATTTACTTATTTAAACAAATGGGACAAAATTGTGACTGTTTAGGTATTCAAATTAATTAGTTCAATGCCAATTTCTATTCTCAAAGTTGCTGTCATTGCTATTTTTTAATTTAATTTTATTGTTGTTGTATTACATCCATCTCCTTCTTCCTCCCCTCTGTCCCATTCCCCGCCCACTCACTCCCCCAACAAGGTCAATCCCACTTGTTGTCCATGTCCATGGTTCTTCCATACTAGTTTCTTGACTAAACTGCTCCCCTTCTTTGCCTCTTCCTCCCCCCTTCCCCCTCCCCCATTCCCCCTGCCCACTGAAGGTCTATCCATGTATATGGTTCTGTTTTGCTTGTTGTTTGTTTTGTTCATTATTGTCCTGTAATGGGTGAGATCACATTTGTCTTTCACTGACGGCTTATTTCACTAAGCATAACACTTTCTAGTTCCATCCATGTTGTTGCAAAGTTTAGGAGTTCTTTCTTTATTCTGTGTGGTATTCCATTGTGTAAAAGTACCAAAGTGTTTTGATCCAATCATCCACTGATGGACACTTAGGCTGTTTCCAGCACTTAGCTATTGTAAATAGTGCTGCTATGAACATAGGGGTACATAATTTCTTATGAACAGGTGTTTCAGGATTCTTCGGGTATAGTCCTAGTAGTGGAATTGCTGGATCAAAAGGCAGTTCCATTTTTAGTTTTTTGAGGAAACTCCATACTGTTTTCCACAGCGACCGTACCAGCCTGCATTCCCACCAACAGTGCACCAGGGTTCCCTTTGCCCCACATCCTCTCCAACACTTGTTGTTTATTGATTTGTTGATGATTGCCATTCTGACAGGTGTGAGGTAGTATCTTATTGTGGTTTTAATTTGCATCTCTTTGATGGCTCATGATGTTGAGCATTCTTTCATATGCCTTCAGGCCCTTTGTATGTTTCCCTCAGTGAGTTGTCTGTTCAGATCCTTTGCCCCTTTTTTAATTAGGCTGTCTGTCTCCTTGGTGTTGAGTCACATTAGTTCTTTATATATTTTGGAGATCAAACGCTTGTCTGAGGTACCATTGGCAAATATGTTTTCCCATATAGTTGGTTCCCTTTGAATTTTGCTATTTTCTTTAGCTGAACAGAAACTTTTCAGTTTGATATAGTCCCATTTGTTGATTTGTTCTTTTATTTCCTTTGCCCTTGGTGAAGTATCAGTAAATGTATTTCTGCTTAGGATATCTAAAATTTTACTGCCTATATTTTTCTCCAGGACCTTTATGGTGGCACTGTTTATGTTTAAGTCATTTATCCATCTTGAGTTTATTCTGGTGTATGGTGTAAGTTGTTTGTCTAGTTTTATCTTTTTGCATGTTGCTGTTCAGTTCTCCCAACACCACTTGTTGAAGAGACTGTTTTTACTCCATTTTATGTTCCTTCCCCCCTTCCAGTATTAATTGACCATAGAGTCCTGGGTTTATTTCTGGTCATTGCCATTTTGCTCCAGTTATAATCTATTAAGAAACTGCAAAAGCTGTTGCAAACACTTGCAGGTATTTCTACTTTAATTGTTTAGTAAAATAATAACTAGATAATACAATGTTAAAATATATTTTTCCATACATAATAGCTCTCTTATCCATCATGATGACCCTACAGTTGTTTACTAAACAATGATAAACAAAGCTTGCCTGTGCATCTTGGCTTGTTGAACAATGTTCAAAGAACTAAAACATATAAAATGTATAGTATTTAAAAGTTGTAATGAAGACAGATGTGTGTATGTGTATGTGTGTGAGAAAGAGCATTTTAGATACTGGCTATACCACTGGATTATCATCAAGATCATTTCTTGTGATTGTACTATTCATATGTAATGGTGCCTATTAGCAGAGATTACATTAGAGAAAATTGAAATCTCATTACCTCCATTTACCAGTTGCAAAGCCCTGAGCAAACCATTTAACTACTCTTTGTCTCAGTTTCTTCTTCTGTGAAATAGAGATAATAATAGTACCCACCATGTAAAACATAAAACAGTTTCAACAGTATCCGACACAAGGTAAAACACTCTATAAAAATGTTAGGTAACATTATTAATTACATGCCAGAACATATAATTTACTCTTTATTTTCTAGAGTCATGTATAGACCAATTTGAAACCAATTATTTTAGTTTCTCAAGCTATCTTTTGGATCAGGTGGAATAATAAGACTAAATGACAATTCAATGAAGTGAATGCACTAAAGAACCAAGTCATAGCATTTTGATCAGTGGGCTGATGTCAGTGATCGTGGACATCTCAACTGTGATTTTCAGAATTCTTTATCTGTCCCTAGCCTGTTCACTATATTATCAATGACCTCAATAAAGTTGGAAAAGCATATATACTTATAAAAACTTAAGTAAAATTGAAAGAGTCCATAAATAGCCAGAATCAATAATAACAATAATATTAAGATTTACATCTATTTAATATACTGTGGTGGGCAATTTATTTGCATTACCTCTAATTTGTAGGATGATCCTTCAAGTTTGTTAGTATTAGCTCCTATAGCAGGACATTTGTGATTACCTACCCTTCCTTTCTTAGTAACAAAGCCCTGAGGGAAACCACCTGCCAATTATGAGCCCCAACCTCAACTCCTGCCCCTGGGGTATATATCATGTTTGTCTAAACTAGTGGCTATCAATGTGCTTTCCATCAACAACATCAATATCATCTGGGAATTTGTTAGAAAAAGAAACTGCTGGGCCCCACATCAGCCCTATTAAATCAGCAACTTCAGGGATGTAGGTCTGAGATCTGTGTTTTAACAAAGCTTCCAGGTAATTTTGACACATGAACATAGTACTCTAGATGAGAATAGAACCCACTTGTATTGAATACAAACATTTCCTTTCTAATTTTTGCCTCTCTGTTCTGAACTTTCATAACAGAGGCCTAGATTGTCCAAAACCTCTCCCCTTCTCCTTCTCCTTCTTCTTCTCCTTCCTCCTCCCCCCTCCCTCCTCCTCCCTCCCACTCCTCCCCCTCCCCCTCCCCTCCCCTCCCCATAGAAGTCCTGGTGGAGAATGCACTGAACTACTTTGGATCACTAGCCTAGGACTAAAGTAATCATTGTGGCCAGGTGAATGGAATATTTTGTATGATATTTATGTGCACATCCTAAAGGGTAGGGGAAAGAAAGATTTCATCCCATGATAAACCACATCTGTGTAGAACAAGATGAGATAATTTCCCATTGAAAAATTGATTTTTATGAGAAAAACCAGCAGTGGATCCTGGGCAGGCAGAAATAGAGATGACCACTTCAAGAATACTTGTCTTCAGGGCCCTGGCTGGTAGCACAGTGGATATAGGTGTTGGCCTGCAAACCCAAAGGTTGCTGGTTTAATTCCCAGTCAGGGCACATAACCAGGTTGCAAGCCTAGTCTCTAGCCAGGTCCATAGCTGGAGGAAGGTGAAGGACAACCATACATTGATGTCTCTCTCCCTTCCCCTCTCTCTAAATAGTAAATAAAATCTTAAAAAAAAAAAAAAAAAAAAAAAAAAACCTGTCTTCAAATATTCAAATGCCTGACAAATTAAAAATAGATCCAGTTTACTTTGATATAAGATTGAATTTATAAAAGTTATTGGGAAGCATGTTGATAATCAACTCAAGAAAAAACTTTGTAATCATTAAAGCTGTCAATAATGAATAGGCTGTACCAAAAATGGAAGATGTCTGATCACAGGAAGTTTCCAGGTTTAGGTTAGATGGCCACCTGTGACAGGAGTACTCCAAGGACTTCCTGAATTAAACAGAAAAGAGAGGTAAATAAAATCTAAGGCATTTTCCATCTCTAAGTCTGTGATATATTCTATAAACATTCTAACTAAAAGTCATCTCTTGTTATCCCTTTAAAAACTCACTTAAACTGTATTGGTATTTCTGAAAGGCCTTTGTCTGGTTTCTAGAAAGACCAGATGATGAAATTTTGACCAGCTCTTCTGTTGTTACAGTAACAAGAAAAAGGGATATAGCAAAAAGGATTGGCTAGTGATTAGAGAGTTCTTAAATAGCAATTATTGTGAATGAGAAGTTGATAGTGTGTAACAAACAATGCCAGAAGGGCCATCTGGTTGACCCATGATTTGGACAAGGAAAATCAGAATGGGCTATACAACTACAAAGCATGGCAGGATTTCAAATTCAAACCTAAACAAGAAGAATGAATATGATAGGTACTGGTGCAAGAAATCTAAAATTTTTTAGGATGCATAAATTGCTTTTATGGTTTCTGATTTCTGATATTGTAGATGATCTTGCCTTTAGTTCCAGTTCATCAACCTGTTTTTTGAAAACTTCTAGGATGTATAAGCCTGTAGGAAAAATACTAAACTAAGTCTATTTGTACTACATTATTTTCATTAATTTATGTAATAAAAATATATTTACTTTTTTGTTACATTTATTGACTTAGTTCAGAAATGTGATATCAACTTCGAAATACTGAGGTGGCTCCTACTGTCACTGGAGTCTAAGAACAATTCAGTAATTGTTCTCCCCTCTTAATTGTTCTAAGAGAACAATTACTGTAATTGTTCTGTGCCAGGTGGAAGCATGAGGAAACATCCTCTAATAATCTATGCATTTTCTCCCCAACATCACTATAACAATTAGCATCAATTATATTTTTCCTTTTCTCACGTGTTTTGCAGGAATATTAGAGTTAGTATAGGCTTCCAGGTATGCATTTCTAAAGCTAATCATGTCATAGGGATCACTAAATGTTCTTGGTGGGTTACTCTTTCTACCTTTTTTACCCAGTCTCCTAGCACCCCTCTCATCTGGCCACTACCACTTTGTTCTCTGTATCTATGAGTTTATTTCTGTTTTGTTTATTTTGTTTTTTAGAGTCCACATATAGTAAAATCATATAGTATTTGTCTCTCTTTCTTACTTCACTTAATGTAATACCATCTAGGTCCATTCATATTATCGTAAATGGCAAGATCTTATTTATTTTTATGGCTGAGTAATATTCCACTGCATTCCCTGGGCTATTTTTAACTAGTTTCATCTTTTATTATTCTTTCTTTCTAGTTTTACCAAAATATTCATCCTGAAATGTTAAACATTAAATTATCTTGGCTTGATCAATAAAAAACATAAGGCAAAAGAATGTTCATATCCTTAAGTCTGTACCATTACTGACATAACTTGATCTGATAATAAAACACTAAACTACTTAAAATTTTCCATTTATACCATTATTAGTCCCAGTAATTATTTTTATCTTGTATGTTAATATTCTCTTTGTTTTTGTTTTTTCTTAAATTTAAAACATTGGTTTGTCCCAGAAAAATGTATACTTAACCTTTTCATATAGCCTAGAAATTTTAGGAGGAATAAAACAAAAGACTAGCTTTCTTGCCATATTTTAATCTTGTCTGTATCTCCTTAAATCATGTCTTTGTTTCCTTTTCCTATTCCCATGCTATAGTAATTGTATAGTTTGGCACTCTGATGAGAACATCACACAGCTTCTTGAAACGTCTTTATTTTGTCATGGATCACTTTAGTGGTGGTTCTTAGGACCCTGTTGTTCTGCTTGAACAAGACAAGTTCTGTTTAGAAGCAATGCTGGTTCATAGACCTTTGATGTGACCTGCTCTCTGACTACTTCTCTTCTCAGATGCATAGCTGGAAGGCAAAATACTTTGCACCTATATGCAGAGCTTCATCTCTGCTCACCTGGAGCAGCACCATTGCCTACCTGTACTGCCTGGAGTGTATTACTCTGAACCTTAACTCCAGAATGAGCCCCTCCTATTGTAACTCTCTCCTAAAGTACTTTACTTTTTAGTATTACACTGCCCCAAAACTGTACTGCACCAACCGTTCTGAACTACCTCCCCTCCCCAATGTTTTTAATTAAAATGTTCCCCTTTATTTTCTCTAATATTTCATAGTGCCGTTTTATATGTTCTTTTTTAATTTTATTTTATTATTGTTATATTATGGTCATCTCATTTTCTCCCTCTGCTTTCCTCTTCCCTACCCTTCTTATTCCCCTCCCCCTCACCCCAATTCTTGCCCAGTTATCTTCTGGTGGAAATATCTTAGATCATAGTGGTAACTTGATAGAGAGAAGTAATATTTGAAGGTTGAGGATGGGACCAAAAAGCAGGCAATTCAGCAAGTTTGGGTCAGAGAAGCACCTGCCTCATTTTCTGAGTGATTCAGACCCTGCAGCTCTGGGTTTAGGAGCAGGCAATAGTATGGTAGAAAGGGTTTCTCCTCAAGGTGTACTCTGTTTCATGAGAGCCCAGATATGCATGAAAAGGAACAGAACTCTTAATATCATATTGTTCATTGGTCTCCATTTTTGGAAGAGATGTGAATTTATCCTTTTTCTTTTAGTGGAAAGTTGAGAGAGATGGAAATATGTTATAATTGAGGCTGCCAGACAAATGGTATGTTAAATGAAGAGTCATTCTGGTAGGAAGTTATCTCTCAAAGTGCCTTTGAATTTTAATCCTTTTTACTCAAGCACAAATAATTTTGCTGAACTTCGTATTATTCATGAACCTGATTACTATGCATAGCAGATTGTATTTTCAAAAAAAATGGCTGCAAAAATATCTCACATCTCACATATTCTTTTGCAATGTGCCCTTGATATTCCTTTATTGAGAATAGAGTTGATTTCTCTGCCACCTTGAGTCTGAGTATGACTTATACTTCTTGACCAATAAAATATAGCAGAGCAACACTGTTAAGGCATAGTTTTAATATAGCACTTCTACTTTTTATTTCTTTGAAAAATTTCTCTTGAAGTGCTTACTCAGAGAACCTAGCCACCATCCTATGAGAAGCCTGAACTACAAAGAGAGGCCAAGTGTAGGTGCCCCCAGGGCAGCAACGGTCGCCATGTGAGTATGTCACCTGAAATATTTAGCCAAATATAATTTTCAGATTACCCGTGCCCCAGGAGTTATGTGATTTCAATTAATAGGAGAGCTCCAAAGTAAGAACCACCCAGTTAAGTCCATCCACAGAACCAAGAGAGAAAAGAATATTTTTATTTTAACTTGCTAAAGGTTAGGATGATTTGTTAAGCAGTAATAGATAACCAGAACACTCTATTAAATGGAAGCAGAGTGTATAAATCATCATCTATTTTACTCTCCTCAAGTTGATCTTGAGCTTTTCCATGGTAACAGTTTGGAAAACATACAGCAGATCCAGATATCTTTGAGACTAAGAGTAAATTAATAGTGTTGGTCAAAACAGTGTGTAAAAGTGTATGTGTGTGCGTGTGCGTGTGTACATACATGCATGCATGCATTTGTGTGTATTGGTTGTAATATTAGTTCCCTAGGACTACCATCACAAATCACCGAAGACCTGGTAGCTTAAAGCAATAAAAATTTATTCTCTCACTGTTCTGGAGGTTGAACCTCTGAAATCAAGCTACCAGTCAATAGGGACATACTCCCTCAAAAATGTCTCATTTATTTATTTACTTATCACTTTGCAATTTAAAAATTAAGAGCTGTTTATTTCTAGAATTTTCCTTTTTATTATTTATTTAAATTTAATTTTATCGTTGTTATATTACATCCATCCCCTTCTTCCTCCCTTCTGTCCCCTTCCCCACCCACCGAACCACAAAGTCAATCCCACTTGTTATCCATGTCCATGGTTCTTCCATACTAGTTCCTTGACTAAACTGCTCCCCTTCTTTGCCTTTGCTTCCCCCCTCCCACCTCCCACCTCCCCTCTGCCCACTGAAGGTCTATTCATTGTAGTCATGTATCTGGTTCTGTTTTGCTTATTTGTTTGTTTTGTTCGTTATTGTCCTGTAGTGGGTGAGATCATATGGTATTTGTCTTTCACTAACTGGCTTATTTCACTAAGCATAACACTTTCTAGTTGCATCCATGTTGTTGCTAATGGTAGGAGTTCCTTCTTTCTTTCTGCTGTGTAATGTTCCATTGTGTAAATGTACCAAAGTGTTTTGATCCAATCATCCACTGATGGGCACTTAGGCTGTTTCCAGCACCTGGCTATTGTAAATAGTGCTGCTATGAACATAGGGGTATATAGGTTCTTCAGAATTGGTGTTTCAGGGTTCTTCAGGTATATTCCTAGTAGTGGGTGGAATTGCTGGATCAAAAAGCAGTTCGATTTTTAGTTTTTTAAGGAAACTCCATACTGTTTTCCATAGTGGCTGCACCAGCCTGCATTCCCACCAACAGTGCACCAGGGTTCCCTTTGCCTCACATCCTCACCAACACTTGTTTGTTGATTTGTTGATGATTGCCATTCTGACAGGTGTGAGGTGGTATCTTATTGTAGTTTTAATATGCATCTCTCTGATGGCTAATGATGTTAAGCATTCTTTCATATGCCTTTGGGCCCTTTGTATGTCTTCCTCAGAGATTTTTGGACCAGGAGAATCGTGCCTGGTCTCCTTGAGCTTCTGGTGGTGCCTGACATTCCCTGGCTTCCATGGCTTGTGGCTACATCACTCCTGTCTCTGCTGCTGTCTTTATATTGTCTTCTATATGTGGATCTTCTCTATATGCTATCTGTGTCTTTCTACCCAGAATACTCAAGATTATCTCCTCATCTCAAGATTTTTATCAAGTATATCTGCAAATACCCTTTCTCAAATAAGGTAACATTCTCAGGTTCCAGGGATTTGACATGAAAATCTTTGCAGGGGAGTCGGGCATCATTTTCTGGCCTAACATAATTAGGAAGCTGTGGAAAGAAGTCCCTATCATCCTAAGGTTAGGGGTAGGTAAATAAAGTTTATAATTTTCAAGCAAGTGAATCAGTTCATTGCATGGCATTTCAAAAACAAATAGTAGTGTATGCTGCAGCATGAATTCTTTCCATAGGATTGATGACCAAGTGTGGAATACTATTGATAGTTGCCTATTGTTCAGTTGTTATGATTTGATTTGCCAAAAAATAAAGATCAAGACGTAAAGTAGAAAATGTCAGAAAAAAAAAAAAATAGCCCCTTTCTAGCCTTAGAGGGAGAGAGAGAATGATAATTCCATTTCAAAATCAATGTTTTTCGGCCAATGAAAGTGTTTAATGGATTATATGGATGGCTCAGAAGAGTTAATTATCTGCTTATTCTTGGCTCAAATATTGCACAAATTTAATCAATGGTGATTGAATTTACTAAACATCTAATAACACAACTGCCAACATTAACTGACTTGGGTATTTCAATGCATTTGCCAGCAGACATCACACCACCTTGCCAATTCTATTGGCATATTTAGGTGGTGTCTCACTTAACTAATTCTTATGATTCTTAGTGTGAGAATATGAGCTATGAGTTTTTCTTATGAGTTCTTCTCTTTTAGTGATTGTAAGTGAGTAAGAAATTTAGATAGTTTGAAGTACCAGGATAGCACTGAAGGAAAATCAGAATTTAAGGAAAGGAAATAAAAAATAAATTTATAATAATTATATGAGGGGAATGGTCAAAAGTCAGAGAATGGCTAAATGCCAACTAACATGTGGTCAATGTAGGCAATTCACTATGAGAATTCCAAAGTGTATAATCAAAAGTTATCCTTTGTTTGACAGCATTAATCTTTTCAGTATCTAGGTAATCCTTAATTGAGCTTGATTTCAAAATATTTACAAATGTTCTTTATAGAAAATGGTATTACAAAAGTCTTGTTATATAATGAAGCAATCAAACTATGCAAATAGAAAAAGGTATTATAGAGATTTTAGGCAGTTAATTATAGTAAATATTATTTCCTTTACTTTGTAGCATGTATAGTATTAGTTGTATCCTTTAAAAATTTAGTTTCTTGCCTCTAGCCTCCACCTTGTAACCCCACATGGGTGTGCTTGGTCTCAGCTGGTCTGCCAAAGACCCCTGAGCACCAACCCTAGTTCCCCGTGCAACCCCGTTTTCTCTCCAATAAGATGAAAGAAACTATCATGAACCTAGAGAAATCTGCCAAACTGCAGGCACAAGAGCACACTGGTGGGAAAAGCACTGCTCATAGAAAGAAGAAGGTGGTTCACACAACAGCTACAGCAGATAATAAAGAACTTCAGTTCTCCTTAAAGGAGTTAGGGGTAAACAATATCTCTGCTATTGAAGAGGTAAATATGTTCACAAACCAAGGAACTGTGATCCACTTTAACAACCCTAAAGTTCACGCATCTCTGGCAGCAGACACTTTTTCACTGTCACAGGCCATGCTGAGACAAAGCAGCTGACACAAATGCTCCCCAGCATCTTAAATCAGTTTAGTGCCAGCAGTTTGAATGGCTTAAGGAGACTGGCTGAGGCTCTGCCCAAACAATCTGTGGATGGAAAAGCACCATTTACTATAGGAGAGGATGATGAGGATGAAGTTCCAGATCTTGTGGAGAATTTTGATGAGGCTTCCGAGAATGAAGCAAACTGAACTGAGTCAACTTCTGAAGAAGGTAAACTTGAAGTTACTGGGAGCTGCTACTTTATTTTATGGCTGCTTTTTCAAATTTTGTTTATGGGTCTGATAAAACCTAGATCTCTAATATTTTTAAGCCCTGGCCCTTTGGCCACTGCAGCTCTTCTCAGTTTTGGCTTATACACAAATCAATTTTTGCAGCAAATTAAACTGAAGAAGCCTGAGAATAAAGTTTGGAACCAAGGTTAATAAAGGTCTTTGCCTAGTATTAAAAAATTACCTTCTTGCAATTTCCTTTATCATTCTAGATTAGTACTCTCTTTTATACCTAAAAACTATTTCAAAATAGCTCATTTATGGAATGATGTAGATTTTTATATTTCATTGAATGTTTTAATGAATGAAGCAATCTGGCGCAAGGCAGAAGTACTTACTCTGGCTCATTTATTTGAAGAAATTATTTCTTCAAATAATAAGTAAAAGTCAAACAGCAAAGATGAAATAAAGGTCAAGTAATAATAAGACACAATTTCTTCCTCTTTTGAAATTAATGCAATCTGATGTGAACCAGCCACTGAAATATTTAATAAGGTTTTCAGGAAGAAGTAAAGATATTCCATACTGACAGAGGTTTGCATTTGTATTTTATTCAGATTCCTTCTCCAATGAAAATTATTGAGCCTCTTAAGACACAGGGCATTAAGCCAATGTGAGGCTATAGTGATTTTTTAAGATCACTATATTTACTATATTAGGCAATGTTCTTTTGATTGTCCATGATAGAAACCCAATTCAAATTAGTTAATATTTTAAAACTCTTGGCTCACATACCTGAAAAAGCATGTAACTCCAGTATAGATCCAGCTTATAATTACCAGGAATCTTCTATTTTCATCTGTTGGTTCTTCATTTCTCTGTTTTAACTTTATTCTTTAGGCTGGTTTAGCACTGCATTGGCTAAATGGCCACCAGAAGTTCCAAGTGTAAAGTATATCAATATATATTTTTACCTCAGTAAAAAAAGAGTACTTTTCCAATAGTTTCAATTAAAGTCTCGGGGCCACCATTTATTGACTTTAATCCAGTTATGTCATGTGATTATCATTAACCAATCACTGTGGCCAGAGAGAACCAATACAAGTATACTAATTTGCCAATTTCTACCCCGGGACCAAGAGAAAATAAGCCCTACACAAATGACCACGAGTTCAATTGGCAACCAATGGTTCCCCAGTTTGAAAGTGAGAGTGGATACCCAAAAGTAAAAATAACAATAGCCCTCTGCATCTACAATCAAGAAACTATAAACTGAAATAAGACATAAGTATATAAATAGCTATTATCTAACTATCTAGATATCTAGCCAGCTATCATCTGTCTATCCAACTACAAAGACACATGCACACACAGTGGTATGATAATAAATGTTTAACTGGCTCTCTAGGAATAAAATTTCCTGATTTGCTGTGTTTGCCACTTTCAATGGTGTAAGTGTCCCCAGTATATCTGATTTCAGTCTACCAACATGATTTCATTGAATGTAAAACTGGGAAGAGGTGCATGCCTACATTCCACTCTTATGAGCCAGTCTGAACTATCTCCAGCACACCATTATAGTAATTAAAGAAAAGGTAGAAGTTATTTCTACTTGAAGTAGTCAGAGGAGACAATATAGAATGTGGCCTATGATGGCACCTTTAAAGGATCAGTAGAGTACTTGCAAGTTTTTATTATACATAATAGAATAAAAAGGTAAACAGATTTACTTGAATCTCAAAAAATCAAAGTTATAAAATGGGACATATCAAAATAGTTTGTTTTTAATTGTTTAGGTTATATCAGCTTGAGCCTCATATCAAGATAACCTTGACATAACATTTCATGGGGAAGAAGTGGTTGTTTTGAGAAAGAAGATTTCTATATTCTAAGATTCCCTCAGATTTTAGAATCCATTCTAATGCTCTGTATTCTGAAGTCATCTTGTTTTAATCTAATTAATAATGGGCAGAGGACCTTAATAGACACTTCTTCAAATAGGACATACAGAAAGCCAATAGACATATAAAAAGATGCTCAATATCACTAATTGTCAAATAGATGCAAATTAAAATCACAATGAGATATTATCTTGCACCTATCAGAATGGCTGTCATCAATAAATCCACAAATGGCAAGTATTGGCAAGGATGTGGAGAAAAGAGAACCTTGTGCACTGTCGGTGAGATAGCAGATTGGTGCAGCCACTGTGGAAAGTGGTATAGAGTTACCTCAAAAAATTAAAAATGGGCCACCTGCCTTATGACTCAGCAATTTCACTTTTTAGGATTTATCTGAAGAAACTCAAAATAGTAATTCAAAAGAATCCATGCACTTCTATGTTCATCACAGGATTATTTATAATAGCCAAGATATGGAATCAACCCAAGTGTTCATCAATAGGTGAGTGGATAAAAAAAAGTACATATATATGATGTAATATTACTCAGCCATAAAAAAAAAAAAAAAAAAGAATAAAATCTTCACTGTTTGTGACAGAATATATGAGCCTGAAGGGTCTTTTGCTCAGTGAAATAAGCTAGTCAGAGAAAGACAAATACCATATGATTTCACTCGTATGTGGAATCCAAAGAACTGAATAAACAAAACTAAGACAGACTCATAGACACAGAGAGAGAAAACAGGTGATTGCTAGAGCAGAAGGGGTTGGGGCCTGGGATTGGAAAGATGGAGGGGTTAATGGGTAAAAATGGTAAAGGAATTAAGAAGTACAAATTGGTAGTTACAGAATAGTCACAGGGATATAAAGAACAGCATAGGCAATATAATCAATAATTTTGTAATAATTATGCATTGTGTCAAACAGGTACTGCATTTATCAGGGTTATCACTTAGTAAATTCTATAATGCCCAAGCACTGGGTTATACACCTGAAACTAATATTGTATATCACCTGTAATTGAGAAATTTTAAAAATAATTTTAAAAATTAATAGTCTTCTTGTTTTATTATTTCAACCCCTCTCATATTAGACCTGATTTATATGTAAACATAAATATAAGTATGTGACTTCACTGTTTTTTAAAATAGTCATGTTGCCTCAAGAGGATTGCATAGAAGGAAATAACATAAAATGAAACTTGAATTAAAAAATAATATAGACTTCCAGTTTTAGCTCTGATTTATTAAGAAGTTTGGAAGTCCCTGTCTTTACAACAAGAAACAGTTGAATAAACTGAAAATCAATGACTTTTCTTAGACCTTCTTCAAAGAACAGAGGTTGTAGGGAAAACCACCACTTAAAGTCTGGAGACGAAAATGAGTCACAACCAAGATGTGCTTACTTGGAGCAGGAGAGGAGCTGCTATGTTTATAAACTGGCAGGAGATTTAAATGGTGTTCATGATGCCCTGCTGGAGGTTGAACGTGGACCAGAATGAGAATGAGAAATGCCTGGAAGTCACAGTGTTGGAACAGACCAACCTTTCATGAGTTTCCCTCCTGCAGCCCTCCCATGTTATCACAGTAAAGATCTGACGGAGCAATCAATGTAAAATAAACCCAAAGTGTTCCTCATAACAAAGGCCTACTCGGTTATCCCATATGAGGGAAGGACATGTCTTACCTCCTGCCCACTTCTCCTTACCATCTTACCTAAGGGGGGAACAAAAGCTATACCATGAAAAAACTAATTTTGAAGATCACACACCTGAGACACGGAACAGCTAATCACATTATAGAATGTATCACCTCCATCACAATTTAGCACCACACCGTCAGAGCTACAGTTTAACTCCAGTGGATTGTAACTCGATGAATGGCAAGACACAGACACTGTCTGTGGGGCAGTCCTTAGGGACACACAGAGACAAAACAAGGACAGGACATGATTTGAAGACACCAGAAACTATAGCTACAGCAGACATTAAACACAGCCCAATTTCTAACCAGATTACGTAACCAAATCCTCACATTAAAGACCCATTTATCACTTCTTATTGCTTCATATGAACATGTCTGGCTGTCAACAAAGTTACATGGTATACCAAAAGGCAGGGGGAAAGCGCAATCTGAAGAGACAAAGCAGTCATGAAAACCAGACTCAGGTATGACACAGATGTTGGAATTAACAGAAATGTAAGTTAAAATAACTACAATTACTATGTTCAAGACTAATAGAAAAAGTAAATAATATGTAAGAACTGATGGATAATGAAAGCAGAGAGATGGAAACTTTATGAAAAAAATCAAAAGGAAGTACTTGAAATTAAAAACACAAATAAAGGATGAAGAGCAGACATGAAGAATGCCTTTGATAGCATCATCAGTAGACTGGGACATGGCCAGAGAAAGAATCAGTGAGACTGAAGATGGTCAAGAAGGAAAACATTCTGGGTTGGGTGTAAGCAATGAATAGTACAACTCTTGTTTAGCTCTTAAGGCCTCCATTCACCACCCAGTACTTTCAGAGACCTCAACTACTTCTAAACAAAGTGATAATGTAATGGGGTAAGTAAAGTCAAATTTAATACATATCCCACCAATATATAACATGATTTGTGGGTATGATTTTAGGCATTTATAATTTTATGCAAATAAAGTTGCTGTAGTGTCTCTCATGGGGTGTGTTTGCATTACAAACTTTATTAAATTATGGATTTAAGGCCTTGCCCCCCTTGGGTGGAAGAGCACATTGCAAGGAGGAAATGAGCACTGGAGGGCCTTTGTGTTAACCCTATAATTACATCTCCGCTCCTATTCATGAGGCAGCCTGCAGGGGATTGCAAGTTGCACTGCCCTCAGGGAACAGG
This sequence comes from Noctilio leporinus, assembly GCA_004026585.1. Classification (NCBI taxonomy): domain Eukaryota; kingdom Metazoa; phylum Chordata; class Mammalia; order Chiroptera; family Noctilionidae; genus Noctilio; species Noctilio leporinus. Next base: position 370,802 of record PVIW01000419.1, on the reverse strand, counting down.
GGAAAACAGCAGCATTAGGAAGGTGAGCAGAGGGAGACTGAGGTAAGGGGCAGGCTGAGCCTGGGGTGTGAAAGAGCCAGGGCTCCTGTAGACCAGGATAATCTCATCCATTTAATCATCCAGGGGCAGGAAGAACCAGGAGAGAGTTTCAGGGAGATCATTGGGATGAGTCTAGAGGTGAGCAAATTAAATCTGTGTGAAAAAGTTACATAAACTTGGATGGTCCAGCTGAGAAAGGAGATGTTTTTAACATCTTTTTAACATAAATAAGAAGAAAATGATGATGAGCTGGTCCTACTTTAAAGGACAGGCTTTAGAAGACTTTAGAACACAATGGGATAGATTCAGAGCATATATTGTTACATGTTTGAATGGGGAACCAAATGTTCTGTGGAAACAGAAGCAATTGTTATTAACTGTGCATGGTTCCATCCCACGCTGCAGACCAGAGGAGATACCCAAACCAGATCCCAGACCTTGATTATAAGATGTATCCTGGCCTGCGTTCTGCTAACAATTTGCGTTTATTTCATCAACTAATTATGGAAGCTAATTTGTTTATTTGTCAAATGCAAACAGTTAAATTATTCCAAAATCATGCACTTACTGAGTCATTTTTATAAAGAAGCCAGATTGCCTTGTGTCTTAAACTCCATCCAAAAAGTGCTTGATTAAAAGACCAGTCAGAAGTATCATTTTATATGAAGTTCTTATCTGTAAAGCACTTGGTACACAACTCAAGAATGATGCCACAGTGTTCTTTCACTGGAAACATCTCACTGATAGAAACATATCAATACCAGGATATGCTGCCAAGTTCTTCGGAAGGAGAAAATGTTTTTTCCAGATAGCCAGCCCCTATTTCATAGTATTCAGCCGACTCAGTTCTTCACAACCTTAATTATAGCATCTCCTTAGTTTGTTCAGAGGACCACAAGGTGTCTATCCAGTAATAATTGAGGATATCTCTGTTTCTTATACTTAGCAAGAAAAAGAGAACACTATAAGCTCCCTCAGATGGGTTTGGTTTCATAAGAAATTGCCCATCTTCTTTTCTTGTCAGTCTTCTAAAATTGATGACATTAGAAGATCCATTTCAGTTAACTAAATAATTACATCATGCAGAAGCCAAGAACTTTTTCAAATTTAAAAGTGCTTTATATACTACCCAAACAAAAATGTTACTCACCTCAAATAAATATCTTTTATAAATATATCTCTCTCAAGACTACTAGACAGATTTTTTAAAATATCAAGTTCTGGTAAAGCAGATAATTTTAAAGTTTTATAAATCTGAGAGTTGGCTCAAAAAATCTATTCAACCCACTCTAATGAGAATAATGTGTCAAAAAGACAGTAAAGGAGAAAGAAGATCATTAAATCTCGACATGAAGCAAAAGATATGATATATGAAATATTCATAAGCACAACAAGAAGCATTGACTGATGGGAATAAAAGATGATGAGAAGTAACATCTGAAACAAATGTTACAGAATGAATCAGGTAAATTAATTGAATAATTGCTTCTCATTGGTATCAGCTGATGGATAGTGGAAGACAAAGGAGATTAACAGTACATTTGGTTTTATTTACCATTTTCTAAAACATCTCAAAGAAGTGCTAGGACATTTGCTGCCCTCAATAAACTGGCCATGATTTGAGAATACATAGGAACTGAGCTATAATTGTTCAGAGCATTTAAATGGAGTGTTCCGTTATTTGATAGTGTAAATATAGCAGGTGTAAATGATACAACCAATATCACTACTGAGTTACTAAATACTGATTTAAAAACTACACTTATAATGAAAGAAAACAAGCATATCTAAGTTGTTTTAAATCATGTTTTGGAAATAGGTATAACAGAAAGTAAATAAATGAAAAGTTAGCAAAACATAACAAAAAGTAACTACATGAACCAATTCTTCCAAAGGTTACCCTGAATAACATGAAATGATGGAAACAACATAGTGGATGGGATACTTTGCTCCCATCCTAACCCTGCTGCTCCTGACCTCACTTCCTTTATGATCATTATCGGGGAGTCGTTGTTAGACTGGGGATCCATAAGGAAACTTTAAGCTCCAATATTCCGTGATCATAGATGCTGCTATACTAACATAATTAACACTTGTGCTGAGTTCCATCACACTGACTCCTTACAACACCCCTGAGATAAGAGTTATCTTCCCCAATTTATTAATAAAGAAATGCAATTGAATAAAACAAGTTGAGGAAGGTGACCAAGGTCATGGTGTTTCTAAGTGCAAAGAAGAGATTTGACCTCAAATCCAATGAGATCAATCCCATGTTCTTTTTGCTGCATCATTTTGAGTACCAGGCATTTCTTAAGATAGGGTTCCACTTCAAAGCCCTTCGGTGATCCCTATAATGCTAACCAACAGAATGTGGGTTTCTAAGCCCTTTAGACTCAGTGTACGATTGAGCCTTTAACTTGACTGATCTACTATAAGCTTTTGGATGGGAATCCCACCCCCTTTTTTGCTGACCCGACTTACAGACCTACCTTGCCCAATGTAGCAAGAGAGGAGCTGTTCCAACCTTGTCTTAAAGTGAATTCCTTCACTGACGCTTGAGGTTCTGTCCCTTTCTGCTCTCTCCGGAAACTTGCAAACTCACTTATTAATCCTAGTAGATTTTTTGTAGATTCTATATAAATGATTTCAATCAGGTTTCTATATAAATGATTATGTTGTGAATCAAGGCAGTTTTATTTCTTTCCATTTCTGTTGCTTGCCTTATACCAGCTAGAGTTTCCAGGATAATGTTGAATAAAAGCAGAGAGAGTGGACATCTTGTTTTCTTCCTGATCTTGGTAGAAAGTGTTCAGTAATTCATTATTATGTGTGAGATTAGTGTGTATTTTTCATATGCCTTTTAGTAGCTTGAGCAAGTTCCCTTCTGTTCCTAATTTGCTGAGAATTTTTAAAATCAAGAATGAATATTAAAATTTTTCAAATGTCTTTCCTTTGTTTATTGAGATTCTTTTCTTTCAGTTTGTTAATATGGTGAATTACATTGACTTTAGAATGTTAAACCAAATTTGCATTCCTGTAATAAATCCCCCTTGAAGTTTATATATTTTTGAACTTAAATGACTGAAATTTCATTTAGACTTGTTCACCTATGTTCATGGGAGATATGGGTCTGTGGATTTATTTTCTTGTCTGGTATTGGTGTCAGGAAATGCTGTCCTCATAGAATGACTGAGGATGTTCTTGGAAAGTTTGTATAAAATTATTTTTCATAAATAAAGACCTGCAAAATAAATAGATAATGGGAACAAAAGTCTAGCTAGATCAGAACAGAACACATAATGGAGCAAAACTCCTGGGCCACTGTTTTCCTAGAAACAAGTATGGGGTAAACTAAAGAAAACCACTGCAATAATTCTTATGGAAATAATTCAGCCAACACTAGGGAACCACACAGTTAATCTTCCAAATGGGTCTTCATTCCCAAATGGTATGAGGAGCCCCAAAGCCTCAACATGAATAAACTGCCATGCAGTCCTTTGATGTGTGCCTTAGAAAGGCGCAGCAGTGAAGAATGAAGTTCTACAGCTCCTCAGACAGAATCTGCTCTCGCCAATATAACTAATGTCCAACAGCAATGATGAAAAACTGAGGCAGCTATTTAAACAGCCCAGAGAAGAATATAGTTCTTTTTTCCTTTTCTTTATCTGAAGGCATCTTGATAGTAAATAGCTTTTGAAATGATATTATTTTAAGTTATTCAAAATAAAAGTGGGCAAAATGAAAAGCCCATCATTTTCTTTTGCACTAATAGTATTTATTTATTCATTTAATACTTATTGAGCACTCACTATAAAAAAAGTAACAGTCACCAAGCATACAAAAATGAGTACAGTACAATTTGTGCCCTCTAGGAAATTATAATTGCATAGCAGAAAGGATGTGAAGCTAAGGATTGTTACATGACAGGGCCTGTAGGGAGGTAAAAGGGGGCACAATGAAAATTCAGAAAGTGAACACTAGACAGTTCCTGGAGACATCAGAAAGGGTTTCGCAGATAGGATGACCTATAATCGGAGTCCTAAAGAATATGTTGACATTTTCCGGTTGCACAAGAAAGTGTGGGCATGGGGAAGGCATGGCAGGCACTCTACAACAGTGTCAGCATTTGCACTTGTATTCACAATCCTGTTACTGCTAGAAGATATTTTAGTTTCCATGAGCTAGAGAGAAAAAGTCAGAGGCAGAGTTCATTCATAAATACAGTCATGCTACCTGAAGACCAGGTGACTATAGAATAAGCTAAATGAGCTGTAGTTTTGTAGTTTTCCCAATGGAGAAAAGTAAGAAAAGAGTACAGGCATCATATATCACAAGCCAAATGGGCATTTATTGAATGCATTTCAAATGAAGCTGCACTGCTGAAATCCAAGCCATGTTTATATTTTCTAAGAGATCATTCAGTTTTAGCAACAGCTTCTGCCACATTGAATTAATGTTCTTAATTTCATCCCACCTAGTCTTATGGCTTTAACTACCATCTGCATGCTATATCTCCAAATAATTTATCACTACCCTAAACTTGTCCCCTGATCACCAATTTGTTATATGTCCAATAGGTATCACATACAAAGCATTTCCAACTAACAACTCTTCTTCTCCTCTCTACTTTTATTACTCCAGCTTGCCCTTCCTCCAGCGTTCTCCATCTCAATGCTAGTTATCTATTTGCTCAGTTATCCAGTCATCCTCTTTCACACCCTCATTCAGTCCATAGGCAAACTCTCTACCTTCCAAATATGCTGAGATCTTGCCCATCTCTCACTACCTCCATTCTGTCATGCTTGTCCAAGTTGTTACTCCTGGCCTCCAAAGTAGTCTTCCTGCTTGTCCTGTCATCCCTTCAGTTTATTTATTGTATAATCCTCAGCGATGTATTTCAATATGTCATGTCATAATACCATATTATGCCACCCCTCTATTTAGTATTCTCCAATAGCTTCCAATCCAATCTGATTCAGAGTAATACACACACACACACGTGTGTGTGGTATGTATGTGTGTGTGTGTGTGTATATATATATATATATATATATATGCCTATATGGACATATGCATATAAAATTGTCTACAAAGCCCTATGTAATCTGTTCCTGCTTACCCTAACACATAATAAGGAACATTACATAGTAAGTTATGTTCTACTGCTCCCTGTTAGTTACTTGGCTCCAAGGTTTCAGCCACTGTGGCCTCCTTGATGTTCTTCAAACATACCAACCAGCCTGTGCTTCAGTGTTTATTGTCCTCTTTGCTCAATTTCTTTTAGGTCTCAGAGACACCTTCTCTGGCCTTATTTAAAGTGTAAATGTCCCTTCACAGCTTTATTTCTTTTTATATAAGTCCTGATTTACCACATACTTTACTTGTTTTCCTATTGCTTTTCTTTTCCTTCAGATATTTTATTCATTATTTTTAAAGAGAGAAGTGGGAAGGAGAGAGCGAGAGAAACATCCATGTGTGGTTGCCTTTCACCTGCCTCCAGCTACAGACCTGGCTGGAGACCTGGCTTGCAACCTGGTTATGTGCCCTGGCTGGGAATCGAATCAGTGACTCTTGGGTTCACAGGCCACTGCTCAATCTACTGAGCCACCAGCCAGGGCACTTGTTTGCCTATATCTTGTCGGTCACCCTCTCACTGTTCCAGGAGGACAGAGAGTTTTATCTGTTTATTCACTGCTGTACCTCCAATGCCTAATATCTCTGGCAGAAGAAACTGCTCAGTAAATAGCATTTCATTTATTTTAATTATATAGCTTTTCGTTACACACCTTCATTTGGAAAGATGTGCAATTAAAATACATTTCCAAAATTCATTAAGCAAATATTTGTTTAGCTTTCACACCAGAAGGGGGCAGCAAAGCTTAGCAGGCCAGCAACCAGCCCCCACTACAGCCAGCAACAACGGAGAGGAATCCGCTGAGCCAAGATGCGGCCCACTGAACTCTTCCCAGAGCGAAGCTGAGGAGGGTGAGGCCAGGGAACTGGTGAGGAGTGTGTCTTCGTGAAGAAGCAAGGAGAGAGGTAAGAAGGAGAGACAAGGTTTGTGCAGCAGAATGAAGCTCTCACTGAGAATTCATGGAATGAATAGATCAGTTGTTAGAGAACTAAATTAGGTGGCATAGAATTAAGCAAATTATTTCAGCAAAATCAGGCAAAGCTGTTGGTAATGACCACAGAGAGATACCCTCTTAAATACAAGCCTATTTACCTTTGTAGAGTCTGGAGTCAAAATGTACCTACCTTTAAGAGGACAGGTGGGGACTTGTGCAGGTTCCAAGTGTGGTACCTCTTCTCTGACATCTAAAACTTTGTTACATAGAAACAAAGACGGCAAGTGCTTAGGTTATTACAGAAGAAAACCAGATAATGGGACCTTTAAATTATCAAAACAAAATAATTCTAATCACAAATGGTCAGCAAAAGATGGGCTTTTTCCATTATTCACTCAGACTCACCAAGAAATCATCATTTCTTAGATTAAAAAAAAAAAAAAAAAGTATAGCATATTCCTTCTTAACCTGCTCAACTTCTTAGAAATGTAGAGTGAGAATCTGCATTAAAAAACATCCCTAAACAACTCATTTACCCATTAAAGCCTCTCACCACCAATCATCACCCACCTATTCTTCCTCCAGGTTTCTGGCTTATAGATACTGCTCCATCAATAGGGTATAATTTTAAAACAAGTATGCAGCTTGTCATTCCCCTAAAATGGTTGGGAATATCAGATCCTGACCAAGCTATCTGCCAACCAGCCTAGGTCGAAAGAGGTTGCTGCCTCCCACATACCCCACTCCTATAATTATAATCGCACACTCATAGAATGCTAGAATTAGACGATGACTATCACAGGGTCATTGCCCTGGGAGCTGAGTCTGAGACAGGGATCTGTAGTCAAGTAATGTATTCAGGAAGTAACCTGAGAAAAAGATGAATGAATGAAGGAAGCAGAGTAGAGCAGGAAAAAACCCACTAAGCAAGAGTATAGTCGCCACTGGAGACCAGCTTTATCCTGACCCTACAGGGATGGTCTGGATCCCAAATTGCTCTAAAGTGTTGTTCCCACCTTAAAGCAAGGGTGGCCTTTTTATACGTTCGGGCTAGTCCGTCATTGGCCGAAGTTGGCTGAAACCAATGCGTGGTCTCCATATGAGTTGGGTCTCTTTTATCTGAAATTTTCTGGGGGAAGGAGAAGCTGAGAGCTAACTCTCAGAGGCTGGTTGGAGGGTACACCAGTCTAAAGGGAATTGGGTTGAGAATTCCATCTTTTCTGAAGCTCTGCTACTATTACAATGAGGCCCTGAGCCTTGCCTTCCACATAGCAGATTTCCTGGCTACAGAAGATAAGTCTCCTTATATGCTGCCAAGGAGGCCCCTGATCCTCACTCTGCTTTATATTGTTGGTTAATAGATGTGAGTGTTGTCATCTCTCTTCAACAAGTTAATGGAATTTAACAAGAGCCTCCCGGTGTTAGTCTTTACAGTTACTTCCGCACACTGCTCAAACCCCAGATACCAGATAGTGGGTCCCTTTTCACCCATATGCTGTCCCAGTTCACCATGGTAAACTAAACCATACCCTAGTGATCCTTTGACAGTGGCATGCCAGGGACTCTCAGGTGTCACTTACCAGCAGTGATGGCATCCTCATTATCTAGCTCCAGAGGAATCCAGAGTGAAGAAGCCACAGAAACCTATCGTTAAGAGTCTGTGTCTAAAACCACTTTCTAGACTTATAAAATGTTAGAATTACAACTCAGAGATGCCCGTCTTCGTCCATTTCCCTAGAGGCAGAGTCTGGGTCAAGGATTCCTGTTCAAGTGATTTGAGACTAATCCTCTGACAAGAAGAGAAAACAGGATGGGGTGGGCAGGGAAGCTACTCAAAAATGTGTCTTCTGCTTGAGACTTACTTCAATTTAATCCCACAACGTATTCTAGAACTCATTTTGCACCACAGAATTGATCCTACCTTAAGGTATGACACAGGCCTTTGTATCCCATGGCAATTAGTGACTGGTTAAGGTGTGCCCTGCCTCGGGTTGGGGTTTTGGGGTGGAGGGTGGTGCAAGGTGGCTCCCATTGCCTGGAGGGGTTTCCTTCACAAAAGAAGACATGTCTGGAGTGAGTACTAACAGGGGATGCTGACAGCAGCTCGGAGATGAATAGACGGGCCAGTAAAGGGAGCCAAAGAAGCACCAGTAGCATTTATTATAAGGACTTAATTATTAATTAATTCTGTGATTCTAAATGTTTTTGTTCTCTTTTGTATGACATAGTCCTTTGACAAGCCATTGAAAGTAGTGAATTCCCTCCACAGAAAAATACACATGCATACAGGTATTTGTATATTCTAAGAGGCAGTTGATAGATGAGTTTATTAAGACCCTGAGAAAATGTATGGCTTGTCCAAAGTTTAATAAGTTATTGCAGAATGAGAGGGTGAAACAACTAAAGTTTTACAGACCAAAAATTTATGATGAAAAATATTTTGTCAATATAAAGTATTATATATACTTGAGGTGTTAAAGCACCAAGGTTTCTTTAAAGTTCCCTATCACGTAAACTCACATCTAGGTATGTTAAAGTCCCATATATGCTTCTCAAAATATCTTTTGCATTTATATATTGCTGTTTGCAACTGTAAAGCAATCATAACAGTCTAGTTAAAAGAGGGATATTGTGCTACATGGATTAGGGGAAAGGATAAATAAATATTCAAGGATAACTAGAGCTCAAAAGTGCCTTTTTACCAAAAGCACAAACCATAATGTTTTTGGCTTTCTTCTTCATTAAAATATCTAAAGTACAAATTAAAGATTTTAAGTTCAGAGTTTTTTTAAAGGCTTATAAGTTTTAAATTCCATCTTCTCATTAGCAATGTCCTCTATAATATAGGTACTGTTATAAGACAAGGAGTCTTTGGTTTTAAAAAATTCTTTAAATTGGTCTCATTCTGTATTAGAATGTTTTTTAAAAAATAAAAAGCTATTGACTTGTCCTTTTAAAATGGCTGTTAAGTACCAACTTGCTACTTTGAAAGTCACAAGGGGAAGACAGAGAAAACACACCGTATTTTTAAAATATGGCTACTTTCACTAACAGTTTGAATCCTGCAGGATCTTAACATTTCTAGTTTGGTGTTTGACTTCAAAGTAAATAATAACCTGTTTTTAAAAGTTAGTATGGATTTGAAAGTGTAGGGCAGGCTTATAGTTTCAGAATGGTGATTTGAGATCCAGGAAAAATGGCTCTGGTTCTGGTATTTAAAATAAGCTTTGCTAATCTAAAAGTAATATATGCAGATACTTACAACGTACATTTATTTACATGCATATTACACACTGAATTCTTTGTATTTTCTGTAGCCTTACCTACCTCAGGCCTGTCCTCAGCTCCTTCAGTTGTGCTATTGAGGGTGCCCAAGTATGTGATATGGTAGAGGCTTTACTTTCTCTAGTGCATTCTAGAAATTAGCTCAAACTCAAGCCTGTCCTGATCATGCATGCTCTTGGGAGATTGACCTTCACGTTACCTGATTCTGCAGCAAGTTTTAAGGGATGTGTTTGGGTTGTTTTCCACCAATTACTTTTACCTGTTGGGCAGACAGGCACAGTATACTGAGAAGTAAAGATGGGTTTTCATGCTGGACTAATTCTTTGCACCAGTGACATCTTCCCCAGCTAAAATCTCCAGTTGGAGACTCTGGTATTGTGGGGAAGCTGTTGCTCTATCGGGGGGAGGGGGGTGACAACTCTGTGTCATTATTTTTTCTATGTTCTTTCCTACTTAAGAAAATGTTCATTTTCTCACATGTGCCCATTTTATCTTTCTGCCATTCATACTACTATCTCATTACGATGGCCCAGTGCATAGTAACCGATTCATACTTCCTTAGTAGTGAGCTGAACAGTAGAGAGTTAAAAAAATAAGGTACTGTTTATTGAAAGGGCCTAGCACATGGTAATGCTCAATAAACACCCTCTGTAGGTGTCATTGTATCTTTCATCTTTTACCTTTTAATTCCATCCCCTTGGTCTTCTTATTGCCTCCTTGGTCTCCTTTGCAATTGTAATAATAATGTAGAAATGAAAGGTTCTAGGAACACAATTTATAAAAGGAACTTACACCATTTATAAGGGGATTTCTCCTTTGTACCCCCTTCCTTGGGTGATGAGAACACCTGAAAAACTTAATTTGAAGCCAAAAAAAAAATACCCAAAACACTTTTCAGTTGTTTCCCTAAAAGATAATCCAAACTCTGCCTCCCTTTAGAAATCAAAGCTCAAGCTCTGGAGATTATTTACAAGTACTTTATTTGGTAAAAATTCTGCAAATCAATAAATAAAACCAATGCTGAAACAACTTAATAAGGATTTTTAAAAATGGATTTAATAAATAAGCATTTAAAGATGTTGATGATAAAGATTATAAACTAAATGTTGAGAACCGACCTAAACCAGTTTTATCATTCCTAATTATCAGGTACTTTTTGGTAAATAGCAGTAGCCTGGCTCAAAGAGATGTGTCATGACTATAGGTCTCCTCCCCGAGTCTTGCTACCAGATAGATTATTATAATGACAGCGAGTCTCAGACCAAAATCTGCCACAGCTACAAATACTAGAAAACAAGTGCAAAAGAAAATGTGACCATGGAATATTGTTTAGCCTTGAAAAGGAAGGAACTTCTGACACACGCTACAAATAGGTGAGCCTTGAGGACGTTATGCCAAGTGAAATAAGCCAAGTCACAAAAAGACAAATGCTTCATGACTACACTTAAATGAGGTGCGTAAGTAGTCAAAACCATAGAGGGAGAAAGTAGCATGGCATTAGAAAGTTACTGTTTAATGAGTACAGAGTTTCAGTTTTATAAGACGGAAAAAGTTTTGGAGATGCTTGCTAGTGGCACATTACAAATGTGTTTAATGCCATTAAACTATACACTTAAAAATGGTTTCAGTGGTAAACTTCATATGTATATTACCAGAATAAAAAAATCTAGGGGAGGAAGAAAAGGTGATGAACATATTCTGTAAATTCAGGGCTGTCCGCGCCCTTTGTCTCTTCAAGCACTCTGCAGGAAGTATTCACTCAAAGGCAGATACACCAATATTCTAATTGTAGGATTCTGCCAACTTTCCGGTCAGCTCAGGCAACAGACACCTCCAAAAATGTCGAGACCTGTAACCCGATGGAGTCTGTAGGTTTAGGGTTAAGTTATTCTCATTGGCCTAGCCTCTGGGATTGCTAGATTCTCATTTCCTGTACTGCATGAACAGGAGTTAACTGTCAAGTTCCTTTTGCCAATCTGTATACTTTGAACACCACTGATTACATGATGAAGAATCATTTCTATCATCATATAGTAATTATTGAACCTTTTGATGTGGATCAATAATCTGGTCATTCTGGTTGTTTTTTCAAATATTAAACATTTGTGGTATATGGATTCCTTATTAATTATTTCAACCATTTACCAAGTGTCCTAGAGTATGGATTAAAATAATACAAATAAGTATCACACTATTTCTTCACCTGCAGATTAACTGTCCTTAGTATCACTGGATTGCCCTTCATTAACTCTTCTCAAATAACTCATAGGTTAGTTATTATATCATGAAGCATTTTCAAGGCAATAAATGTCTATCTCCCCTACAGCCTTTCCAAACTAATTTATCCCTTCACCCCTGTTTAGTTTCCAGTTTTCTTATTTCATTTTCCCCTCCAGCCTCACCTGTGTTTTAGGGAATAGCCTCTATGTTAAAGCAAATTATATCTTTATCCCAACGCTATTTTATTCCCTATGGTTGCACTAGACACTTATAACACAAATAGCCTAATTTTTTTCTATGTGGAAGAAATGAGAAAATGGTGTAAGCATCCCCCAGTAAAAATATTTGTTATAAATTTCATTATAAATTTACTATCTCCCACTGCGCAAGGACAGTGGGCCCTCATGTACCTGGAGGGTCCTCTGTTGGTGATCTCTGAGAGGTATAGAAGTTCAGCCGTATAAATGAGAAAAGTCCCAAATTTCTCCACACAGGAAAAAAAGAGAGTTAGGAGACACTGAAATACCTGGGGGGGGGGGGGGGGCAGGGACACCAAAACTGGGGTGTAGGGGTGCTGAGCTGAGACCTGTGACACGGAAAGAACAAAGCCAGGTGCCCGGTGATTGTGCAGCCTGGAGCAGAGACACAGGAGGGACAGCCAAGTGATATTTTGAACTGATGTGTTGTGTGAGGTGCCGTGTGATCCTTTGAGAGCCACAAAACCACAAAGATGACACTATCTTTGATGTGGTTAGATTGCTTGTGGAAAGAGAGAAAAGAGCTAACTGAGAAGAGAGAAAGCTGACCTCTGCGTTCTATAAAGATGCATATGATTCCTTAGAATCCAGCTCTGAGTGTGAGGACTGAGATTTGGAACATTGTCTAGGACAATGGAGGAGATGGAGCCACATTCTATACCAGGGATAATGAAGCTGGCTGTTTCTGTACCTTCGAACTAAGTACCAAACCAGGCACACAATAAATCCCTAACAGCAGTTGCCTAGATTTGCCATAGAGTCATAAACACATGCAATTGGTGCACAGCATTCTTCCCTTCGTCATTTTACATAGAAACTTTTAAAGCATTTGGTACCTTAAAATTTTATTTCCTCCTTCTTTTCCACCTTTTCAACTACCCATTTCTATCTTCCAGGTCTATCACACCAAAAGTACACAGAAGAAACGGGACACATATACATATACCATGAAGAAAGATCCTAAGAGAGCACAAGAAGAGGTGCCAAAAATGTGAAATACATGCTAATAGCCCAGAAAACTCACTGCTTGGAAAGTGCTATTTTAAATCATAGCCAGTATCCACTTATGATGCAAGGTATCAAAACCAAACTTTTAATTTCAGTCTCCGCTGGAAATTACAACCAAAGCCAGAGGTTCTAAAGCTCAACTATTGGGTAATTCAAATACTATTGACATGGGTACTCTGAAATGACAATGTGTTCAGCTAGCCATTGTATCTGGTAAGAGGAAAGGAAATATTAGTAAATATTTAGATACCAACTACCTAGTAGATAAAGCCAGCACTTATTTGATATCTTACATTCATGAAGTTGAACTTTTGAGAAAAAAAGTGGAAGATCTTTCCTGAAGTATTGAAAATAATACTCTTCATTTGTAATTTCAAAATTAAATATTTGATGGAAAACTGTGTTCTCTTTAGGTTGTAAACTTTTAGGGGAGGTTGTTTTTAGTTCACCAGGACTTGTGCAAATTAACTCTTCTCTAGGAGGATTGTTCTTCATCTTGACCATAATTGGAGTCACCTGAGGCTCCACCTCATGACCCGCTGAAGCGGTTATACCAGGATGACAATGGGGACAGATATTTTCACAAGCCCTTCAGGAGATTCCAGTGTGCTGCCAAGGCTGAGGACCACTGTTCTGAAAATCCACTTTTTCAGTTGCTAGATAAGCCAGGAATACCAGTTAAATTTTAATTTCTAACAACAAAACATTTTTATAGTATAAGTATTTCTACGCTGAAGTTCTGTTTGAACTGAGTCTCCTGTGTTCTTATTTGCCAAATTTGTCAACCCTATCATTTCTCTGACTTTATTCTGTGACTTCATAGGAAACAGGAGGCTAATTTACATTCCTTAATTAGAAAGCATTATGACTTTTTGTCTTGTCTTCTTTCAACCCTGTTTGTAACAAATGTCTTACCTCCAAAAATCCATGTCTTAAAAATAAAAAGCACTGGTAAATTCAGCCAGGCCTGCCTCCACAAGCTCCAGTAATTTTTCTCATGTTTCTCACGTGGTTCCCTCCAGTAGTGGAAGGTCAGTTCTCTCTCAGGCTTTAAATCATTCTGACGTCTATTTTACCTTCTGACTCCTGCTGGAGAAAATTTTCTGCTTTGAAAGGATGATGTGATTAGGTTTGATTTACCTGAATAATGCAGGATATTCTCCCTATTTGGGTTTATAACTAATTACATCAGCAAAATCCCTTTTGCTATCTACTGTAACATTCATATTATGGATTGCAGAGACTAGAATGTGGGCATCTTTGGGGGACCTCTCTGCCTACCACAGCTGTCTTGGGTGTAACCTTCATCTCTTCTGTCAGACCTCCTTCATCCCTTCTTTGTTGCAATTGAGCTAATCCTCCAACTGTTTTCCTGAGGAAGGCTGCATGAAAAGAGTATGTAACCTCATAACTTTATTACTTCTAGATTGGAAGTTCTTTTCCTTCAGAATGTTTTATGTTTCTGTCAAAAATCCCAATGTCATTTTGATTTCTGAACCTTCTTTGTTCCCCTTAGAAGCTATTAAGATCTCTCCAACTCATGTGCTTTGAAACTTCCCAAGAACACACTTTGGTGCAGATCATGTTTAGCCACTGAGCTGAGAGCTTACATTCTATTGCCCTTCAGTTCTGAGACTTGTCCTGGTTTTCTTCAATAATTATCTTTCTTCTATTTGTTCTGTTTATTATTAAAATTTTATTTTTGTGTAGTTGCCCAGGCAGGAATCTGCGGTACAGTGTTCAATAGCAAGAGTGGACATCTTTGTCCTATTTCCAATCTTAGATGAAAATATGATGTTCATTTTTAAAAAACAGTTTAAAAAAACAATTTGATCAAGTTGTGAGGAACTTCCCTTTTATTCTTAGTTTGCTGAGTTTTTCATTAAAATATGTTAAATCTTGTCAAATGAACTTTTGTCATACATTGAGACGATCTTGTGGGTTTTATCCTTTCTTCTATTAGAAATGTATTACATTCATGAATTTTGTTTGCTAACCAACCTTGCATTCCTTGACTCAATCCCTCTTGGTCATGATGTAAACTGCTTTTTCTATGTTGCTGGATTTGGTTTGATAACTCTTTGTTGTCGGTTTTGTATTACTATTCATAAGGTGTATTAGTCTGATGTTTTCCTGTCATGCCTTTGTTTGGTTCGGTTATTGATTTCATCGGATTTTCAGGTGGCAAATTATTTCCTACAGCTCTAGCCTTGTGACAAGACTTCAACTAAGCCACTTCAGGCCCATGGAGATTTCTGTATGGCAGAAAAAGCTATACAGTATTTTGAGGTTCACCCCTAGCTTCCTTCCTCTTCCTGAAGCCAACTAATAAAACTCGCTGTTTATAGTCCAACCCTTATTTATCGTCTTTTGATCATCTATTTTCATTGCTCTGAATCCACAGTTCACTACTGCTCCCCACTCCCTGAATAAGCGCTTTGATTTACCTGCCGACCCACTGTAACCTGTGCAGCACACCTGAGTGGTTCATCTCAGCCGCACTGAGGTGGAACCCCAGGCACGAGGCGGTGAGCCCCTGGGGAGTGGCGCTAGAAGCGAAGACAAGGCGGGTAGTGGTGCGGCCTCGGGCAGGGTGGTAGGCAGTGGTGGTGGGCTGTGGACCCTGAAGACGCTCTGGGAACAAACCCCGCGCGGGGCTCACAGCTCGAAATTCCGGGAGGGGCTGGGTGAGGCCCCGGGGTGGCCGAGCGACTCGTGCAGCCCGGGAGAAAGAGGACGAGAGAAAACCGGGGACCAACTTTCCCACCGACCCGCCTGCGGTGCGGCTGCGCTGCTCGCGGGTCTGCGCGGGGTCAGGGCGCGGCGCCGCCCACGCGCCGCTCGGGCCGGAATCGCGGGTGTGGGTGGCCCGGGACGCGGCACACCAGGCCCCGGGCCCCCGGCTGCCAGCGCAGCCCGAGCGCTTTCCGCGGGGTTTGGCTCCTGCGGCTTCCCATCTCGCCCGACCGGCTCGCCGCGAGTCCCCGCTCGGAGGCGGGCGGCCGGGCGCGCCGGGAGAGGGCGCGGAGCCGGCGGGCCGGGGACGCGGACGCAGGTTAGAGCCGGCGGCTCGGGCGCGGTGGCGCGCGTGCTCCCCGAGGGCTCGGGCCGGGCCCGCGCTGCTCGCCGCGGCGGCTGCGGGCGGCGCTCGCCCGGGGAGGGCGCGCCGGGGGCTGGGCCGGGCTGGGCCCGCCGCCTCCCGCCTGTGGTCCTGGCCTCGGGTGAGGCGGCGGCGGTTTAACTTTCGCACCTGAGGCTCCGCGGCCGGCTCGGGAGCGACCCGGGGACAGCGTGGAATTACAGCGGGACCCGAAACGCGAGCGGGGCGGGGCGGGGCGCGGGGGCGGGCAGGCCGCGGCGGGGCGGCCCGGAGGCTGTGCGACGCCCGGCCGGTCGGAGTGGAGGACCTGCGGGCCGTCTCCCCGCGGGGGCGGTGGGAGGCTCGGCGCACACCCTCCGCGGCCGCTCCCTCCGCGCGACCCACTTCTTTTGTCTGGCCGCCTGCGTGTCGGCGTCGCGGGGCAGCCCCGGTGCGGAGCGCGCAGCCCGGGTGCGAGGCGGCCGTCCCAAGTAAGCGCTGAAATGCGGCGGGCGCCGGCGGGCAGGGGCCGGGGTGGGGGCGAGGGTCTGTAGGGCTTTGGTTGACACCAGCGTGCTTCTGTGGCCGGCTCCTTTTAGAAATCGGACCCAATGTTGTTGTAGCATCTAATAGTTTTAAGTGCACCCGGGAGAACACTCATTAGTTAACTTCAAAGGAGTGTTGTGTAGGCAGGTGACCATTAAATTCTCCCATTTTATAGACTTGACGGCTGAGGCTCCCACGGAGAAAATGGTTAGAGCAAAACTCGGCGTGTAGCCGATGTGGGAACTGGGATTAGAGCTTTTCTGACACTTGTTCTCGGGCCAGTCACGCAACCGCAAATAAAATTAAGCCCTCGGAGTGCCCGCCTGACGCTACTATTTTTATTTACTCATTAGTTACTGAAAACCTTTCTTTAAAAAATGGAGTTGAGTTCTTTCAGACTCCTGGAATAGCTCCCCTAAAAGTGGTACTTCAAAGACCAGAATCAGCTCTGTATTATTTTAAATCCTCATCCGAGGATATGTTTGGTATTTACTTTTTAATAGAAAGGAAAAAGAGACGGAGGGAGAAGGAAGAGGGGTCAGTTGCCTCTCTATGCACCAGACCAAAGATTGAACCCACAACCTAAGTACGTGCCCTGACGGGATGGATAGAGCCTGCAACCTTTAGGTGCTCAGGAAGCTGCAACCAACTTAGTGGGCCACCTGGCCAGGGCCAGATGAGAATCATTTCAGTTGTTAAATAGGAACACTAGATTCCTAGGAAGGGCTACATTTCTGTGGTCTTTCCTCCTTCATATCTTTAATAAATGTGTGCCACTGGAACCCAAAGGTATTTTGTGATCATCATAGCAGAGACCCTAAATGTTTTCTCATACAAAAGAATTACAAGTTTAGGAGAATAGTTATTTTGATGATTTTAATGAAAATTACCTCACAATCATGTGCATGTTTTAAGTAGAATACAGTAAATAAATCACATGTAATACTAGAACAGGTAAGTTCGGGGCATATTTAACATAAAACTTTGAATTGCACAAAAGTGCAAGTGTAAATCTTTTTAATTTAGAATCCTAAAATTTGCCTCCACATTGTATGTTTTGAATGTATACAACTGGGTCAAAATGGACTTTTCAAAACATAAAATTGCTATTGTCAAAAGTTATTAGCAAATTGTGTGTGAACATATTTTCTTGATGACACCAGTTACCAGGTGTATTCATTTTCTCATTTCTGAGTTCTTTGAAAATTTTATAACTTTATTATTATATATGTTGTATGTCATATATTGTAAGTGCCAGAAGTCTTTTATAACTGTATTAGCAGTTAAGGAGATATTGGCCTGATCCTCTATAAAATTATTAAGGAGCTTTTTGGTAAATGATGAAATCATTTTCTGAAGGAAGAGTTAGAGGTAGGTCATTTTCTGTGCGACCTATAGCTTGAAAACAAGGATAATACTGTGGCTACAAATATTAGAGGTCCACTGTATAATCAGGAACATAAAATGAAGGAGTACTATCCTTTTGATATTTAACTGGAAAATAGTTCTACTATTTAGCAGCCAAATCTCTCTTTTTAACTGAGAGTGAATGATAACTTTGAGAAAAATTACAGATTTTGAGATGCAGACTGTGAAAGTGACAAGTAAATTATTAGCAGGCAAGTAGAAGTTTACCCTAGAATAGCCCTTTTGAAGATGAAAAAGTAAAGATTCTCTCCTCATTATACTCATGGTTTGTCTCCCACATAATGGGCCATTCCCTCTCGTCCTGTGCATGTACTGTACCTTGCCTTTGACCCTCACTCTAATATCTGACCTTACTTTACCTTTGATGCCATCCTTAGGCAGAAGGTAGTTGACTCAGGAAGGAAGGAGGCTCAGATAAACTATGAGGATATCTGTTTCATATATAACATAAACCTTTCTCCTCAATTTGGAAATGTAATAGTTCATACTTAAGGCCTAATAAAAATTACCTCCTATCAAAGCTCCAGTAAGTAGGCAGTCTCAAATAAAATGGGACATAAAAATGCCTACATTAAAATCATTTTGTTTTGGTCATAGTGTACAATAAAGTGTACCTACTCATAACTATGAAAACTCAGTATCCTTCATACACTAAACATTACCCACTTAGTAAGGTGTTTTGTTGCTTTCCTAGATTTTAGAAAATATTTGGGAAATGACTTGAAGGGTAAGTCTCTTACAAAAACTATCTGAGAAAATTGGAGTTGTTACATTTTTTAATCGTGGTAATTTTCTTTGTTGCAAGGAGAAATAGAGATTATTCTAATAATAATAAAAGTGTTCTCAAGTTCTTGATGGTTTAGTAGCTGGAAAACCTTATAAACAACCAATAGATCATTAACACAGGTTTTAAAAGCAGCTTCAAAACATTCTTCACAAAATTGCAGATAAGCATGAGACTTAATCTGAATGGGAATTGCCTGGCCTATTTCAAAACCTTTTGAAAAAAAATGTATCCAAAGAGCCAGAATTGAATTGCGGATACCAATTTAGTCAGCATACAAAAAATAGTATCATTGTGGGCCAATGATGTAAATCAGGAACTGTCTACTTCAAGTTTGTTTCATAGAGAAAGAAATTAAAATGAAGGTATATATACTTTTGGCCATATTCTCAAATTTTTGGTGTTATAGAATCTATTCTTTCATAGACCATTTGTCTTCAGGATGATATGTAAATTGTGTAATATTTATATAGCTGTACCTGTTTGACTTAGAACTAACTATGTGTTTTGGTTTCTATTGTTTTCCTTGATCAAGATGCCCTTTCTTCTGCACTTCACTTGCCATCTGCATCTACTCTATCCTATAAGAACCAGATGGTATGGAGATTACCATTATCCTAAACCTGGTGTCCTAGTCTCCTATTTTTATACTCTTGCTATATATGCATGTATAGTAAACAAATATAACATTATTGTTCATGCTTTAAAATTCTTTGTAAATTATGTTGTATCATTCTCTACTGTGTATATTTTTGCAGTCTTTTTCTTCATATACTTTGGAATATATATATATATATATATATATAGTTTTATTGTTGCATAGTATTATGTTGTAGCAATGAAAAAAAAGTTTTTGCCACATATCTTATTCATGAACACTTGGGTTGTTTCCAATTTTTTGCTACTATGATAAAGTGTTGGTAAAGTGAATATTTCCATATGGTATAATGATATTTTAGGTATGTACAAACCTAAAAATAGTACTATAACTCTATAGATAAGCATTTCTTCTTACCAAATCTTGCCAAATTGCTTTTCAGAATGGTTGTGCCTAGTTATACCTCCCAAAAGTTGTTCATGAAATTCTTGTTCCTTATCGTTTTTCCACTTGGTATTGTTATACTTTTACATTTTTCCCAATATGATTGGTATGAAATAGTATCTTGTTTTAATTTTTATTTTCCTAATTTTTGGTGAAGTTGAACACTTTTCTTATGATTGTTGGCCATTTAGGTTTCATCTTCTGGGAACTGTGCTTTCATAGTCTTTGTTCATTCTTCTGTTAGATATTTGCCTTTTTAAATTTTTGTGTTGTAGAATTATAGGCATTATCATTTGCTTATAATATTTTCAGATTTCTTTGTCCTATCTTTTAAGTTGTTTCTTAATTTTGTTTGTAGTTTCTTATATTAAGTTCAAAAAATGTAAATATTTTAAATTTATCAATATAATGGACTGTTTTTTTTTGCTCAGCATGTATTTACAATCTTGGTCTTACTAAGATTTGCAGCTAAATATTCCACATAGTTTATCACTGGAATAAACATAAAATTATTAATCTTTAAAAATTTATGTAAAAGTTCCCTAGTTCAAAATGGCACCTAAATAGCAGCCTCCAGGGTAGCTTTTTCTAATTTTTTAATTAGTTTCCTATGAAGATGTAGAATAAAATGGAAACTAACCACAAAAGAAAAACAAAACAACAAAAAAACTACTAAGAGCCAGAAGGAAGTGACCTTAATTAAGAAACAGATTGTCCTCTATTGAGAGAAATTTCTGTACATCAGCACCTGCATATCTCCACCCTAGCCTCTTGCTACAGGCTGTCTGATGAATACAGGCAAAGAGGCTTCTTTCTGCTTCTTCAGTCAATTCCCTCAGATACTTAGGTCCTCTACCAACGAGCAAACTGAGAAGACAGTCTTCTCTACTTCTCGTTACTGCCGTGAGACAGAAAATGCTGGATTTTTTTTTCACTTTCTGTACTCCCAGCAATTCAAAAAAAAAAAAAAAAAACCGTAAGGCAGAATGTAGGGGGTTTGTAGTGGGTGCCAGAGAGTGTTTGGAGACCAGGGAAACAAGAACCCTGGTGATAAGAAATAGCAGTACTTGTGGTTACAGTTGTTTTCATGGGTCATTGGCAGCTCTTTGCCCAGGAAAACAGGCAATAAAAAGTAGTGCAAGATGCCCCCTCGAAGAACAGGGTAGGGAATGGAGAGCCAGGTGGTGAAGGCCTGTTAGAGACGGGGAACTAGATTGGGTGCTTTGTGTATCATGGAGCTCCCGCCACAGATCCTAGCAGGTGAACATGAAAGTGACTGTGGGTAATTCCCTCACTGTCTACTTACCACCAAGTCTGAGCTGATCTCTCGATGGTGAAATGTACAGGAAGAAAAAGATATAAAGCAGCCTAAAACGAAACCTCTGAAATACTGTAGAACAAAGGAAGATTTATTACTGCAAGGAACTGCAATATTAATTTCAAAGGCTCGATAGGTATCACTCTGGATGTGAAACACATGAATGCTGTGTTTCATATCCACAATGCGCAATTTGTGCTTCAGGGGTTCTGCAAATAGTGATATATTTAACCACTTCATTGCTTTTGTCAGTTGTTATTTTGGAATTCCTTATAAGGTTTGTATGAGGGGACAAAGTATAAATGCTGCTTTCTTAAGCAATGTTATTCTCAAAAAATGGAACTTTAAAGAAATTTTGCAAATTGAATCAGTTAGGGGATCTTACTAATCACCATGAACAGGTTTGATGTGAAATTATGGATGTGGGATTTACTGAGCGTCATGAATAACTTCAAAGTGTAGGATTGTTAGTGCATGGAGTATCTGGAAACACTTAAAGAAGGCAGTGTAACCCCTACAACTTGAAGAGTCTCTAAGGGCCTTACTGAATGGGAAGGCAGAAGGAAGGATTAGTGTAGCATGGCTGTTTTAGGATTATAAGCAAAACCTTCATCTTAGTGTACCATCTAAGAGCATCACCAAATTTCAGGGCTATTCATGCTGGGACTATGAGAGGGCTGTCTGCAGACACATTTGCTGTCAGACAGTGGTCATATTGTAAGAACGGCATAGTAAATAATAGTAAGTTGGCTATGTCATAATGTGGATTCCATAATTCCAAAGAAGTGAGGGAGTATACAATAACAAGCCAATGTAACCAAAGTACCAATGTTCATATGGTAAGACAGGAGCATGGTGTGAGTTTTTGCCTGATTAGGCTCTGCTTTATTTTTAGTATGGCTAAAAAAGAATACTTCTAATGCCACTGAAACATTGATCAAGACTGAGTATAGATTTTGAAGCTTGCAAGCTAGTTACTACTTTCATACCTTAACTTCACTAGGCCTCAGTTTCCTCATCTATATAAAAAATTAATGATCCCTAACTCACAGGAGTATCCTGATGATTAAAGGAGCTAATGATACTTAATAAGCGCTGCTGTTAAAAATAGTAGATAGTACTTATTTAAAATAATGTCATCCCCTAACCTTACACTTTATATGTAGAGATTGTAGTTTTAAAAATTTGAGGCAGTCCTGGCTTGTGGCACAGTGGATATGGTGCCAGCCTGCAAACCCAAAGATCACTGGTTTGATTCCCAGCCAGGGCACATATCCAGGTTGCAAGCCAGGTCTCCAACTAGGTCCTTAGCTGGAGGCAGGTGAAAGGCAACCATACATTGATGTCTGTCTTCCTCTCTGCCTCTCCCTTCCACTCTCTCAAAATAATAAATTTTGAAAAAATTTGTAAATAAAAATTTGAGGCATATACCACTTACTGAAAATGGCAATAAATACATATCTATCACCAATTTAATCTAAACAAGTAAACAACAGAAATAGAAGTTACTAGGAACAAGTTTTGATGTATGTCAGAGGGGATGGAAGTTTAGGTGAATGGGTGAAGAGATGAGAAGATTAAAAAGTACAAATTGGCAGTTACAGCCAGGGGGATGTAAAGTACATATAGGAAGTGGATTAGCCAAAGAATTTATATAAATGACCCATGGACATGAACAATGGTGTGGTGATTGCCTGAGGGAATAGGGAGTGCTGGATGGAGGCGGGCAAAGGGAAAAATTGGGGTAACTAATAACATAATCAATAAAATATAATTAAACTGCCAAAAAAGAAAAAGTACTATTTTCTGAAGGATAGCTTCATAAAGATTATAAATCATTTTAATACATCCAGTAATGTATAGTTATCAAACTGCACATAATGTCCTGAAACTCAGTCTGTGTTCTAAAATAAAATCTCTAAAAAGACAATCTCTAAATAATAGCTTTAAAATTTTTTCAAACATACAGAAAAAGTAGAATCTTCACATGTACATTGGCCAGCTTTAATAGTTATTCTGCTATTCTTGATTATTTTTTCTACATTAGATTCATACATAACACAATAATATGTTTAACTTTTTAAATTTAATCTTTATTGTATTTTTCTATTACCATGTATTCCACTGAAGTATTTATCAGCCAATACCTGTTTCATGTGTAATATTCCCTAATTGTCTCAAAAATATTTTTTAGGTAGATTTATTTGAATTGAGATCTAAATAGGATCTACACATTGCATTTCACTAGTATCTTAAATCTCTGTTTCTCCTCTCACTTTTAAAAATTTGTTGAAGAGAAAAAGTCATTTTTCCTATAGAATTTTCACATTCTGTGTTTGGCTAGTTGTATCCTCATGCTGTCATTTAACATGTTTTCCCAGTTTCGATAGAGTGATTCTTAGATTTCATGTTTGAGTCAATCTGGTTTTGTTTTTTTAAAGAATATACATGGTGCTGAGTACTTCCAATTGTATTACATCAGGAGGCACATGATGTTTGGTTGTTATGGGCTAAATTGTGCCCCTGCCCCGTTTATTTGTTGAAGAGTGAATTCCCACAACTTGAGAATGTATTTGGAGATAGGGCATTTAGAGAGGTGATTAAGTTAAAACGAGACTGGATGGGCCCTAATCCAACCCACTGCTATCCTTACAAGAAGGGGAAGTTTGGACTCATAAAGAGACATCAGGTTAGGTGCCTAGAGAGGAAAGACCATATGAGGACACCTGAGAAGGCAGCCATCTAAAACCTCAGAAGAAATCAACCCAGATGTCCCCTTGATCTTAGACTTCTTTCTGGCCTCCAGACCTGTGAGAAAATAAATTTCTGTTGTGGAGCCACCCAGTCTGTGGTACTTGTAATTATAGACTTAGCAAATTAATACAGTTGCCCTATTTTTAATTATTGTTTAGTTATGATATTAAAATTGATCTTTTGGAATGCAGGTGGCAACAGCCTTCTACATTCATTATAAAATGCTCTGTTGTTTTATTCTAATGTTTTTAGTATCTATTGATGTTTTCCCCCTAGCCACCATTTTATTAAGGGTTGAAAATAGTGGTAATATTAATCATTCTATTTTATTAGCATGATGCTTCTATACTGAAGAATATTTTCTCACCAACTGACTTGGTTACCCTGAAATAGTCTCTATAAAGGTAGAATAAGTGCTTGATTTGATTCTTTTCCTTAATCCATTTTTTCAGATTCTGACATCCTCCAAATCACCTGAGAATTCTTAACTTGAGACTTTAGGACTTGAATTTATACTGGCAGGGTGAGCCAGGGACCCTCACACTGAGGAACTTACCTAGAAGGTATTCCTGTTCTGGTGATGTCCCTCGAGCCCCTGGCAGGTACAGTGTGAAACTGCTCCCTCTGGAGGGACAGGTCCTCAGAAGGGTCCCATACTTGCCTTGTGGTGAAGATGAGTTCCTATTCCAAGATCACAAAACTCAGGAGGAAATGAGTGAGAATTCCTAGACATAATTGAGAGGGAATTTAGAGCCCCGTAGAAAATTTAAGTGAATCCAGGGTTTAGTAGTATTGTATTCTCTTCTCTATCCATGCTCACAACCTTGTAGACTTCTCCATTTTCTTGGCTTTAAAGAACAGTCCATTATTTAAATCTCTTGCTCAGACACTCTTCAGAACTCTGGAGTCTTGGATCAGCCATGTACATAACAGTTTTATT
Organism: Noctilio leporinus; assembly: GCA_004026585.1. Taxonomy (NCBI): domain Eukaryota; kingdom Metazoa; phylum Chordata; class Mammalia; order Chiroptera; family Noctilionidae; genus Noctilio; species Noctilio leporinus. Next base: position 346,034 of record PVIW01000419.1, on the reverse strand, counting down.
TGAAAGTTGAGTGGGCATCTCAAACTTATATCCCAAACTGGACACCTGATTTGTCCCTCCTGTGCCACCTGCATCCTCCCCCATATCAGGTGATGACAATTTCATCCTTCTGTTGCTCATTCCAAAAACTTTATAGCCATCCTTGATTGTTCTTTACCGTAGACCCCATATTCAATCTAGCTGGAAATCCTGTTTGCTCTACCTTCATTAGATATCCAGAATTTGACCATTTTTACCAACATCACCCTGGCCTGAGCCTTATCTTTTGGCTGGATTCCTGCAGCACCATTTTTCCATTGGAATAGAGTTTATCTGGTAGAAGAGTTAACTGATACTTTTCATAACTGTGCATCTGCTTTTTACTCAGAATTTTATTTAAAAAGAAATCCACTAAACTATTTAGAAAGTGCTATTTTTTCCTCATTTTTCTAACTTTATGGGTAAGCAAGAATTTACTAAGGATGGGGATAATTTTGTGAAAGCAAATGGTATACTAGGACAAGTATTTTAATTTTTTTAATTCATTATTTCTAGAGAGAAGAGCAGAGAGGGAGGAAGAAAGGGAAAAAAGCATCAGTGTATGGTTGCCTTTCACCTTCCTCCAGCTACGGACATGGCTAGAGACCTGGCTTGCAACCTGATTATGTGTCCTGGCTGGGAATCAAACCAGCAACCTTTGGGTTTGCAGATTGGCACCTCTTCACTAAGCCACCAGCCAGGGCTTAGGACAAGCATTTTAAATCAGACAGAATTATATGAGAATTTAAATCATAATTTAGTTTGTGACTTGGGATTTTTCCCCATTTAAGGCAGTAGAATGTACTTAGTGAGTTTAATGAAGATTGTGGTTTATATATGACCTGTTAGAATTTCCTTTCAACCTCCAAAATGAGAGAGTAGTAGCTCTGGTTGCCTGTCATTCATTTCAGCAACATATATAGTCAAATGCAAGGGATTTGGTGCTATTGTGAAGGGCTGTACGTATGGATTTGAGACACTGCTTATGACCATTCTCTGGAGCCTACAATTTAGAGGAAGAAGCAGATGTACACATTTGTACAGTACTGGTGGCACACTGAGTACCAAACACAAGCTTAGGTGACAGATGAACTATTCAAAGGAAAGTTTGTTCAGGAAAGAAAGCAGTAAAAGTACTAGGAGCTTTAAACCCTTTTTAGGGAGAAGATGATGTATGTGATAAATAAGTAAAGTAAATAAGCCCAAGTCTCTTAGCTCCTAGATTAGTTCTATGAGGAGATAACTACTTCGGTCTTTGCCCCCAGCATGGATCAGTCTTTGCATGAATCTAACAAAGCTGTCTCTGTAGCCAGCAGAAAGCCTTTCTGGACAACTGCTCTTTTATCTGGAAGAAAAACAGAGTTTGAAGCCATGCGAGTATGTTTATCTTTGCTTCCACCTTCTCATCGAACCCTTTCATGATTGTTGATACTTGACCCATCCAAAAGAATATAACTCCCAACAAAATTATGGCAAATTAGATAACTGCTTATTATTAACTTCCAGTTTAGACCAAGCTTTAGAGCATATTGATTTCATACAAAGTAATATAGTTTAGCCCTTATATATACCCTTATAAGAAATCAGCCTGATAAGCATGTGGGAAAAGATGGCTCCACAAGGGTGTTGGTGGGGAGGGGAATACAAAAAATTCTGTACATGTTCTTACCTATTTAAACTTCAGTCATCTCCATTTGATGTAGTACACTATGGAGACATTTTTCCATTGCTCAAAATGGTTTTTGAACTCATCAATTTTGATGCCTTTTAGTGTTTCCATCATTTTTGGTTCCACCTCTTCTATATGAGCACAAGGTTTCCCTTTGAGGATGTTTTTCATCTGGGGAATCAAACAAGAAGTCACTCGGAGCATTCTGGAGAATAGGGAGGATGGGTGATGGGGGTCATGCCAGCTGTAGTCAAAAATGGCTGAACAGTCACCCAGTGTGAGCAGGTGCGCTCGTAAATCCCCCATCATGAAATGGGGAACCGCGTTGAAGGAGTCTTCAAAAAAATTCAGTGAAGTCCATTGAGGCCTGTCCCAACACCACCAGCTGGTGCACTACTGACACAGATGGGTTCCTAGAACACTCCCCTGTTGTTGGAAGCCTGAACTACAAGGGGCTCGCCCTCCAGATGATTCGCTTAACACTAAGCATAGCTGTGGCAAAAAGATATGGACCCATTATATGGTGATTTCTAAGTTTTACATAATAATACAAATATACACAAACCTTGAAAAGTGTATTTCAGCTTTGCTTGCCGCTCTTTTAATTCTGTAATACCTTTTCTTATATTTTCTCCCTGAGAAAGGATTGTGTGGAAAGTAGTGTGTGAGAAGACTGACTGGGTCCTCACTATTACTTCTATTCATCTTTAGAACCTATTTCTTCTTTTACTAAAGACTTCTAGAAGTCAAAACAAAATTAATCAAAATACAGAAAATATAAAGTGTCTGCATTTCTTCAATTTTTTTTTTTTTTTTTTTTTACAATTCTTAAAGGCGTCACTTGCATTGAAAGACTGCAGTGAGCATTTAAGACCATGTGCCTGATTAACTAGGAGAGGGAATGGGGTAGGCGAGGCAGGGAAGAGCAATGAGGGGAAGATGGAACAACTGTAGTAGAACAACAATACATTCATTAATAACAATAAAAAGACCATGTGTTTGAAGTATGTTTGTGCGAGAAAGAAAAGGGAAAAGGATACAACAACAAATTAATTTTAAAAAGAAAGGAAAGGGGAAAGGAGAAATTGTAAAGAATAAAGAGGTGGTGGTATTCAGCCTCAATTGTGGAGCTTAAGAAGATGTGGGAGAGGAAAGGATCTGAAGTATCTGGTAGCTGCAATAGCATCAAATTCACATTGATTTCTCATTAAGGTTGAATATGCATTGTGTTATGTCTAAGAAGTTAGCAAACCCAGGTGAGGGAGAAAGAGAGGTAGAGGGAAAGTAGGTGAGAGCCAATTAGATGGCAGTAAGGTAGTTTGAACTATTAAATACCTTTTTATCAATAAAAGTTGGGTGCTTTCCTAGAAAAGTGTTTGGGTATGAATAATGATGTATTCAGAATCATATAAAGAGTTAAAAAGCTGTTGAAGTTGACTTCAGCATGTTCAGATGCCAAAGTGTGTAACATCAACAATTACTGATGAAGATTGAGGTCTCTCTCTCTGTAACTCATGATCTAGACACTTCTATAGTTAATAAATTGAGACTTCAATTGTCATTTTAGTTATTGTAGCTACCAAATCTAGAATTATAGTTGACTATTTAGAAATCATCTGATCCAGTCTCCTAGCTATGCATGTAGAGGATCTGACACCCTTGACAAAAATTGAAAGCTAACATGGGAGGGATCTTGAATTACAAGCCACCTTTCACTAAATAATACATGTTCTAGAAATATCTGTTGAACTACATGAGGCATACAAATTCTATAGGAATCTAGTCATCTTTCTAAGACCCTGTTTTAATTTTTGCTTAATGTAAGATTACTTTTGGGGTCCTGATGCATTTTTATATAGTTCAAAAATGAATATGTTCTTGCTTTGCAATTTTTCACAAGCTGTTGATTGCAGTGTTAATACTTCTTTTCTGTTGTCTGCTTGGATTTGGGCATGTTTTAGTCTAGTACTTCTGTGTGCATAATCTGCTTAAATAGAAAATACTCAGCATCAGCAGAGGAAGCTGACATGGTACACTTTTACAAAATAATCCATATCTGTGCAGCTTATTCCCAACAGAGTTATTATCAATGATGTTCTGTTTATGTGAACAATCATCAGTTCTAAAGGCTGCTTTTGCAAAACGATTTGGGATTGCCGTGTCTTGCATAACAATGAGATTTCTCTCACATTAACAATATGTTATTTCTTTATATTACAAAAGAAGTACTCCTCATTTCCTGGAGATACAGTGTAAGAAGCACTTCCAATGTACAACCTCAGTCTAATGAGCAAATACACAATGGTGCTTTTATGCAAAAAAAAAAAAAAAAAAGTACATGCACATTGTAAATGTAAGCGGTGTGGGAAGCATATCTCAATCAATAGCACCATATCCCTGTTCTGCAGGTCATTTTCTCTCTGATTTCAGTGGTTACACACTCACACCCTCACCCACCAATTCTACCAGAAACCAGATTTTTTTAACCTTATAAATAAGGAAGGTTGTATTATAAAAGAAATATTCAAAATTAGTTCTGATTTTCTTCTTTACTCCTCTCATTGCAACAGAGTAAGACTGACAGCCTATCTTTAGCTTTCTCTACAGCATCATTTTCTATATGAGCTCATGACCGGTTTGGTTGTACATTAAAGAGGACTTTAATCTCATGAGCATGAAATGTGCTCTCTCCTTTTTTTTTTTTTTAATATATTTTATTCATTTTGCTATTACAGCTGTCCCAACTTTACTCCCTTTGCCCCCCTCAGGGAATGGGGGTACTGAAATGTGCTCATTGATATATTTATCCACGGACCTCCTGCTTGTCCACTATCTTCCACAGACATAAGAGCTATAGATGCTGCATCATTTAGGTGTAGTAACATTGAAAGTCAAGGTTATTACCCCTTACCTGTAGTGCAGTTTCATTAGTTTTCTTCAAAACAAAACAACAACAAAAATAGACCAAACTTTAGGAATATTATTTGCTCTGAGATGGTCTGAACTGGCTCAATCAGCTTAGTGGTTTATATTCTAATTAAGTATGCATTGTTCCTTTCACACTTTTACCCATTTTACCTTCCTTGGCTTTTTATCTTGCATTTACCTTACTTCCAAATTTTTGGCCATTTCACTTTTTGATTTTTCTTTTTCAGTCACTAACAAATGACTTTAACCTTTTGAGAAATTACCAACTCAATATTTTTCTCTTTCACGCTAGAGCTTTTATTCTGTGCATTCTGTAACAAGGCAGATGCACAATAAAACAACATTCTAATAATGTCCGAAGAGAAGCTTGGGTTCTTTAGGCACTTGTATGGACTGAATTGTGTCATTAACCTCCACCACCACCAAATCCGTTTGATGAAGCCCCAACCCCCAAGGTGTGTTTAGAGATAGGGCCTTTAACAAGATAATTAGGTTAAATGAGGTCCCAAGGTTGTGGTCTTATTCCAACAGGACCCAGGTCCTAATCTCTCCATAAAGTAATTACCTTTGGACTTAATCAGTCTTTTCTGTAGAAGCCTGTAATGAGATAGGATTATACAGACAGTTTGAACTAAAGAGGACAGAGGAAAGAATCTCAGATGTATGGGTGCCCTACACAAAATAGAGCTATCTGAACCTGGCTGTGAAGATGCCTTACCTTTCAAGAAAAGGGAAGAATAATCCTGAGGCAATTCAGAGGTCAGCAGGCCTGCCACTGCCTTTTGGGCCCAGAGCACGCAGGCCCGGAAGGCAAGGCTGTACCCAGTTTCAGTGTGGGTCCACCTCCTCAGCTTCAGGGGTGAGGCTGTCCAGCTCCCATGGGAGAGGGTTCTTGGCCATCCATGGCAGTGGACAGAAGGCAAAGTCGTCACTTCTGGGTCCCAGACAGCAAAGGGAGTTAATTGTTGAGCCTAAAGAGCTAATGAAATTTGTCTTAGTTGGTTTTGGACTTGCCTGGGACCTGTCACCCCTTTTCCCTTTCCCTTTCCTTTCCTTTCCATTCCCTTTCCCTTTCCCTTTTTTCTTTGCTTTGCTTTCCTTCTTTCTTAGGTCTATCTTGTATGTTTCTCACCATTTTATTTTGGAAGGACATAATTTTACTCACTGAATAGATTCACAGCTATAGAGGAATCTTGCCTTAGGAGAAGTCATATCTCAGGGCTCACTAATACTTGATTTAGTTGATCCTGAAATAGATTACGACTTTAATGACTATTAGAACAGGGTGAATGTATTTTGCACATGGGAAGGATGTGCATTTGGGGACCCAGAGGGAGCATGTTATATACTGAATTGTGACCCCTCCATAATCAATGTGTTGAAGCCCTAACCCCCAATATGATGGTATTGGAGATAGGTCCTTAAGGGAGATTATTAAGTTTAAATGAAGCCATAGGGGTGGGATGCTAATCCAATAGGACCATTTTCATTATAGGGAGAGGGAAAGGCCATGTGAAAACCCAGAGAGAAGGCAGCTGTCTACAAACTAAGAGAAGAGTTCTCATTAGAACCCCAAATATTTGGCCCTCTGATCTCAGATTTTCAGCCTACAGAGCTCTGAGAAAATATTTCTGTTGTTTAAGCCACCCAGTCTGTAGTATTCTTTTAGGGCAGCCCAAGTAAACTAATACAGGTATCATACTGACAAGGTAGAAATTTTTCTTACATTTAGAAAGCCAATGTTGTCAATTTCAAAGGAAAAGCTATTTTTAATTATCTGAATAGTCAACACAAAATCAGACTTGCCTTTGGGGTTAATAAATATTGATAACTTTGAGCATATAAAGGTTAGTATTAGATGTCAAAATAATTATTTTTAATCAACAGAATTCATTGCAGTTTTAGCTTTTAAAAAAATGATCAGAAAGTATAGAAAGTTCCCATGTACTTCCTCTCCCCTTACAGTTTCTCCTATTAGGATCTTATGTTAGTGTGATAACACTTGTTACAATTAGTGAATTAATACAGGGTGGGGGGAAATCAGGTTGACAGTTGTTCATATGGAAAATAATGCAATAATAACAAAAATAAACATGTTTCATGTACTCACAATTGTGAACCTACTTTTTGCCCATCCTGTACTGATCTATTATTTTGTTATTATTTTTAATACTTTAAAATTTTTTTATCTATTAAATTTTAAAGAGAGGGGGAGGGAGAGAGAAAGAGGGGGAGAAACATCAATGTGTGGTTGCCTTTCCACACCCCCAGCTGAGGACCTGGCCAGAAACCCAGACAAGTGTTCTGACTGGGAATCGAATTGGCAACCCTTTGGTTTGCAGGCCAGTGCTCAATCCACTGAGCCACACCAGCCAGGGCTGATTTATTATTTTAAATAAAGTCCAACCCTGGCTGGTAGCACAGTGGATAAGGTGCCGGCCTGCGAACCCAAAGGTTGCAGGTTCGATTCCCCAGCCAGGGCACATAATCAGGTTGCAAACCAGGTCTCCAGTCAGGTCTGTGGCTGGAGGCAGGTGAAACGCAACCATACATTGATGTCTCTCTCCCTCTCTGCCTCTCTCCCTTCCCCTCTTTCTAAAAATAATGAAACAAAGTCTTTAAAAAATAATAATAAAGTCCATAGTTTAAATTAGGGTTCACTTTTTATGGCGCATAGTTCTATAACTTTTTACAAAGGTATAATGTCATTAATTCACTATTATAGTAAGATAAATTGCCCTAAAACTCTCCTATGTTCAGCCTATTCATCCCCTTTCACTACCCAAGTAAGATGTTTGTATATAAAAATGATGAACTTGCAGGAAAAGACTAATTTAAAGTTGTTTTTCTTTACTATTCTGATAAAAATAGAATATTTAGCACTCAGAGTTCTATGCACGAAATACAAAAATATAAATCTGCTGTCCTGAGGACTTATCAGAACCTTAATATCTATCATAACTTGTGACCCAAAATTCAAATTTTTGCAGCTTGAGCTCTGAAGCTGCTTGTAAAAGCATAGCTTTGCCCTTTTGGGCTCCAGAACTGCCAGCAGCCTCCCCTCTACTGATTGTACTGTTTGATAAATTGTACTCCTTGAATCATTATTAAGTAATAATCCCTGTGCTATGATTATATAATCAAGGACAGCCTTTTTGTTCTGCAGGCCTGGGCCAAAACCAGGACTTGCTGAGATAAACAAACATGAGACTTCATTTGTTCATTGTGTGTTTCTTGTTCTCGCCTGGTAACACATTGCTCTCACTTCACAGCCCCACTTGCTTGTTCACCAAGTCAGCCACTATTGGAAGTCCAGTTGCCCCACCAATCAGAAAATAAATGATGTGTTCATGGTACTGTTGGCCCTAGCAATGCATCTCTTTCATCAGTTCCTTGCAACTTTTGCCTTTGTAAAACTCTTATGTATTTGGAATGTATTCTCAGATCATACTGAATATCAAGAACCACATGTACTGGTTTGTAAATCATTACCTGAATATACACCCTTTAAAATTATTTTAAAAGGCATCTCCAGAGTTTTGTTCACAGTCTCTATGTGAGAGGTTTACTTTATGATAGATTTTAAAATTTTGTTCAAGATTCCAAACTGTTCAAGATTTGGATTCCAAAAGTCTTCATTAGCATTTAATCATTTATTTGGTGGTGAAAGTGACTTATGTCATTTTTATAATGAGAGAGCAGCATGGACACATTCCTACATTTCCCATTCTCCATTTTTCCTTGGTTATAAGTAATCCCTCTATAGGCAGAGGTAGGAAAATATACCTCTGATTCCTTGTCCTGTTGGAATTCCTTGAGTTCCACCTATTGTGACAAACTGACCTTGAATCCAGGACCAGATGATGAAATTGTCACTGTGGACATTGTTTCATATTGAGATTTCTTTTCCCACTGTTCTTAAACAGAGACAAGCATGGAGTTATATTGACAGGAGGTGGGGCACAGATACACCGAAAGACCAACTCTGAGGTCACTACAAGTTTTTTAAGTAATTTTCATATTGAACTAAGATACGTAAAACAAAGATCACAAGTATACAACCTGATGAATTTTCCCAAAGTGAGCATACCCATTTAATGAGTACCCAGACTGAGGAACTAGTAGTACATTAGAAATTAGTACTGTACTTTACGAGTATCACAGAAATTCAGGAAGTACCACATTAACTTCTTTTCTTAATTTAACATTGTATCCTAGCAGATTTCTTTGAGCAACATATTATCTCCTTCAAATAAGGGTAACAACGGGAGAAAATATTTCCCATGATTTCATTCTTACCATGGAAACTAGTGAGAAATGTACTATCAGGAATGGGGTGTCTTTGCTCATTAGTAATACCATAAGGATAGAAAATAAGTCTAAAAGTTGAATTTAAACATTTTAAAACAAACATGGATACCAATATATAAAAGTTGTATACACCAAGTAAATGAAAGTGATGCAGCTGAGATGAAAATGAACAGTGAGTCATGTGATAGGGGAATATCAAATATCACACATCACAGAGGTGTGTGTGTAATATAATGGAAGTATTGTTTATCCAATGCATATTTGCTCCTTAGCATCAGGAAATAGATTTGCTAACCATTGTGATTTATATAGTTCTTAGAAGATAGAAATATCTGCAGCCCAAAAAAGAAAATTAGTGTCATGTATTCTAACAGATACTTGATTCCTTTTCACTTAACTCTTTCCAGTCCTTATGACTTACTTCTACTGTATTGTCTAGTTCTGGTACACAGTTGAATAATGCAGAAAATAGTGAGTGTCACTGTCCTATTTGTCTTCATATTTTCATGGTTTGCTTTTAATATTTCACCACCAACTATTATAATTGCTTAAGTTTTTGGTAGCTCCCTCTTTATCAGGTTAAGGAAATTTCCTTCTTTTCTAGGATGCAATGTATTTTTGCTTTTCATTCATGACTAAGTATTCAGGTCTATCAGAAGTTTTGTTTCGCAGCCTTTATGGTAATCATGTGTTTTTTCTTTTAATCTTTTAATTTGCTGAATATATTGAATAGGTTTGGGTTTTTCCCTCATTTGAACCACCTTTGAATGCCTAGAAATGATATTATTTGGTCAGAATATATTATTATTTTAATTGACTGATGAATTCTGTTGGCTAATGTTTTATTTAGGATTTTAGCATCCATGTTCATGAATATATTGGTATATAGTTTTTTATACTTTCCTTTCCTAGTTTTATATTTCCTTGTCTAATCCATACATCAAGGTTATATTTGTGGAGCTAGCCATTTTACTCTATTTTCTGTATGACAGTTATATAAGTTACAAGACCATTCATTTCTTAAATGATTGGTAAACTTTGCCAATTATATTATTTTTTCCTGGGCTCCTCCCTAGTTTTTATGGGTTTTGGGGAAATATTTCAATTATTTTCCATTTTTAAAGTTGTTTTAGTTTATTCTTATTTTCTAATTTTAGGTTAATTTAATAATTTAGAATTTTTGTCACTTTATCTCATTTATATCCATGAATAACAAAGAAGGAGGTAAGCAATTTTGGAGGCCCAGGAATGTGGAATTAGACCTCTGACAAATGCTGATACTTTATCAGAAAATGTGATAAATAGCAAAAGGTAGATGAAGGAATGAAACTTCTTTATGAAGGTTATAATTCAACCAAATTTGTTAAAATATGTTTCTACATAGGAACTCATTCATTCTTAAATATTTTAAAAGATATTGATTAGAAAATAAGATGTTCATAACACTTTTGGGACTGCTGTTTTGCATAAAGAAGCAGTTCTTAAAATGTGATTCATGACCCCTAGTGTCTCCAAGACCTTCAGAAAATCAGCTCAAACATTTTTCGTGGTAGTACTAAAATGTTATTTGCTTTTTCACTTTTTACTGTGTTAACATTTTCATTAATAATGCAAAAGCAATAGTAAGACTGCCGGTCCCTTAGTAGATTCCAAGCAGTGGTAACAAAGTGTACTAGTAGTCATTTGATTCTTCACCACCATACACATGAAGTTAAAAAAAATACTGTTTATTGAAGCAGTAACTATTACTGATTTTATTAAATCTTTACTCTTAAATGCATATCTTTTAAGAGTCTGTGTGAAAACTGGGAAGAAGCATAGAGTACTCCTGTAGAGCATGCGGGGCTGACAGCAGTCTTGAGGCAGAGTCCTTGCTCAGTTGTGTTAGTTGAGGGCTGAACTATCCACCTTCCGTGGCACATCATTTTTACTTGAGTTACGGACAAGCTATGCTTATTCAGACATTTGGCAATATTTGCTGCAAGTGATAAAATTTTAGCTTTAAACAAATATTAACACTTGAGAAAACTTAGTGTATCTTTAGTATATCTCCCACCATACACTTGATTAGTGCCCAATAATTAAAGAAAAATTTTACTGAGGTTGGGGGTGGCTTTCTTAATGTTCTATAATGAAATGAGAAATGGGTCAATACTTGGGATATATGCATACCTCAGCAAAGCATTATTTTCCAAAAGTTCAGTGCATTGAGGAAATATCAGAAAGTGACAGGAATATCCCAATAGGTAGTGAAGTTAGCAAGAAAGGATCTATGAGCAGATAATATGGAGTACATTAAGGAAATATTAGCAGCTGGTGTGGTCCAAGAGACAATGCATAGCACAGGACACGAGGTTACTATAACTAAGACTATGACGTCAGTTGGAAGGACTGAGGTCCAAAGGAAGCAGTTTCATCTTAGAAAAATGCGTGTATCTGACCTGATCAGAACTGGAGTGGGAGATGAGGAACAGGATTTGGGAGAAAAGCAAAAAACAAAACAAAATAAAAATAAACACTACTGTACATGAATTTCATAGACCTTCTTAGCCTCTAAGTTCCACTTCAGTCACATGAATAGTAGTATCAGTTCTGTAGTTTCTGCCCCTAAGTTTTCAGAGTGGGGTATGCTGCCTAAAATTGCTTAGATCCCTTCAGAAAACAGACTTTCCAGTTGTTTACTTATACCATTCTCTCTCTTCCTAAAACCCATGCTAGTGTTTCGAGCGCTAAGCTAGATTTGTGTTAACAGCCAACAACCATGCTGTAGTCCACTCAAAGGCTACCATTTTGTTAGTAGGCTCCTTTAACATGTTTGATGTCTTCTTACAGTAAGTTCTCTGACAGAAGCCACCGCAGCTGTCCTATAAATAAATCACTATTGGGTAACTTGTAGTTTTCCTTTTAAGCTCAGTTAAATATAAGCATAGCTTATTTCTTCCCTTGGATCCCTTAGGTCCCTTGCAAAAGAACGTCTATTTGGTTTGTACCACTAGTTGTCCAGATGTAGTTAACACTTAATGTTAGAAAAATACTGTAAACTGAGCTCTTTGCCAAATCTTATTAATTTGATTACAACAAACATATTTGAGTACTTTTTTGGGGGTGCCAGATACCATATTTGATTGTAAGAATACAGAGTTGAATAGAATACAGTGCTTTAGGAGCTCATAATTAAATCAATAAAACATAAACACACACAGATAAATGGAATACAGCTACATGACCAGTACTGCTGTTATAGGTGTGCTCACAGAATGGGGAGTAGTTGTTCCTCCTGGGAAGCATCTATAAAAGAGAAGTTTGAGCTCAGCCTTGAAAGATGGAAAATATTTCTTAACATAAAGTCAGGAGAAAGGAAAATGATAATACAGGAAAAGAGAATAGCAAACTTGAAAAAGGAAAAGTGGGAAAAAGTATTTTTAGGGAACTGCACAAAGATCTGTATAGTGTTAGTGTGGTGTGTTTTTGGAGGGGACACCAAAACTTGAGAACAACTTCAGAGTCAGGTTTTAAAGGATGTAAAGGGTCAGCCTTGGCTGGTAGCACAGTGGATAAGGCACCGGCCTGCGAACCTGAAGGTCACTGGTTCGATTCCCCAGCCAGGGCACGTGACAACTCCAGCCAGGTCCATGGCTGGAGATAAGTGAAAGTCAACCATTTTTTGATGTTTCTCTCTCTCTCTGCCTCTTTCCCTTCCTCTCTCTATAATAAATTTTTTAAAAATTAAAAAAATAAGAAGAGTGTAAAAAAAAAGGCATGTAAAGAGTCTTTTTTTTTTTAAAGAAGAAAAACTGATCTTTTTATTCTCTTTGTAGAAAATATTGCAAAATTGTCATAGCAAGAGTCAAACAAAAATATGCAGGTAAAGGGTATAGCGTATTCCTCAAGTAGGATAGTTAATTAGTAAAAAGAGTTTGACTCTAAGATTTTGAGTTTTTAGTGTATGTGATAAAAGTTTTTCTTTAACTTTTTCTTTGAGATAGTTGTAGATTTCAATTGTGAATTACGGAGTCTCAGAAAGACCCCATATACCCTTCACATACCATCAACCTTATTCAGATTTCACCAGTTACATGCACTAATTTGTATATTTAATTTTATGTAATTTTATCACATGTATAGATCCATGTGCAGATCATCACAATCAGATACAGGTTCCATCACACAAATCCTTTGTGTTACCTAAAGGACAGTTTTTAACATAGTATGAAAGTTAGAGTAGATTCTGTAGATTGGAGTCTCTCCAAGTGTAGCCTTCAGGTCACCTGTAACTGCATCATTTACTATGTTTGTTAAATAAGCAGATTCCTACCCTAGAAGCATTGAATTAGAATCTCTCTGAATGTGGCCCTGTGACCTACATTTCAATAAACTCCTCAGGTGCTTCTTACACTGTACCTATCAGGAGATGAATTTTAGCTGGCAGCTGAATAATGAAAAGGAAGCCAACCATGAAAAGACCTGGGAAGTCTAGATAGGTGCTGTCCAAAAGGAGTATAATGGAAGTCATAAATGTAACTTTAGAAATTGTAGTAGCCACATTAAAAAGAAAGTGAAATTAATTTTTACAGTATATTTTACTTAACCTCCCTTTTTAAAAAGATTTTATTCATTATTTTTAGAGAGGAGGGCAGGGAGGGAGGAAGAAAGTGAGAGAGACATCATTGTATGGTTGCCTTTCACCCGTCTTCGGCTATGGACCTGGCTGGAGACCTAGCTTGCAACCTGGTCATGTGCCCTGGCTGAGAATCGAACCAGCAATCCTTGGGTTCACAGGCTTATCCATTGAGCCACACCAGCCAGGTACTTAACTCTTTATTAAAAATATTATTTCAACCTGAAATTAGTATATGATCAGTAATACAGCTGACAAGTGGCTGACTTGTAGGGTGGCACATATCTAAACAAAGTGAATAACCAATGCAAAGGTCCTGGAGAGGTTCACTTAGTGATGCATATTTAACATCTTGAAGTTGAAAATTCTGGTCTAGAGCTTTGGAATAAAATCAAAACTTGTACATAGATTTTTAAACTCCTTTATATAACATAATAGTCATGCCGATTAAGTTCTAGTTTCAAAGAATTGTGGTCAGAGAAGATGCTTGATGTAGTTTCAGTCTTCTTAGTGTTTTGAGACTTGTTTTGTGTCCTAACTTGCGGTTGATTTTAGAAAATGTTCCATGTGTACTTGAAAAGTATATATTTTGCTGCTTTGGGGTGAGATGCTCTGAAAATATCAATTAAACCCATTTGGTCTAGTGTGTCAGTTAGACTGCTGTCCCCTTGTTAATTTTCCGTCTGGAAGATCTGTCTAATTGAAGTCAAAGGAGGTGTTAAAATCTCCAACTATTTCTGTCTATGTTTCCCTTTATGTACATCAAGATTTACTTTACTTATTTAGATGCTTCTGTGTTGGACACATAAATGTTTATAGTGTTGTATCCTCTTATTGGAGTGTTCCCTTTATCTTGTAGTGTCCTTTTTTGTCTCCTACTCTAGCCTTGGTTTTAAAGTCTTATTTTGTCAAGTATAAGGATTGTTAATCCACTTTCTTCCCTTTCCATTTCCATGAAGTATCTTTCTCCATCCCTCTATTTTTAGTCTATGTGTATCTTTCGATCTAAGGTGGGTCTTGTTTTCCTATCCATTCAGCTACCCTATATCTTTTGGTAAGAGCATTTAAGTCATTTACATTTAAGGTGATTATTGATAGATATTTATTGCCATTTTTTTAAACTATCTCCTCTTTTTTCTTTTTCCTTTTTCTTCTTCTTATAGCAAGCCCTTTAACATTTGTTGCAGTACTGGCTTGGTGTTAACAAATTCCTTTAGTTTTTTCACAATGGTCTGCAAAACTCCTTATTTCTCCTTCAATTTTAAATTATGACCTTGCTGGATAAAGTAGCCTTGGTTCTAGGTCCTTGCTTGTCATCACCTTGAATATTTCATGCCAATCTCTTCTGGCCTGAAATGTTTCTGTTGAGAAATCAGTTGACAGTCTAATTGAAGCTCCCTTATATGTAACTACCTGTTTTTCTGTTGCAGCTTTTAGCATTCTCTCCTTGTCTTTAAGCTTTGCCATTTTAATTATGATGTGTCTTTGTATAGGCCTCCTCTTTGGGTCCATCTTGTTTGGGATTGCCTGTGCTCCCTGGATTTGTGTGTCTTTTCTTCTTCAGATTAGGAAAGTTTTAGGACATTATTCCGTCAAGTAGTTTCTCAGTCCCTTGCTTGCTCTCTTCCTCTGATATTACCATGATGTGGATGTTGTTATGCTTCATGTTTTCCCAAAGTTTTCTTAAGCTCTCCTCATTTTTTAAAATTATTTTTCCTTTTTGCTGCTCTGCTTGGATGTTTTTCCTACATTGTCTTTCACTGCTTCATCTAACCTACTATTAGCCCTAGACTCCTCACATATCTCTAGTCCACTCTGCCTCTTCCTGCCAGAGCCCACGGTAAGTGGCTGCAAACAAAATTGTGTGCATCGACCCTTTAAGAGGCTCTGTGTATCCCTAGCCATCTTTCCCTGGCAGAAACCCTGCTGCTTTTCAAAGCCCGATTTCCCAGTTCTGGTGCTCTATGCCTAGGCATCCAGCTTGGGCTTTAGACCCCACACTTCTAGAGGGAACCTCCCAAGCCACCGAAATATTCCTCATAACATCAGCTTCTTCCCCTGGAAGCCCAGCCAGCCCGCTCCTGCCTTCTCCATATTCTCTATTAGGCTCATGGTGGTGAAGTGGTTTCTTTCATATGTCCTTGGTTATAAAAGTTCTCTCCAGCTAGTATTCAGCTAGTTATTTAGGGTGATTTTTCTTTAATTTAGTTGTAATTCCAGCTTGGCCCTGGCAGGAGATTAGTGTAGCTTCCACTTACTTCTCTGCCATCTTTGGTTTCTTTTGTATCCAAAGAAACAAAAACACTAATTTGAAAGAACATAAACACCTTATGTTCATTGCAGTGTTATTTAAAATTACCAAGATATGGAAGCAACCCAAGTCTCCATCAGTAAATAAGTGGATAAAACATTTACACGGTGGAATATTATTTGTCCATGAAAAAGAAAATTTTACCCTTTACATCACTATCGGTGAACCTGAAGGACATTATGCTAAGTGAAATAAGAAAGACATATACTTTCACCCGTGTGGGGAATCTAATGAGCAAACTGAACTAACAGCAAAATAGAGACAGACTCAGAGAGCAGGATGACAGCTTTTGGTGGGGCAGTAAGGGGATGGAGGGATTGAGCAACATTACTAATAAATACTTCAGATTTTTAAAATAAAATTGAAATAGTTAATAGTTGTCACACTGAGTATAATTTTCAGTGATTTTCATTGAATGAACTCACATTGCACCTGAATGTCAGTTAGGCAAGCTGCAACAGGGGCATGCCCTGCTGAAGGCAGGGTTCCTTAAAGCCTTCCTTCATATTTGGTTAAGGTCCATCTATATTTCTTCTTTTATAGTCCTTATAGTTAACTGTTTATATAGTACATCTCTGTTCTCACTCTGACCATACTTTAGAACCACCTGGGAAAGTTTTTGAAAGTACCTATTCCTAACTTCTAACTCATCTCAGAGTAAGTCCAAATTTCTAGGAGTAGGACCTAGGCATCACTATTTTTTGAAGCTTCCTAAGTGATTCTAATGACCTAGGGTAGAAAACTATTGATCCTATAGCAGAGTGAGCACTTCTGTGATAGAAAATAAGGTTTTATTCATCTTTGTTCCCCCAGAGTTTGACTCATTGTGTGGGATATGGTTAACTCCCAGTAAATGTTTGTTGAATGAATGAAAAACAAAAGAGCTAACAAATGAGTAAAAATGGCCAAGGAACAAGACTGCAGACTCTGGTGGGTAGCTTAATAAAGGAACATTTCCTTTCTCTATAATGAATAGTTTACCAGGCCGTGTATTAAATATACTGCATCTATTTTGGAATTCTTATTAGTGTGAAACTGTTTTCATAGATTGGTCTAAATCACATCATTGATGTAAAATATCAGACTATAAAATTGATAGGGCAGTTCTCTAAGTTTGTTTGGCTACACAAACTGCAAGATGTAGTATAGTTCACTGTACCACTAACTACAATCAATATGCAAAGGAAATTATTGCATTCGGTATGATGAATTTTTGCCAACAATTTAAAATAAGTTTCAATTTTCACAAAATAAACCACAACTCAATAAATCCTATTCTACATAAAATTTAACACTGTAGCTATTCAAAACATCCTATTTATAGGAATATTTATACTTTTTATTATGACTCTTTTAAAGCCATTGTGATAACTTATGTGACTCTTCAGCAGTTACCTTTTCCTCTTTTAGTAATAACAAGATGGAAAGAAGTAGGCATGAAATGTTCTACAAAAATAAATTGGTAATTACTAACATAATGCATCATCACAAAAATTAAATGGAATTTTCGATCCCAGACATTGTTTATAGAGTTCTCCTAATGTAATACCTGGTAACTAGTAGGTACCTCAATAGATAATAATTCTCTTCCTTCTCCACAGGCAGTAAATGCTGTACAAAGGATTTAGAAAACAAAGTTTAATGTGATACTATTTAACATTCTAACGCTAAATTTATTTTCCCACAGATGAAAAGAAATAAAGAAGTGATAACTAAAAATTACAATCAAGAACAAATAAATATTCTTCAGTGTTGGAAATGTAAAAAATGTATAGCAAGTTCTCAGTGTTTCATGAAATATCTGGAGAATAAAGTGATTAAGGTAAGTACTTTGCACTCTAATCTTCAGCTTCCTAATTTAGGAATGCTCTGCGCACACCCACACATGCACACATTTCCCTCTGCAACAGGGGCATGCTGTACTCTCAGTCAGGGTTCCTTAAAGCCTTCCTTTATATTTGGTTAAGATCCATCTATATTTCTTCTTTTATAATCCTTATAGGATTTAGCCTTTACCTAATTTTACTTGAATTACTGAAAACATTTCGAAGGCATCCCAACTTCCACACTTACAATTAATTTTACCTTTAGCTTTAGCTTCTCCTATTAACATGACCTTAAAGCTTTAAGTGTAATATCATAGACAAAAGTTAAGGGTAATAATAGTTCATTTTTTTATCCCTATCATGAGTGAACCTTAGTCATCACCACAGAGTTAAATTCAAGATTCTATTAGGAAATGGAAAACTTACTATAGTGTATTTTTTAGTCTTCCAATATAGACCTAGAAGAGAAAGCTCGTGTATAATTGAAAAACCAAAAGGAACACCTGAATAATATTCAAAAACTTTTAACTGGTTGTCCTGGTAAAAATAAATGTTTTTAAAACAAAAAAATAAATAAAATCACTAAACTCCCTGAAGAGCAATATGAAAACGGCAGTATCAAAGAGGTGCAAACTAGACCATATCCATGGATTGATTTTACAAGGAATTCTCAATTCAACAGAGTGTGTGGCTGTAACCATCTGTCACTGTTTCCCCTTCTTTGGGAGACACTTGGTTTTTGTTTTTTGTTTTGTTATGTTTTGTTTTGCCACAGCCACGTTTGATCATAGTATTTCCTCTCCACTTGAACATCTTCTCATCCTCTGAGGCCATTCGTGTTTTCTGTAAAATGTCTTTTTTTCTTGCCTATTTTTTTATTAGTAGTTTTCTTTTTATATTTGGAAGTTCTTTATATATTCTAAATACTATTCTCTGGTTGGTTATTGTATTGCAAATAGCTTTTGACAACTTATATAACTTGTATTTCACTCTTTGTGGTCTTTATTTGATGAACAGAAGTTCATAATATAATACAGATGAATTTATTCATCATGTCCTTTATGTTTTGTACTTTAGTTTAAGTAATCCCTCTATACCTTGAGGGGAAAATATTTTTTCTTTTCCTTCTACCAAATACCAGGGTTGAGTAAGCAAGTTTCCTGCTGTGTTATCCTGAGCAACAGGTTTATTTCTCATTTACCTTTATACTGAGATTGTAACCTAGCTTTACGTAGGGGTTCCTCCTTAGGGCCTTCCTACCCTGAGCCAACCCTGGGCATTTTTCTTCTGTATCCCACACCCTGTGTAGACATGACATCACTCTCAGAACAACATCAAAGATTACAAAGCTGGGGAACAGCAATCATAGCTGTTGGCTCCAGGACTACACTTCTGTATCCCTGGCCAATGCCAGAATGTGGGAGTCTCACACTCTGCCCCTGCAAAACTCGGAACTGACCTGGAATTATTGTTAGCTTTTGTTGCAGAATAACCAGGTACCTCCAAAACCAAGTTTGCCAAAAGAAAAAGCACAAGTACAATGATCACTTCTGCTTTTATAATATTGAGGTGTGTCAGCTTCATGGAAGCTAGGTCAGGTGTGGAACTTGCACTGTAAGGAAATCTGAGACATTTGAGCTGCAGTTTTCCAGCCACTGGCATGTAGTGAGGCATGTGACAGGAAATTTAGAATGGAATTTTGAAACAATCTACTATGTCTACAGAGAGAAAAGAGGGTTCCTTCTACATCTTCAAGTCTGAGATTCATGAAATATAGGCAAGAACCAAAACCACATTAAATAGCAACCAAAAAAGCCCTCAAAACATAAACATAAAATAGCAGAAATTGTCTCCATTTGTGATGTCTAGGGCCGTGAGGAGAATGGTATCCTCAATTTTTGGTTTTTTAGTCAGTTTGAATATACTTTTGGATACATCAAGTTTACGTGGCCTACAAAACATTCAAGTACAGGTTTTTGGGGGGCTGCTGGTTCTATGGTATGAAATTCAAAACAGAGGTCTGTCCTATATGGGAGTCTTCACATATAAGTGGTGAGTGAAGCTGTAAGAGTAGATGAGATCAGCAGATGGCATGTGAGTGAAGTGAGAAAGAAGAGGGCTTAGGAACATTTAAAGGAAAAAAGCCACAAAACGTGGAGGCAGAGGGAGATAAGTCCAAGTAGTAGGATACAGTGTTATGAAAATGAAGGGACAGATTACTTCCAGAGGAGGTATTGGTTAGTAGTACTGTTATTGTTGGAAAGACGCAGAAGACCTGACACTGCCTTCTATGTCCATGTATGTTGTGCAGTTCTAGAGGGTGCTAGTCTGTGAAATGTGCCCCCAGATTTGTATGGAGTTGGCATTCAAATTGTCCATATGTGGAGACCTTGAGTGAGAACCAAAAGTGTGCAATAGTTTTGGCAAAGAGGAGATCATCGGGACATTCATTGTAGTGTGAGAGTTGTCGGGACAGATACCATATCCAGTGAGTTGAGGAAAATGGAAACTGGGGAATGGTCCAACACTTATTATAAAGCATTATAATTATTTGGGTTATGAGTCCTTCTGTAACCAAACTATGAGGTGTTTCATTTTTATAACATTATTACAAATACAGTGATAGCCATAATATGATTGAGGAATGCTGAATTATGGATTATATACTTCCTCCACCTTTTTGAGTAGCTCTGTTGCTCATTTTTCCTCTGGTTTTATTATCCTGGTGGTATCTTCCCTTCAATGGCTATAATATTGAAATAAATTACATATTTATTGCTTATCACATTTTAAATACTTAGGGTCACTGTGTCCTCCTCCCAAATGCACATGTTAAAGTCTTAACCCCTAATATGACTGTTTCTAGAGATAGGTCTTTAGGAGATAGGTAAGGTTAAACAAGACCATAAGAATGGGACCACTTTTTATAAGAGGCTGTGGCTTTTTATCAAATGTCTCTGTCTCTCTCTGTCTATATCTCTCCCTACTCTCTCTCTCTCCCTTCCTTCCTCCCTCTTGAGTGAGGACACTGCAGTCTGCAATCTAAGAAGAGGGCTTTCACCAGAACCTGAATGTGCTGGCACTTGGATCTCAGATGTTGTGCCTTCAGAATGTGAGGAATGGGTGTCTATTGCTTAAGCCACTCAGTCTCTGGTATTCTGTTATGGCAGACCAAGCCGACAGAGGCATGACATCCCCTAGATGGCACAGGAAATTCAAAGAATAGTGGTCAATCATAAATATTAAATTTCAGCTATTGAGGTGGCAAAAATGAAAAGTATAGGGAGCCATAAGAATAAGATATGGACAGAGGATTGGACCTAATTGTGAGGTGGAGGCTTTTCTGGGGAAGTGACTTGCGTGGAGATATGGGGGTTGAGCAGCAAGGGTGGTACAGGAGGGGGACGTTCCAAGCTTTGGGACCAGCATGTTCAAAGGCCCTATGTCGGAGAGAAGGTGCTGTTTCTATAAAGCTAGAAGAGTTCCACGATTGGAGTTGAGAGATTAAGAGGGAGTTTGGCAAAATTTAAGGCTAGAAAAGTGAGTATTAGATCATTTATGGTCTTATAAGCCAAATCAAAGACTTTGATCTTTAACCTAAGAACTGGGAACCCATCACTGAAAAGAAGTGACAGAATCATTGAATTCTAAAAATATTATTTTGGCTATTATGTGAAGAATGAATTAGCAAGAATGGATGCAGGGAAACTGCTATTAAGTGAAACTTGCAATTTTTTCTGTTCCATTCCCTTTTGAGTAAAAAGTGTTCACCTTTGAAGTACCTTCTCAAAGTAAAAATAGAAAAACCAGGCAGTCTAATAGAATTTAGTTCCTTTGTAATACTTTAAACATTTAATTAGTAATGTTAATCTAAATGTTAATTTTTGTTACCTGATCTTTTCCTGGAGTGTTTATAACTGCAGTAGTTAAATGATATACTTGACTCATCTTTAATGAAAAAGTAAATGTTATTGCTAACATTGAAAATATTGTCTTGAATGTCTTTCAACACATTATATAATAGCCCTGGCCAGGTGACTCAGTTGGTTGGAGCATCATCCAGTTCACCCGAAGGCTGCAGGCTCAATTCCCAGTCAGGGCACGTACCTAGGTAGCAGGTTCGATCCCTGGCTGGGGTGCTACGGCAGGCAACCAGGGGATGTTTCTCTCTCATCAGCATCTCACTCTCCCCCTCTTCTCCCTTCCTCTCTCTAAAGTCAATGAGCATTTCACTTAGTATAATGTTCTCAAGGTCCATTCATGCTTCCCCAAAGGGTAAAATAAGCCAGTCAGGGAAAGGAAATACCATATGATTTTATTCAGATGTGAACAAACTGAACTAACATTCTAATGAACAAACTGAACTAACAAGAAAAAGGGAGACAGACATAGATGGAGAGCAAGCTGGCAGCTTTGAGGGGTGGGGTGGGGGATGGAGCAAAAAGAAGGGACTCGTGGACATAGATAACAGTTTTGTGATAGAGGGTGGGAGTGGAAGAGTATAAGGGGGTAAATGGTAATGGAAAAATATATTGTAAAAAATGAAATACTGACATGACTGGTGTGGCTTAGTTGGTTGGGTATCGTCCTGCAAAGGAAAAGGTAGCTATTTCAATTCCTGGTCAGGGCACATGCTTGGATTGCAGACTGCAGGCTGGGTTTTCCAGTCAGGGTGCGTATGGGAGGCAGCTAATCAATGTTTTCGCCTTCTTTTTCTCTGTTCCTTCCCCTCTCTCTAAAAATCAATAAATACCATCTTTATAAAAAAATGAAATTAAAAAGTTCAAGTGGTTAAAAAACTAAAATCAATAAGCATATCCTCCAGTGAGGGTTAAAAAATTGTGTAATGATATCATTAAATTATAAAAATATAATGCATTAAGATTTGTCATTTTTAAATTAAATGAAGTTATGGTACACAACAACTGAAAACATCCTCCACCCTTGAAGAAAAACTACAAAATGATAATGCATTAGCTCCCCCTGCTGTTTGAATAAATTTGTTTCATTTACAAAATATTTTGTCAACATTTTTCTGGTAGCATTAAGTGAAATTGTTAAATTACTTTCTTCTTCCTTCCTCCTCAACCAATATGATGAATTTGAGATGTGAAAATATGTCTAGAATTTTTAAAAATCTCATAATACAGCTTTTTTCTCATTTTCATTTAATTTTTCTCAAGGAGATAACCTGCTGTGCCCCTACTATAAAAGCTTTAAGTTCTTCAAATTAGGTGGCTTCCAGTTTAATCCTTTGTCCTAAAATTCACTCAATTAGAACTTGCTTTACCCCATATTTTGTGATATTTTAAAAATTGAGTGGCTGTAAACCTATAAACTTAATAGTTCATAAGCTTTATTTTACCTATAAAATTATATTGGAAATAAAGAACATGAATATCATACATGCGTTTTAGGGCTTTGTGTTTGTAAATGCAGGTGAAGTAGTTGGCAATCTCCTTTACAATATAATTGAGGCTTCAAAGTTTACCCAGCCTTTTATGCTGCTCTCACCACCTATCAATTGCTATAACTGATTGTTTTGTTGTTGTTTGCATGAAAGTATACCTTATTTAGATAAAAATGTATGCTTGCTTTATATTAAGAGTTGTCAAATGAAGGAGATTGGGTTGGGAGTCACATATCAGAATCAACTGTGAAATGTTTTCTAAACTAACCTTTCTTCTGTATAAGTTAGTACAAGACCTATCCAGAAGGTATCCAACCATGTAACATGAAAAATATAGACATTTATTGAAGAAGATACAGATAAAAGAAACATTGTACATACATAGGACAATGACTTCTCAGTCCCTTTCAAAGTAGGCACCTTGGGACCTTGCACAGTTCCAATCACCACCAGCTGCCTCTATCAGATTTTTCTGAATCTCATCAATGGTCTGAAATCTCTTCCCTTTCAAAGGTGATCTTAGTTTTAGGAAAAGCCAGAAGTTGCAGGCTGCCAAATGAGAGTTATAGAGGGGCTGAGTCACCTGGGTGATCTGATGTTTTGCAAAACAAAAATAAAAACAAACAAAAAACACTGCATGTGATGCATGAGCAGGCGGATTGTTGTGTAGAAGCTGCCCATCATGGTCGCCCATAGCTGCAGCCTTCTGAATCATCCAAATAATTTCCACAGAGGAGTGTTCAAACTTAAAACAAAATTTGATGCAGATTTGTTGCTCTCCTTGCTCATTTTGAATGCAATGGCCACACAGTACACACACTCACTCAATGGGGTTTACTGCCCTACTGACTAGTGCAGTGGTCATTTTTGACATATGTGTATTCCAGTCCACTCTACTTAGTATCTAGGTTACATCAGTTTCACACAAACAGTTTTCATATTAACAATGGCTGGACTTTTTCCAGACAGATCTCGTATATTGTTCTTGGTTAAGTATAAATCACACCCCAGGTTTTTGTTTGTTTAGTTTTGTAAACTGTGCAAAGAATAGTTTCATGCCTTTAAACATACTTGAACTAATGATGTAAGAAAATTGATTGCTGTATGATAAATTTATTACTTATTTGGTCTAGAAAGCTTAGTGACTAAGGATGTGAGTTCTGAAGCCAAACTGCCTGGGGTGAAACTCCTTGTTTTGCTGCTTCCTTTGTGACCTTGGACAAGTTATATAAAAGCTACTTAATTTCCCTTGTTTCTTCTTACATGTAAAATAGTAAAACACTTAAACAGTGCCTGGTCATAGTAATGATAATGCAGTACATATGTTTGTTACCTAGTAAAAATAAGAATAATTACATTGTAAAACATCTTCCATCTACCTAGAATTATGACTCCAATGTTGATTCTCATAGCAATGTTTATAAAACATTTTTTTGGATTTATAGTAGAAATTGGGGTTTCTTAGTATTATGATCAATACCATGATCACTTCATATTATTAAAGAATGAAATATGCACATTAAAGGAATAAGTTGAGATAATAAGCGTAAGGTACCTGTCAGAATCCCTGGCATATAAATAAGTCTCTTCATTACCATTTTATAGACAACACTGTATCTGTCTAGTAATCACTCAGTATTGATAGGTTGATTGCCATTAATATCTATTATTATTTTTACCAATGTAGAAATATTTACTTATTTATGTCATATATAGTCAGAACCCTGAAAAGTCAGACAGAACTTTGGATTTAATAAGTAAAGGTGACTGTTATTTGTCAGTTTAACTTTGTATTTATGCTAATCTGCATAATGTCAGTTCCTAAGGGAAAAGGCTAATGTGTAATGACTATATTGAGTATCGTATTCTATTTTCATCTTCAAAAAACATTAAAAATGTTTTAATTGATTCATTGTCACTGTATTACATTTATCTCCCTTTTTCCCCATTGCTCTCCTGTGTCCCATCCGCCTCCCCTTCTCCTACATGCAATCCTCACTCTGTCCTTCATATCCATGGTTCATTTATACTGGTCCTTAACTAGCCTCTTCCCCTTCTTTCCCCTTTTCTTCCCCTCCCCTCTCCCCTCTGATCTCTGTCAGTCAAAATCTATCGGTTAATATAGAAAGAATTCACATTGTAAGAAATCAAACCTTATAATCCATAAATATGGTATGTTTCTTGGTTTAAGTAGATTTCTTTTATTTCTATACATAGTGTATAGTGTTTTTTTAGTTTTCAGTAGACAAGTTGTATATATATAATATTTATTCAAATTTAGACTTGAGTAGTTTGTGTTTTTTATGCTATTATTTATTCTTTCCTTTATTTTCATTGGACTAGAAGATATATCAGAAAAAATATTGCTATGTGGGATAGCTGCTGTTTTTGTCATTATTGTTTAGTTTTTCTTGTAGCCATTCTAATAAGTGTGAAGTTATATCTCATTGTTTTTTTAATCTACATGTTACTGCTTTGTTTAACCATACTGTTCTGACCTGGGCCATCAATACAGTGTGGAATAGAAATTCTGAATGAAGACATCTGCATTTAATCTTAGACTAAAAGAATCTTCTTTCACCATAATGTATTTAGTTGCAGGTTTTTCATAGGTGCTTTTTATCACATTGAGAAAGTTCCTTACTAGTCTTAGTCTTCTGAGAGTTTTTATCATGAATGAGTGAAGAATTTTGTCAAGTAATTTTTCCACATGTGTTGAAATGTTCTTCATGTTTTTCTTCCACATTCTGTTAATAAGTTGAATTACATTGAATGATTTTTGCCAGTCTTTTCAATGAACCAACTCTTTGTTTTATTAATTTTTCTATTGTCTTTTTGGTCTTTATTTCATTTAGTTCCACTTAAGTTTTAATTATTTCCTTTTTATTGACTTTGGGCTTTATTTATTTATTTGTTCTTCTTTCTCATTGTTCTTCTTAAGGTATAATGTTAGATTATTTGAAATTTTTCTTGTTTCTTAAAGTAGGCCTGTAATGCTACAAGCTTTCCTCTTAGTACCACTTTAATGCATCCCCAAAATTTTGGTATGTTGTATTTTAATTTTCATTTTCATTTGTCTCTGTGTATTTTTATTACTTTTATTTCTTCTTTGACCCAGAAGTTGTCCAATAGCATGTTGTTTAATCTCCACATATATGTGGTTTTCCAGCTTTCTTCTTGTAGTTAATTTCCATTTCGCACTGCTGTGGTTAGAAAAAGTGCTTGGTATGATTTTAATCTTCTTACGTTTATTTTTTTAAGATTTTATTTATTATTTTTAGAGAGAGGGGAAGGGAGAGAGGCAGAGAGGGAGCGAGACATCAGTGGATGGTTGCCTTTCACCTGCCTCCAGCTACAGACCTGGCTGGAGACCTGGCTTGCAACCTGGTTATGTGCTGTGGCTGGGAATTGAACCAGCGACCTTTGGGTTTGCAGGCCAGCGCTTTATCCACTATGCCACCTGCCAGAGCCCTCTTCTTACATTTATTAAAACCAGTTTTGTGCCACAAAATATGATCCATCCTTGAAAATATTCCATGTACACGTGAGAAGAATGTGTAACCTGTGGTTTGGGGATGGGAAATTCTAAAAAATATTAAGTTCATTTTTTCCAACTCATTTAAGGCTAATATTCTCTTGACTTTCTGTTTGTACAAATTCTCCATTGCTGTCAGTAGGATATTCGGGTACTCTATAAACTTGACTTTTGTTTTTCCCTTTAGGTCTGTTATTGCTTTATATATTTGGTACTTCTATGTTGGGTGCATATATATTGATACGTATTACGTCTTCTTAGTGAATTGTCTTATTTATATAAAATGGCCATCTGTGCTTCTTGTTGCCTTTTTTATCTTGCCTAGTTTTATCAGTTGTAATGGTGAGAGCATGCCTAATATGCCATACTCCAACTTTGTCAGGATTAATATTTTATTTTTATTTGAATCAATTTTTAAGTAAAATTTTAATTTTACAAATATAATATATTCTCCCATTAAACAATTTTGGAAAAATTAAAGTTTCCTTTTGGTAACTCTCCTAATCTTAGTCTTTCTTCCTTTGAACCTAACCAGTGTCCTTATACAGCCTTTTAGATAAGTTTTGATCCATTTATATATATATATATATATATATATATATATATTTATATATATATATATTTCCATAGAAAAGTATAATACTGTCTTTTAGGTTATATATGCTTTTAATGTCATAATACAGAGTATATTTATTTCTCTTTCACTTGCTTTTTCAAAAGAAACCAAACAATATGTATTAGTGATACATCTACATCACACTCTTTATATGTTGTGGTGCCATTTTCATTTTTGTTTAATTGTTGTTCTAACAAAGTTGTTCCAATTTTTCCCTGTTGCTCTCCCCTGCCCAGCCCCAACTTACATAGTCAATTTCCACCCTGTTGTCCATTTCCACAGGTCATTTATACCTGTTCCTGGACTAGACCCTTCCACTTCTTTCCCCCCTTATTCCTTCCCTCATTCACTCTGGTCACTGTCAGTCTGTTCCTTGTTTCTATGCCTCTGGTTCTATTTTGCTTGTTTGTTTGTTTTGTTCATTAGGTTCCTGTTATAAATGAAATCCTAAGGTATTTATCTTTCACTGCCTGGCTTATTGCATTTAGCACAACACTCTCCAGTTCCATCCATGCTGTCACAAAAAGGTAGGAGTTCTTTCTTTCTTTCTGCTATGTAGTATTCCATTGTGTAAATGTACCACATTGTTTTGATCCGCTCATTTACTGATGGGCACTTGAGGTTGTTTCCAACACTTGGCTATTGTAAATAGCACTATCATGAACATAGGGTTGCATAGGTTCTTTTGAATTGGTGTTTCAGGATTCTTAGAGTATAATCCCAGGAATGGAATCACTAGATTAAAAGGCAGTTCCAGCCCTGGCTGGTAGCACAGTGGATAAGGCACCAGCCTGTGAACCCAAAGGTTGCTGGTTCGATTCCCCAGCCAGGGCACGTAACCAGGTTGCAAGCCAGGTCTCCAGCCAGGTCCATGGCTGGAGGCAGGTGAAAGGCAACCATACATTGATGTTTCTGTCCCTCTGCCCCTCTCCCTTACCCTCTCTCTCTGGAAATAAATAAATAAATAAATAAAAGGCAGTTCCATGTGTAGTTTTTTGAGGAAACTACCTACTGTTTTCCACAGTGGCTGTACCAGTCTGCTTTCCCACCAACAGTACACTAGGGTTCCCCACATCCTTGCCATTACTTGTGTTTGTTGATTTGTTAATGATGGCCATTCTGACCAGTGTGAGAAGGTATCTCATTGTGGTTTTAATTTGCATCTCTCTGCCCCAAGTAATGTTGAGCATTCTTTCATATGTCTATAGGCCCTCTGCATATCCTCCTTGGAGAAGTGCTTGTTCAAGTACATTGCCTATTTTTTAACTGGATTGTTTGTCTTCCTAGTGTTGAGTCTTATGGGTTCTTTATATACATTGGTGATTAAACCCATGTCTGAAGTATCATTGGCAAATATGTTTTCCCATACAGTTGGTTCACTTTTCATTTTGATGATGTTTTCTTTAGCTGTGCAGGAGCTTTTTAATTTGATGTAGTCCCATTTGTTTATTCTTCCCTTTATTTCCATTGTCCTAGAAGATGTAGCAGAAAAAATATTGCTGTGTGGGATATCTGAATCTTTACTGCCTCTGTTTTCCTCTAGTACTTTTGCAGCTTACATTGAAATCTTTTATCTGTCTTGAGTTTATTCTGTTGTATGGTGGAAGTTGATGGTCTAGTTTCATTTTTTTGCATGTCCCTGTCCAGTTCTCCCAACACCATTTGTTGAAAAGGCTAGTGTTACTCCATTTTATACTCATTCCCTCTTTGTCACGTATTAATTGACCATAGAGACATGGTACTATGTTCACACTTGATCTTAGCCAAAAGGCTGAGAAGAAATATGGTACTATTTTCAGTGAGAATGGAAGTTGGTCCTCACTAGCTCATTCTTCTGAATTTGCTGTAAATGCTTTTCATTTTTTCCAGGAATCTCCAGCCACCCTAGGATGTTGCCCTATTTCTCTCTGCCCCAAATACTAGTCTTGGCTGGAGACACAGACTTCAACTCCGTGTCTAACAGTTTCCCAGAGCACTTCTTGCCTCTAGTTTCTACCACTTTGGCATGGACCATTCTTTGTGTGGTTCTCATCTATTATGTACTTAGATACAGTTGCTGTTGTTTCCCTCATTAATCTTTCAGCAGTTCCTCTCAATTTCTGGTATGTTGGACTCTCCCCATCTATGTTTTCTAGTTTAGCTATTGATTCTTTTTTACTTTTAAGTATCTTTTATAGGTTGTGTGGCTCAATAGGGAGAATAGACTGAAATATACACTCACTTTGGGATTTTGAAACCAATTATTAAATCCCTCTCTGCCTGAATTTTCCTTATATCATTTTATGAGGATCTGTAATAAAATAAAAACTTTTCTATGTTTGCCCAACACTGTGTGAAGAGACATATATTTGGGAACAGTAAGATGATTGAACCATAAGTTACCCCTAGCATTTTCTCTTCCTAGCTTTGCTCCTCTTAATTATTGCCTGGCTTTCCCTCACTATTCTCATTATAGATGTGAAAAGCTGCATCTTGTTAACCAGAATTGGAGTTGAGGCATTATGAATAAAACTATAACATCTTTTTCTTAGCCAACTATAAACCCTGCCCAATAGATTTTCTATTTGCCATTGAAATATTTTCAACCTATGTTGCAGATTTTTAAAATATTAGAATTGGAAGAATTTCCAACCTTTTAACAAAAGTTGTCTTTCACTGTTATAATCTTGAATTTGGTTTTGCATTGATTATTGTTTGTAGTGTACAAAATGCAATTGTGTGCAGTATAGAAAATAATGAAATATGATTTCACATACTGTCAATAGTTCAAGTCCTTTTCCCTTTTAATTTACATTGTGATTTTTGTGGAGCCTGTGAGAAATCGGATTGAGAAGGCTTCTTTTTAGATCTTTCCAATGCAAATAAATCATACTGAAACTCTTTGTCTATATTGGACTACCATTAAGTATTTAAAAACCTAATGGGAGAGAAAAATGACATAAGGTCCAGAGGGACCAATTTGAAAAATTAAACCTAGAAATTCTGGTGATCCTGGCTCCAAGTCACAATCTAATGGAAGTTATTCAGTGAAAGGTTCTTACAGAAATTCGGTCCTATTTCATTCATGTCACTGTGAATAGAAGCTTATAAGGTAGGTTTAGGAAGTTCCTTATTGCTTGTTATTTTGTTAACCTGATTACAATAACTATTAGTAGTGCAACTGCTTGAGAGACCTAAAAAGAAATTGTGCTTTGGCAACTTGCATAGCTGCTTATAAAATCTGATCCTGGAGAAAAAAAAGAACCCTTTCCTTGTTCTTTTCAATCGACACTTTAATGTCCTTTCATAAAACGAAATTTTGTAGACTCAGAAGAGGCCTTAGCAGTGTTTTACAGGTGACTAACTGAAACTTACAGAGGTAAAGCAATTAGCCTAAGGTCACACAGGTAGTAATGGGCACATTTCTCCACTGTGGCATGCCCTGCATTATTCTGGTATGTTGGGAAGCCATACTGCTTCAACTATAATCACATTTATTTCTACGAATCTACCTCAGAAAGCCCTAAGTGACTCTTTTTGAAATTTTTGTTGTTTAGTCGGAGCTTTTCTAGCTGCCTCCCAGTTGCTCCTCTCCCTTATCCTCTTGTGCTCTTCTTGAGCATCTTGATAGAGAATGTAGCAACTCCTTTATTCTGTCATTAATAGAACCCATATATGTAGAATCAGAACCTGAAGACAGGAAATGTGAATGGCACTATTTTTTCTTAACAAAATGGTGTTGGATTTGTTCATTAAGTAATATAATGCCAAATTTTAAATTTAATTGATAAACTCATTAAACTGGTTTTTGTTTTTTTTTAAATCACAGGTATTCAGTGCAAAAAATTTTCTTTTTGTCTTTTTGGGCCTGTTTTGGAGATGGAAGTGAGGCGAGGAGGGCAGTGTGTATTTCCTTGTTAGCCGAAATGGATTTATATTTTTGAGTTTTATTCAAATAGAAAATTTGTGAAATAAATTCTGATTTATTTATTTATTCTGTAAAAACTAATGTCATGTATTTTAATATAACAGAAGAGACATGACTCAGCTGATGATCATAATACTTGTCATGTGTGGCACATGAATACAGAAGCCCTTCCAGAATGGATAAACTGCCCAATACAAAAAGTAAGTGCCTAGTGTCAGAGTGAAATTAAGAATATACACTCTTCAGAATGCCTTTGACCTTATTTTAGAGCTATTTTTCTTGGGTGCATTGTTTGAACAGACAGGAAAGGCTGTGAAATTCTTAATTACACTTTCTGGCTTCTTCATTGTTGTTGGAGTGCTTCAGGTACTTTCCCTTTTTTTTTTCTTTTTTGGTCTTTTTACATTTTTATGTTTATTTTTTAATTTTATTTTTGTTGTTTATGCTGTTTCAGTTGTTCCTGCTTTTTCTCTTTCCTGACCTCCACCCAGCCTTACCATCTCCCCACCCATCCACACATTGTTGTCCGTATGCATGGGTTGTGCATAAATGTTCTTTGGTTGATCCCTGCACCATCTTTCACCCTGTCCCTGATGCTTTTTTCTGGTACCTGTCAGTCTGTTTTATGTATCTAAGCTTCTGTTACTATTTAGTTTGTTGTTTATTGTGTTCATTGAATTCCACAAGTAAGTGAGATCATGTGGTATTTTTCTTTCATTGACTGGTTAAATTCACTTAGCATAATTTTCTCCAGATCCATTTATGCTTCAGGTACTTTTCTGCCTTGAACTCTGCACTTGATATTTCCCCTCACTTGAAAGCTCTTTCCACAGATAGTCACCTGTTCCCTTGTTTCCTTCGGTCTTTGCTCTCAATGAGGCATTGCCTGACCTACCTATCAATAGCCCTCCCAACTGTTACCACTCTTCATACTTTCTTTCTTCCTTCTCTGCTTTATATACATACCTATAATTTATACATACACATGGTGACACAAACTATAAGGAATCCATAGTACTTTTAAAAATGCATAAGTACATATTACCCATATAAATATATGAATTATGTAAATATACATGTACATATATGTATATGTGCGTGTGTGTGTATAATATACTCACTCCCACACGCTTAAGACTTACTGATCTTGTTAATTGTCCAGCTCCTTGCTAGAATATAAACTCCACAAAGTTAGTGGTTTGTATATTTTGTTTATTACTGTATCTCCAGCACCTAGAACAGTGTCTACTGAGTGAGTGAAATATCCTTTATGTATTATTTGTGTATGTGCACACATATAAAATAAACTAGATAGTTAAGGACTCTTATTGGCACAGTAAAAATACAAATACAACACTTTCAAGAATTCTTAATGAAATATAGAAGTAAGAACTCACTTTGTTCATTTTATTTCTCATTAATCAGAACACTTCATCTTAGAAAACTGTAAATAAAATGATTTTTAGAAAAATAGAGTTGTCTTTCTTCACTGACTAGCTTAACTATTTTGCTATTGTTGTTAAATGATAACATTTATAGAGATTCCTTGCATCCATTCTCACACTGCAACGATTTCCTGGGAAAATGCCAGCGTGGTGCTTGTCAGTGTCCTGACCTTTACAAAACGCATTAGGACCCTGCAGATGTTCCATCATCTCTGTGGAAAAGATCATTTTAAGCTAGCTCATTATTAATTTCCAATCTGAGTATAGAAAGTGCACAATTTGATGTATACAACCAATATCTTTTGGTTGTATGTAAAAAGGCAGGAAGGCCTTTATTCTGATGATTGGGTGAAGTTTCCTCCCACAGTGCTTGGTATGCAAGTAGTGTATCAAAAACAGACACTTTTCTGTGAGATTTTACTTGCAAATTAAGCTCTGTAGACTGATGTGCTTCCTGGTTCCATAATGTATTTTTCTTTTCATTAGTTCACACTGTATCCATATTCAATCTAATGTTTAAAAGATTCTTTTAGAATTCTTAGGAGGATTGTTTGGATACACATGATGTGCAACATGTTATCTGGAACTTTGGAGCTGCTTATCTCTATTTGCTTGCTTCCATTGACTGTTCTGTCTACTAGTCGGAAAACAGAAAGCTAGCTTTCTCTGGGGCATAGAAAACTTTCATGTGGCTAGCTTAAAAAAATAAACAGCTCACATTCTTTTTGACTACAATGAATGCATTGTCTTTATTTTCCTTTATTACCTGTAGGCCCAGTGGACAGTTGGAAAACTGAATTGCCCTTTTTGTGGGGCCCATCTAGAGGGATTTAATTTTGTCTGCACTCCAGAATGTTCCTGTGGCCTGCTTACCGCTGTACATCTCTCCAAAAGCCGGACCAATTATCAGCCAGCACAGGCAGGCCAACTAATGAGACCATCACTGAAATACTTGTCACATAGAGCTCAGTCAGGTTGTGACACAGAAACTCTGCTGACAGGTGGTGCCTTCAAAACCAGAAATCACAGGCTTTTAAACATGGCTCAAAATAAAAGTGGCTCTGGAAGATTAACAGAAGCACTCTGCCTAGAGGTACAGTCTACATATTTTCAGATGAAGAAGGAAAAACTGCTCTTCAAAGCACCCAATCCGAAATACCAGCTTTTTGTTCCCCAACTTGTACCTGGCAGATGCACCAGAAGAGCTCTTCATAGAAAATCGCACAGCTTGGATCTGAACATCAGTGAGAAACTGTCTTTATTACCCACTTTTTATGAAATACATAGTAAGGCTACTGCCCATCCCAGGCAAAATGAAACACAGCCTGTTGACCTTTCAGACTTGCCTTTAGAATCCAGTAAAAATAGCTGTTCCTTTCCGATGTCATCAAGTTTTGATCCTAATATGCTGCTGCAAAGATTTTCAGTGGTTCCCCATGAGACCCAGACACAAAGAGGAGGAGAATTCCAGTGCAGTCTAGAAGCTTCTGCGGTGTACTCTGACCAAGCCAGTTCTAACAGCCTGGCTCTCCTGATGGACCTGCCATCAGCTGGCCGGAGCACACTGGAGGCCTCGGACCAGGAAGAGCACCACTCTGCTCTGGACTTCTTGCGCTCGGGCAGTTTTTCATTGGGTGCCATTAATCAGAGGCTCAGTAAAAGAGAAAGGAGCAAGCTGAAGAATCTGAGGAGGAAGCAACGAAGGCATGAAAGATGGCTGCAGAAGCAGGTAATTAAAAAAAAGATTTTGCTGAAAGTTCTATATTATAAATATTGAGGCCTGGGGAAAGGAGCTGACTTTGAATACCTACCTACATTGTATAGAAACTTGGTTTTAGTAATTTTTGAAATGACATTTCTCTCTAGAACTTACTAATCATGCAGCTTTATCATAATTGACATGTCTGTCTCTGCTCACATATGTTTAGAAAATACTCTTTTGTAAAGTTTTTCCTAATACTGTTAATATTTTAGAGGAACAGTAACCTCCATGATGTTGGGAATAGATTGTCAAAAACACTTCATTTGAATTAGGATTTTATTTTAGGTTAAATTGAAGCAAACAAGTGTCTCCTAAGTATATTAATCTTAGTGACATTCTTTCACTTCCATCACATTGAACTTAAAATGCATATTTTCCTGGAGCATTATTTAATTATGTGCCCATAATTACTTAGTTGTGTTTAACTGTGTTAAACTGTGTTAGAAAATAATCTAAAGTATAATTGATTTTTCCTGTAGTTTTATAAGAGATTGTGCTTCTCTTTGATGTAAAGTCCTATAGCCATAATACTACATTCAAGGGTGGGGTGGCTAAGGGACTGAGCAATAAATGTTAAGTGCTGAGGAAAGCAATTAAAGCCAATGGGTGAGATGCTCATGAAAATTAGAAGCTAGAGGACTGCTATATTTCTATATAAACTTATTTTTGTAGTTGCATTATTATTGTTAATAATAGATAATAGTCCTTATTAGTCAGTGAGTTGAATATTAACAATGTCCTTAGCTAACATGTAGAAAGCTGCAACTTTACATATTAGATTTAAAATAAAAAAGTTAAGCAAACTTATTATTGCTTATGCTCCTAATGTTAGGTTGAACAAAATAAAGTTACTACATTGAGTGCTTCCATAAGGTTAGGTTTTTCATCTTTCAGTTTGATAGTATAATTATAGCCGTAGGTAATTGTTTATTATATTTTTGAGTGAATAACAAGAGCATTCTAGTTTGGTTTATTTGCAAGTGATGGTGTAATATGGCATCAAAGCATATATTGTAGAATGTGTACATGAGTATATTTTAGCACCTTATAAAGTACTTTCTTTAACTTATTTTACTTAATTTATTGAAACTATAAAATTCAAAAATTTTATTGAAAATTTGACCTAAACCAAGATAAATTGGAGATGATCATATGTTAAGTGAATGTTCAGAAAGAATACCTTAAAAACAATGTGACAGGCACAAATAGAAATTAAAGAGAAGTATTAAAATTATACTTTGTACTGTACACATACACATATGACATATTTTCAGTTTTTAAAATGTGTTTAATCCTTGGATTGGGTACTTCTGCAAGTCTTACCTATAGTATTAATCATTTTCCAGCATAGGAACATTGTTTTACACAGTTTAAAGCCAGACCACAGTTAACTTGTTTCCCTTGATGGAATACTTTCATTCACTCACACACAGTGTGATTTAAACAATCCGCTTAGCCAGTTGACCATAGTAGGTAAGTCATAGACCTGGGACAAGTAAATAGAGAGAGACATAGAGGATCCTAATAGATTTGGTTGGTTGCACAGGGGCTATGTGCAAATAAATGCCCAATGTCTCCTTAGCAAGAAAAATTTTAAGTAAGCATTATATGAGGCATGGATATGAGTGCACATCATATCATGGTTTGAGCCAGAAAGAATAAAAATAAACTTTAATAGCCAGTTTGCTAATACAAACAAAAAGATAAATCTTAGAAAGAGTTCATCTTTGAGCTAAATCAATGATGTAGCTATTCAGCTCATGCTTAATAAAGATTAGTTAATGCTCTCTTTTTTTTTAAGATTTTATTTATTTATTTGTAGAAAGAGAGGAAGGGAGGGAGAGGGAGAAGGAGAGAAATATTAATGTGTGGTTGCCTCTCTCGAGCCTCCAACTGGGGACCAAGCTGGCAACCCAGGCATGTGCCCTGACTGGGAATCAAACCAGTGACCCTTAGGTTTGCAGGCTGGTGCGCAATCCACTGAGCCACACCAGCCAGGGCTAAAGATTAGTTAATTCTATATGCATTTCGAAAATATCTGTTTGGTATACCATACCTTTGTGTAATTTCAGTACAGATCCTGTCCTTTTTTTAATGTGGAAAATAAACATATAACATTAAAAAGGTTTTTTTAATTAATGATTTTTTAAGTTTAAAATAATTGGTTGGGAAATCTAGATTTCTGACTTTCATGTACGTTTTTAATGATTTGTTTTGTGCAAACTAGACATACTACTATGGGAGATACCATTATAGAAAATGTTAATGACATTACAAAAAGTTATTGAAATTTTTAAGCTTAGGAATATAAATGAGTTTGATACTGAAGCAGAAAATACAGCAAGTTTTCATTGCTTTTGCTCAACCAATGTTAATTGAATATCTACTCTGAGGAGAGACAGTGCTGAGCTACATTCAGCCAAGTGTTTTTTAAATTCAGCATAGTCTTTTTGGTTGTGTTTTGTTTTGTTTTGTTTTGTTTTTTAAGTATTGTGCAATGAAATTGATTTATTCTTGGCATGCAGCTCTATGATTTAAACATATGTATAGATTCATATAGCAACTACCATGGCAGGGATACAGTTCCCATCACCCCCAGAATCTCCCTGGTGTCTTTATAATTGTGCCTTGAATATGTCTTTACACCCTTGTCCCATCCCTAATCCCTGAAAATCACTGTTCTGTTCTCCATTACTTTAGTTTTGCCTTTTAGATAATGTTATCAAATATAATGTTTTTAAAATTAGAATCATATAGTATATAACACTTTTAAAACTGACTTCTTTTACTCAGCACAATTGCTTATGAGATTCATCCAAGTTGTTGCAAGTTGTTCAGTTCTTTTTTTATTGCTCAGTAGTATTTCATTGTATGAATGAACCACAATTTATTTATTCAGCTGTTGAAGAATAAGTGGGTTGTTCCAGGTTTTGGAAATTATGAAAACAGCTGTTATGGACATTCATGTATAGGTTTTTGTGTAAACCTGTTTTCATTTCTCTAGGGTAAATATCCAGGAGTGGGATTGCTGAATCATATGGTAAGTGTATCTTGAACTTTGTAAGAAATTGTTGAATTGTTTTCCAGAATGGCTATTCCATTTTACATTCAAAGCAGCAACGTATGAGAGTTCTATTCACTGTGTATCCTTGCAAACACCTGGTAGGCTCAATATTTTATACTTTGTCATTCAATAGTGGTATCATATTGTGATTTTAAGGTACATTTCCCTAATAATTTGAACATTTTTTATGTGCTTATTTTTTCATTTGTATGTATTCTTTAGTGAAGTGTCATTCAAATCTTGGCCATTTTTTTCTTTCTTTCTTTATTTTTAACAGTTTATTTTTATTGTATCCTTTCCGTTACCATTTATCTCCCTTACACCTTCTTCTTCCTCCACCCACCCCCGCCCTCCCACAATCACCACACTGTTGTCCGTGAGTGCTTTTCATTTTTGCTGAATCTTCTGTCCCCCAAACTCCACCCCAGCCCTGCAACTCCAGAGCTGTCAGCCCACTAGTCTTTTTGTTTGAAGATTTTATTTATTTATTTTTTAGAGAGAAGGGAAAGGAGGGAGAAAGAGAGGAAGAGAAACATCAATGTGTGGTTACCTCTTGTGCACTCCACCTTGGGGACCTGGCCTGCAACACAGGCCTGTGTTTTGACTGGTAATTGAAGCAGTGACCCTTTTGTTTGCATGCCGGTGCTCAATCCACTGGGCCACACCAGCCAAG
The DNA here is from genome assembly GCA_004026585.1 of Noctilio leporinus. Lineage (NCBI taxonomy): Eukaryota > Metazoa > Chordata > Mammalia > Chiroptera > Noctilionidae > Noctilio > Noctilio leporinus. The sequence continues at coordinate 307,941 of PVIW01000419.1, read as the reverse complement.
GTCATTTTTTAATTGGGTTGTGTTCTTTGTGTTGTAAAAGTTTTTTATATATTTTGGATATAAGTTCTGTATTTGATATGTGCTTTGTAAATTATTTTTCTCATAATGTGTAGCTCATCTTTTTATACTCTTAACAAGTTTCCTCTAGAGCAAACAGGTTTAATTTGAGGTTCTATTTCTAAGTTTTATTTTTAATTTTAAATGGAACATACTTTTTGGTGTCATATTTAAGAACTCTGCGTAGCCATAGGTTATGAATATTTTCTTTTATTTTTTTTTAAAGTGTTATAGTTTTACATTGAGAATTATGGCTCACATTGAGTTAATTTTTTTAAAATAAGATGTAAGGTTTAGATCAAGCTTGGTCCATTATTTCGCATCGAGATGCTAGATTGTTCCAGTACCATTTGTTGAAATCACTATTCTTTTTCCATTGAAGTGTTTTTGCAGCTTTGTCAAAATCAATTGACTCTATGTGTGGGTCTATTTCTGGACTGTATCTCTCCCTTTGCCACTACAGCTCATTTTCTTGGTTTTAGCTTTGTAGTAAGTTATAAAATAAGGTACTGTGGGTTCTTCCCACTTTATTGTTTTTTTGCAAAATTGTTTTAAGTTATGCTAGTTTCTTTGCATTTTCATAAAAAATACAGAATCAGCCTGTTTATATTTACAAAAAAACACTTTTGGGATTTTGATTGAATTATGTTAAATCTATACAGATCAACTTGAGAAAAAGTGAAAGCTTTACTATGTTGATTTTTCTAACCTGTAAACATGATGTCTCACTTTTTAGTTAGATCTTCTTTTATCAATATTTTGTAGTTTAAAGCACTGTGAACCCATGCATATTTTATTAAATTTATACATAAATATGTATATTTTAATAATGATGCTAAATGGTGGTATTTTATTAATTTTTTATTTTCAATTGTTCATTGATAATATATAGAAATACAATTAGCTAGAACATCCTGTACAATTTTGAGTAGAAGTGGTGAGAGCAGACATCTTGTCTTTTTTCCTGATGTTAGAAAAGCACTTCCTGATAATGGAAGAAATCATTCAGTCATTCACTATTAAGTTTGGCAGTTGTGAGTTTTCATAGACGCCCTTTATCATGTTAAAGAAGTTTCCTTCTAGTCCTAGTTTGCTGAAAGTTTTATCATGAATGGATGTTGATTTTGTCAAATGTTTTGGGTTTTGGGAGGGAGGGGCATCAATTGATATGATCATGTGTTCTTAATTTTAATATTTATAGTTTATCAAATATGGAGCCAGTTCTTCATTACCACAATAAATACCACTTAATTATGTTGTATTTTTCTTTCATTGTATCTGTTTTTATGCCAGTATCATGCTCTTTTACTAGTATAGCCTTGTATAGTTTGATATCAGGTAATGTGATACCTCTAACTTTGTTCTTCCCTCTCAAGATTGCTGTAGCTATTAGGGCTCTTTTTGTAGTTCCATATAAGTTTTTGGATTATTTATTCTGTAAAAATACTCCATTGATATTTTGATAAGAATTGCATTGAATCTATAGTAGATTGCTTTGGGTTGTATAGACATTTTAATGATCTTTATTCTTCTTGTCCATGAACACAGTATATGCTTCCATTTATTTGTATCTTCTTCAGTTTCTTTCTTTAGTGACTAATAGTTTTTCAAGTACAGATCTTTTATTCCTTGGACTAAGTTTATTCCTAGGTATTTTATTGTTTTGGATAACATGTAAATAGAATTATTTTACTTAGTTTCCCTTTGACAGGACAACTATGTTTACTCTTTTTTATACTTGTTTTTGGGGAAGATCACAATGGTAAAATGCCATCTTCATTACATTACACACCATATCAAGGATATACTGTATATGATGAACATGACATCACTATTGATGTTAACTCAGGAATGTTTAGAAACAGAAAAGGTGAAAATAATCACATTTACATATCACTTGAGTATTAGTTTCCTATTGCTACTCTGACTCGTTACCACAAACATAGTAGCTTAGAACAGTTCTATCATTGTATAGTACATCACAGTCATAAAATGGGTGTTCTGAAGCCAAAATCAAGGTGTTATCAGGGCTGCATTCCTATTGAGTCTCTAAGGTAGAATCTGTCCCTTTATTTCTCCAGCTTCTAAGGTCTGATTTCATTCTTTAGCTTGTGGTCTCCTTTGAGCAATGAAATCGTTTCAATCTCTGCTTTCTTTGTTATATCTCTGTGACCCACTTAAGGGCCCTTATGATTACATTAGGCCTACCTAGATAATTCAAAATAATCTTTCCATTTTAAGGTTCTTCCTGTAGTATAGTTGCAATGTACTTTTGCTATGAAGGTAACATATTCCTAAATTTCAGAAGTGAGGATATGCACATCTTTGGGGAGCCATTTTCTGCCTACCACATCTTACTTGCTATATGCATAGTATTTCTCTGAGTTCTTTACTTCATTTGATTCTATACTATTTTATGAGATAATTTCTATTATTATCACCATTTATGAACAAAGAAACAGAACCAGAGAGGTTAAATAACTTTCCTAGGCCCACAAACCTAATATGTGGCAGATCTAGATCCCAAAGTTTATGAGTTTTTAAAATTGATTTTTAGATTTTAGAGAAAGAGAGGGGAAGGTGGCGGGCATCAATCTGTTGTTCCACTTATTCATTCCCTGGTTGCTTCTGAACCCACAACCTTAGTGCGTCAGAAGGATTCTCCAGACAACTGAGCAACCGGGCCAGGGCCCAAAATGCATTTATTTTTTATTTGTTTATTTATTTTTTAATTTTATTTCATCATTTTTAGAAAGAGGGGAAGGGAGAGAGGCAGAGAGGAAGAGAGACATCAATGTATGGTTGCTTTTCACCTGCCTCCAGCCACAGACCTGACTGGAGACCTGGTTTGCAACCTGGTTATGTGCCCTGGCTGGGGAATTGAACCTGCGACCTTTGGGTTCGCAGGCCGGCGCCTTATCCACTGTGCTACCAGCCAGGGCTCAAAATTCATTTATTTTAAACCATTATTATGCTTCAGCATCTCAAGAAATGAGTTTTTATTTCTCTCTCACATGTTTTATTGTTCTTTGGTGATTCAGAGTACATTTTAGTATTATATACCTTTATTACTCATCCATTTGACTGATGCCCATCAGGTAGCCACACCAGAAACTGTGCTAAGTGTTGAAGATATAACCATGACTAAAATATGATCCCTCCCCTTGGGGACCTTGGAGTAAGTGGGGAAAACACATACGAATCTTAGTAATCCTTTCTCATAAATTTGCAGAAATGCTATGTCATAGTGGATCTGGCCAACGGTTTACTTAATTGATGATTGGTTTGGCCAAGACCTTGAGGTGCAACTGAAAATTTCAGAGCAGTCACAAAAAAACAAGTTTGATTAGGAGAGGGAGGGTAGGAAGATTGTGCAGAAGTTGTTTGATTGATGACAGAAAGGAGAAGAGAAATGGTCAGCTGAGGAAGAATTACAATGTCAGAAACTTATGTTTCATTCCATGTAGCTACTGGAGAGTTGCATGTAGCTACTGGGCCCAGCCAGAGCTATTAAGTAAATGGTGGCTGGGAGGATAAATTCAACAACTAAAGATGTATTCAATGGTTGAGGCATGGTAAAGGATTTAAGGGTAGAGGCTAACCTACCCAGCTGCAGGTTGAAATCCTCTCAGGAGCTCTTAAATCTGTCCTGCTTGGACTCAACGCATTGGTTGGTTTACACATCACTGTGTACATTTTTTATATTAAATATATATTTTTTCAATTGATTCCAATGTGTAGTCAGGATTGAAAATTATTGGAAAGGAAATAGACCAACATAAAGGAATTGAGTGATTTAGACCTGAGTTGATAGAGTTCTTGACAAATAATTTATCAATATGAGCAAAGAATTAATTCTGTGCATTGCAGAGGAAAGGGAATAGTAACCAGGAACCAAGCTGAAAGGAATTAGAGAAGACATGATGTTTCGATGTTATATTTTCTAACAATCTAATATAGCTCATTGCTTGTAGTAAAAGACGGTATCCCTATCCATGTCCAAGTGTATTTAGATAGCTTTTCTTAGCTTGGTATTAATGAAATCAAAGTTTGACTAGGAGCAAGGTGGAGGGTAGGAACAGAGTGGAGAGATTGTGGTAGTGAGAGTGGTGACAGTAGCTGTTCACATTTATTGAGCTTTACTGTATGCTGGGTACAGTACAAGGTGTTTTACTTGCATTCCCTGATTTGCACGAGCTATTACTTTGCAGGAGCATGAAGAAGCTCTGATGGCAACAGGGTTTGGGCAGCTACAAAGGAGCATGAAGGCATGAGTTGGGGGCTGAATGTGGGGAGGTACTGGGAAGGTGGAGAACAGCCAAGCTGCATACTGTACTTTCCACAGTTTTGTGTAAGGCCAGCTTGTTTGGGGATGGCAAAAAAAAACCCAGAATCATCAGTAAGTAAGTCTGTTCCAGAGTGGCGCAAACTTGGAGCTTATCACACAGGATGGAACTTGGTACTAGCTGTGTTTGTTGATGAGAACTAGCTGTGCCTACAACTCTTCTGGCCAAGAAGACTGCGCCTGATTGACACGATAAACCTCTGCATTTGGCTTCATTTCAGTCAATCAAGATGTTCACTGCCCACCCGTTGTCTCCCTCATTGCACCATTTCTGCCCATGGAGATTTTAAAAATCATGGTTACTTGCTGGCCCCTCCATGTCCTGCTGAAACCTCCCAGAAACTTGTCTGGTGCTGAGGTGTTATTGGCATACTCTTCTCACACCTGGGATTCTCACAATACAGCTTCCACATGCCCCCAAACTGGGGAGGTACAGCTGGGATCCTCTCCCTGGCTCTGGGTGACCAATTATAATTGCTATTGGTTGGGCTTTCTTTCACAAAATAGTATTTTATACTCAATGGTTAATTTTAGAAGCAATGTAAATGTGTTAGACAAAGTGTAGAAAAATGAAAAATACATTCACAAATCAACTGAGTGGTTACCCACAAGGGAGAGGGAGAATAGGATCTGGGGTGCTATGCAGGGGACTCCAACTCTCTCGGTTATGTTTTAGTTTTTAAGGAGGGTAGCGTAACCACAGCTGTTACTTTCTGTTTTATTCCATTTTTGTATTCTCCATTATTTTATAATACATTGAAGAATCAATTATAAATCATACTACCCTAATAATACCCCCTTTTTATTCATTATTTGTGCTGCAAAATCTTAGATCATTCACCTTTGTTCTGGTTATAAAGTTGCAGGCCTCGACAGATAATATAACAGGTATTCTTTTACCTAAGGGGCTCCATTTTTTTACAATGCTTTTCTAACACTTCATCAAAGTAAAATTGAATATTTACCATTTATGAGCAAACCTTTCCAATAAGAAAATACATATCTGTGGTGCGCTGGGATGTGCTGTTTATTCATCTCTAAAATTCTGTGCTTTTTAAGAAATTTGGAGTGCTAGTTCATGAAGGTGACATGGATCATTGTGTTTTCTGACACCAGAGGGCACCAAATTTTCTCGTAGCAAAACAATCAAAATCACCTCTCCATCAAAGTATTTCATATACTGGGGTAGAATATAGAATGGCATATTTTTAGTCTCTTGAGAGATTTTTATAAAACGAGTTGTGCTCTGTGGAAAAAGAGTTTACAAATCATAGTACGGTTTTCTCTTGCTATAATCAGCTGAGACTCTGCCAGCTTTTACTAAGCTACGCCGCTTTTCAGGGGTGTCTGTTATATTTGTTAGAGGGAATAAAATGGCTGCCTGGGATAACGCTGGGATGATGCATTCTTTGGAAAGAGCTATTGATACTCTACCTATTCTGATTTACCCCTTCAGTTAGCATGTTCAGTTTTCTGGAAATAGGCATATCCCCTAAATTCAGGATAAAATCAATGGCAAGTCTCATGCCACAGTGTGGAGTGGGGCACTGGCAGAGGGGAGTAAATTGGTGTAAGCCAGCAAATCACAGTCAACCATTCATATCTGATGATCAGTAGGGATTTGGTAACTTGGATTTGATAAACCATTCTTACCCCATTCTTTTTTTTTTTTTTTTTTAAGATTTTTAAAATTTATTATTTTTATAGAGAGGGAAAGGGAGAGAGGCAGAGAGGGAGAGAGACATCAATGTATGGTTGTCTTTCACCTGCCTCCAGCTACAGAGCTGGCTGGAGACCTGGCTTGCAACCTGGTTATGTGCCCTGGCTGGGAATCGAACCAGTGACCTTTGGGTTTGCAGGCCAGCACCTTATTCACTGTGCCACTAGCCAGGGCTTCTTTCCACATTCTTGAATAAGAAGTGTTCAATAGAAAGCCACACCAGCGCATGATTTCTTTTCACTAATTGTACTTTTTTATGAAGTTGAACATTTAAAGATATTTCTACAGTACGTGTTAAATTATCTTCAGTTGTTGGATCTTTTTCTTTTCTTTTTTATCTTCACCTATTTAGGTTGTCTAACCCATAGGAAATGAGGCAACTTCTATAAAGTAGTAGCATAATTCAATAGGAAAATACCAACTATGTATATTTAAGTAAATCAAGATGTTAGCTCCCTTTATGTTGTTGATATCTTAGTTTCTTATTGCTGCTATGACAAATTACCAAATGTTTAGTTGCATAAAACAGTATAGACTTAATATTGTTATGGAGATCAAAGTCTGAAATGGGTCTCACTGAGCTAAGACCAAGTTGTTGGCAGGGCTGCATTCATTGCTGGAGGCCCTAGGGAAAGCTCCATATTCCTGCCTTTCTAGCTTCTAGAATCTGTCTGCTTCTCTGGGTTCATGCCGCCTTCCACCTTCAAAGCCAGCCATGGCTGGTCAGGTCTTTCTTATGACCTCATTTCTGGTTCTGACTCTTCTGCGTCTCCTTTCCACACTTAAAGACCCTCATAAATACATTGGCCCACCCAATTCATCCAAGATAATCTCCTCATTTTAAATTCATCTGATTAGCAGCCTTAATTCCTTCTGCAATTTTAATCTTGCATTTAATATAACATATTCATAGGTTCCATGGATTAGGATGTGGTCATTTTGGGAAAGAGGGGATTATTCTGCCCACCACAGATGGTTTTAGTGGAATCATGCTTCAGGCCAGCCTTGAGAGAGAAGAGTTATCTACTTAACAGGTCCTGATAGTTTGAGTGTTTCCTCTGACCTTCCCTGGAATTTCTACACTTCTATAGTCTTCTTGGGGTTCTGAAAATGAATGTGTTTCAGGAGAAATCATTCATTAATTACATACCAGCCATTAGTATTGTAGTTTGACAGAACTCATTAGATTGACTTATCAGGTCTTCCCTAAGTGGGATAAAGGACCATAAAGTTTGGGTGGCGAGGGGAGCTGGATCAGAAAAGGCAAGAGGCATAGGGCATTGTTTGAAAAGGTGTGTTTAGCTAACCTTGGACAGAGAAGCAGCTTGAGAGTAGGGGCTTGGGTAAAATGTATAGTATTGAGATAAATTGACCTACTTTACAGTATTGCCTGGAGCCAGGACTCTGAATGAAGGAATATTAGACAGTAAACCACATCTTCTAACTGGAGAGTATTATGCTAATTGAAATAAGCCAAGCAGCAAAAGACAAATACCATATTATCTCACCTAATACAGGAATCGAATGAACAAAACAAATGAGCAAAATAGAATGAGAGGCATGGAAACAAGGAACAGACTGACCAGAGGGGAGGGGAGAGGGAGAAGAGGGGAAAGAAAGGAAAGATTCAGTCAAGGAACTAGTATAAATGACCCACGGACATGGACAATGACATGGGGATTGACTATGGGAGAGGGGGAAAGTAAGCACAGCAGGGGAGAGTAATGGGGGAAAAGTGGGACAACTGTAACAAAATAATAATTTTTTCAATGTAAAAAAAATAGAACCTGAATATTAAAAATGTAAATCAATCAACCATTCGATCAATCAGCAAGCCACATCTTCTTGGTACATAAAGAACTCCAAAGTGGCACAAGGTTCTAACCAAAAACTTTAGAATGTAAGGTACCATTGCAGTCCACAGAGACAGTAGTCACAGACCACAGGTGTATTAATGATCAAGATGATAGCTTTTATTTTGGATGACCATGTTAGTTTTTTATACTTAATAGTGAGCTGTATACCTGAAAAGACCAGTTTTACTACTGTTATTTTTATGTTATTTTGAATCAACTAAATGCCAGATGGAAGACACTCTTAATTTCTTATATGGTGCAAATTAAGTGAGAAATAGATACCACAAACTTACTGATTTTGATAGAGTGAGTTCTCTTTTAGTTTATTGATTAGTTATTTGGTTCCATAATCATTATACAAAATATAGAAGCTAAAAATTTGAGTTAACCTCTACAGTAATTAGTAATAGTTGTATGTGATGTGTTAAAGAGGTCCTGCTTACTCAGCAAATGAATTGCTGCATTTTGCTCTTCTAGCAGGCTCTACAGTGCCATTATCTAGCCTAGATTAGATGAACAGTGTTTACTATTGAGGTTAAACCTAGAAAGGAAGGGGGGAAAAAAACAACATTGCAGCTCATCCGAAAGTGCAGAAAGCCTTTGCTTCACTACAGGCATGTCTGAGCCAAAGGGTTAATGCGTATTTCACAATGTTGAAATTATAGGAACATCCCTTTTTTTTAGTAATCTCTGTTTTAGGATATATTTAAAGATCTTTTAAATTTATTTTTGGAAAAAGAGGGAGAGAAACATAGATGTGAGAAACATGGATCAGTTGCCTCCCCGACGTGCGCCACCTGGGACTGAACCCCCAACCCAGGCATGTATCCTGACCAAGAATCAAACCAGAGACCTTTCACTGTGTGGGATGATGCCCAGACAGCTGAGCCACACTGGTCAGGGCTAGGATATTTTCCTTTTTAGTAACACTTACATTTTATCAAATTTGGAGGATACATACTTGAGAAGTCAAAATATCTTGGAACACTGGCACAAAGTGGGTGACTAATGTCATACTGAGTGCCCAAAGTTTCATTTCTATTAGGCATTAATAAATATTGAGAACATAATGGCTTCCCCTTCACAAGAATCCCGAAGCATATAAGAGAAGAGGACATACCGGAGGATGACAGCCTTTGGGCAATCCTGGGTAACAAACTGCATATGTCATTTTCTTGATATGAAGTCATCTTGATCCTGAGCAGGAAGGCAGGGTGCTGCTACCCTTTGACATGTTACAAGTAATTATTTTTTCTGAGTGCTGCTGCATCTGAGGAGTTATATGCAGCATCATCACACCAGTACCTATGGAAAGACTTACTATAGTTATGATTTCCCTTTGCTTCTATCCATATACCTTTCTAATTCTACTTCTTTCTTCACTTACTGACAGGATTACTGTTTATTACAGCAATAGATGAGATTCTTCTCATTTGGTCTTTGCATTAGCCTCCCAGCTATCCTCCCTTATTTTTAATCTATATTAAGGTATCTACAACCCCACATTTGTTCTTTTTACTGTCATCTTCCCAAACCTCTGAATACAATTGCCTACTGAATAATTAATATTTCGGTTTCTATGCCATGCCTTTGCTGAACTAATTACATCAATTGTATTCCAGAATTTCTGTATATTTACCCTATGTTCCAGCTACACTGGACTGCTTAGTGTACTGTGAACATTTTCCATCTTTTAGCTATTTTGTAATTTTACTTCATTTCATTGTCCTTCTGGGCCTAGAGCATTTTTTCAAGGTCTGATCATCTCTTAAGGCACAATTAAAGGAACGTCTTTGTTTTCATTTCTGTGGTGTCCTTCTTTGTCTCTAACTATAGCCTTGGCTTTAAAGTCTATATTGTTGCATGTAAGTACTGCTACTCAAGCTTTTTTTTTTTTTTCTTTCCATTTGCATGATACATCTTTTTGCATCCTTTTCTTTTAGTGTATGTGTATCTTTGCCTTCCAAGATGGCTAGAGGGGAACCTAAGCTTAGACTTGGAAGTCATAAAATATCATGTCTACATACTGTTAGTCAAAGGAGATCATGAGGTTAGACCAGATTTGTGGGTGGAGAATTATGCCTTCCTCTTGATGAGAGAAGCAACAAAGTCACAGTGGAATGAAACATGCATACCTATGTAGGAGGAGTCGTTAGGACCATTTTTGCAAACAATATACAGTGTGAGGCAAAAATAGACTTGCATTTGTGAGTAAGACAGAATTTATTCTTGTATTATTAGTTATTAATTAATTATATTTTCCATATGAACAATTGTAAACCTACTTTTGTGTAACCCTGTATATCACAATTACTGTGAACTTCAGAATTAGATTAGTCCTCAGTTGTCATTTATTTTCTCTAGAAAACTCCATAGAAAACCAGTTGCATCCAAATTATTTTACTCTCTGATGATTATACTGCCCTTTGACTTAATTAGATTTTTAGAGGAGATTTTAAAATAATTTAGCCTCCCCCTACAAGAGTCTGATTTATTTATTTGCAGTGAGCCTAATTATTTGCATTTTTAAAAGGTTTCTGTGTTGTTCTAATAATGTACAGCCAGAATTTTGAACACCAATCTTAGATAGTGCTCTGTTTATACTGTTCATTATCTAATTTTGAAAAAAATGTGAAATGCCTATATGGTAGACCAGAAATTAAGTGAAACATTTGACAAAGAGCAGTTCTTTTCCTTACTGATTTTCAAATGATGCCTCTAATTTAAAGTAACATGAAGTGCTAAAAGTAGGAAATAAAATAGACGTCACAAATAATTTTTGAAGAAAACAAAAAATTAATGTTATGAGAAATTAATAATTACCATTGAGAAGCATATGAGTTTTAAATGACACAGTAGGCTAACTTTTTTTTGCGTATGGGTTCTTTGCACAGCCTTCACTAATTGATATGGGAATTGTGTGCAAGCCTCTGAGGAAAGAGGCTTTTAGATCAATGTGTATTGGGTAATGTGCATGAAACTTTGTGAAGGAAAACTGATTGTATTGGGAGCTGAAAGAAGACAATAGTCCAGCCACCCCTGCTGAAGAGCACAGCCTCAGAATGTTAGAGCTGGAAAGGCCCACAGAAACTACCTAGTTTACCACTCTGCCCAGTTCTTCACCACCACTACAGTTAACATCAGCTGCCCTAAGTTGCCTCCTTGTGAATGCCTTGGACTGCTTCAGAAAACCTGTCATTCTTCATGACTTGCAATTAAAGGGAAGCAGCATAACATACTGGAAGGAAAACCAGAAATCCAAACAAATTCAGATTTGAATTTTGGCCTCATTAATGATTTGGATGAGTGGTCTTCTGCAAGTCATGTAATTCATCTGAGCCTTGATTTTTGCCTACATGTTCAGTGCCTCACCCACAAAAAGTAAGAATTAGATGGATAGATGCTAGTGACATATCTCTTCCTTCCAATTTGTTATTAGATTTGTAAGGGTTGTTCCTTTTAAATAAAGATTGATAGCATGGTCAGTGGCAATACTATATGACCTTAGGCTTTCTAACGCCTAGTGTCATATGGCTGGGCTTTCTAGGTGACGGTTACCCTTTCTTATTTTATTTTAATTCGAAGAGGATATGTGTTAAAGATATTTCTTTAAAATGTTATGTTAAAATATTAAGTGAAAAACAAAGCAGGTTATTATACTCATATAAGTGTGTTTGAAGATAATTTGATCATGACCATGAAAAAAAAAATTGAAGGAAACCTATCAGAATTTTACAAAGATTTATAAAGATCTTTCTTTTCTTCCAAATATTTAAACATGAATTGCTTCTGTAACAAGAAATAAAAGGCTTACTTTTCCTTTTAAGGCTGATGGTTACATTTGCCAAAGGTAGTCACACTCTGCGACTAGCTTATGCACTTATTTTACAAAAGATATAGCTATTTTCACATGACATTGACTCCACATACAATTCCAGTGTTTTCTAAGGTAGTCAACCCAGTGTTAAATTTTCTACCTAAATTTATAGCATCATTTAACAATTCCCAAAGCTAGACACAAGGGAATCTTTCATGACTCTATTTCCCTTGTTGCCCACATATTATTGGTTATATACTCATATAACTGGTTATTAAATTTGACTTATTCTTTCCTTAGACTGTTTCCTTTCTTCTATTGCCACTGTGCAATGCTCTAGTTCAAGTTCTTATTATGTCCTTTATGAATTATAATTAAGGTATACCTGGGCAGAATAGTCTCTTACCTGAAAATCTTTTGAGTCCCCATTTATGAAGGATAATGTCTGAATTTATTCACAGTTTACTTCCACCCTACTTTTAAGTTCTCATTTTCCTCAGTTTCATCTCCCTCATACCTCCCTATTACTTCCTTTTGGTCCAGGCTCTTCTCAGTTCTTTGAAAATGTTATGTGCTTTCATGTATCTGTAACCGGTCCCTGTATTTTGATTTCTCCCCTTTGCATTATTTACTTAAGAAGTTATTCATCCATCAAGACTTAATTCGAATATTAGTCTTTAATCAACTTACCCAGGCAAGTTTAGCTGCTTCCCTATCTCTGAGGCTATTTATCAACACCCTGAGTATAAAATGCAACGCATTGGAAGATTTATATGCATGCCCTGGCTAGGCTGTTGGCTTCTGAAGGGCAGGGCTGTGTGTCTTTCATCTTAATACTTCACAGGACCAGCTAGAAAATAGGTAGTTAATAATTGTTGACTGTGATATAAAGTGATTTTGAATTTCCTCCTCCATTTTCCTTTCATGACTGAATTGGAATAGTTTGTTAAAGATCACTCATGAATCTGAAGTGCTCAAATCATGAAAAATAAAAAAACAGCTGAGAACAAGTATGTTTAGTTGAGGTGGGAGGAAGCACCTTCTCAAAGGGAATATTTACTCAGTTTTATTACAAAGAAAATTCCAAATATAAAGTTCTTTATTTCAAAGCCAGTGCTAAGACTGAGAATGGTACTTAAAATTATGATAATAATTTTGTTTTTACTACTTTCTAAACCCTACATTCTGAAAATGTTTTATTAGCTGTGTGATTAAAAAGAGAAAAGTAGATACTTTACGTATTTTATTTCTAATTTGCAAATAAGCCTATCACAGAGATAGGCTTATTTTATAGACAAAGATGCTGAAGCTTGAAGACATAATTATTTTCATCTAAGTCATTTAGCAAGTAAGTAGTAGAGTTGGAAAAAAAAAACTTCTGTTAATCACAAAAACAGTGTACCTTAACAATATATTGTAACTAAACAATATTTCAACTATGACATATTAAAGGCATTGTTAATGTTATGATATAATCTACAAATGAGCCATCGAAAGTTTTTAATAATAGTCTATAAAAGAATATTTTTGTCTATAGATGTATTATATTACCCATTTTTTAAAATCCAACTACCACTCCCACCCCCTCACACATGCAAGGAAATTGGCACTTAGCAATGTGATTCTGCTTGGATAGCGCCAGTCAGCCTCATCTAGTAAGAATCCTCTTTCCTCTACTAATTGCCGTGTCTTCCTTTGAGTTGCTCATATTTAGAGTTGCTGATATAAGTTTTTCTCTTTAAAGCTGCATTTGCATTTGGATTACTTTATTTATACTTCAGCATGTATGTGTAAGAGTTCCTGTCTTCCCATGTTTCTGATGTTCTAATTTTATAAAATATTTACTTTTTAGGTTTTTTATGTATTATGGAAATAACGATTTCCTTCATTTCTCATCAAGCATGTTTATTCTTGCTTTTATAGAAGCAAAGCATATTAAAAACAAGTACCCTTTAAAATTCTACTTTCAAATAAAACTTGTTTTATCATGTTTTTAGCATTTATTAAGATATATACCTGTATTAGGCTTGCTTTTGTATTCTATAATTTTCTCAGAAATGAGTGTTCTTTCTGAAAAGTAGCTAAGAAGTTGTAAAACTAAGGAGACTTTTTATTTGAAAGGTAAAACTTGGATAATTGAATAATGTAAATTTGTTGTCAAATTGACTATCAGCGCTTCTCATAAAAATAAAAAATATTCAGAATGTACAAAATTAAGAATCTGAGAAAGACGAAATTTTCATAAAAATTAATTTCTCAGAAATAAAAGCTTGAAAGTACTTTGTGAAATTAAAGGCATACAAATATAGCCCTGGCTGGTAGCACAGTGGATAAGGCGCCGGCCTGCAAACCCAAAGGTCACAGGTTCGATTCCCCAGCCAGGGCACATAACCAGGTTGCAAACCAGGTCTCCAGTCAGATCTGTGGCTGGAGGCACGTGAAAAGCTACCATACATTGATGTCTGTCTCCCTCTCTGTCTCTCTCTCTTCCCCTCTTTCTGGAAATAATAAATAAAATCTTTAAAAAAAAAAAAAAGGCATACAAATATACGTATATGTGTGTATATATATGTGCATGTCTAGGTAAACATACCTTTTTATGTAAATAATAAGTAGCAACATTTCCCAAGTATATGACTAGAGCATAAAACTCAAACTACTATCAACTCAGTTTCACAAAGAAAATCAGATCATGGGCTTTTAACTAGAGATTTCTTCTGTATTGCAGCTAAATTAATTATAATGTTTAAAATAGTTGCAGATCTTTTGATGGTTCCTAGAGGACCAAAATTAATAAATACCTTTATCCTTTACATGTTTGGAATTTAATAGGGTTAGAGAGTGCCTAAAGGGCACCCAGTGAGCAGGCTGGCATACCTGGGAGCCAGACCACTGCACCAAGGGCATGGCAGAGTCCACATGAGCGCCATGCTACCCAGATGGTCTCTTTAAAGGGGAGGCTGGATTGAGGGCTGGCAGTAGGCCAATCCAGCACGTGGTCAGTGTGAACAATGTCCAGAAAGAAAAGGAGAAAATTGTTATTAGGGGTAGGGCTGAAGCTAGGGGGGAAAGCCCAGTAACACAAAGATTAGGTTAGGGGCAGGGAAGGAACCAGTCCCTCCCAAGAGGGGCTCAGGTTTCTGCTCTAAGACTCCCTTTTCCAAGAAGATTGGGGTGAACACCGTGGCTTCTATATGCCCAAGGAGCACACAGCATGGAACCTCGCCAGGTGCCAGTGGTAGGGGAACAGATCATGGCCCCAGTTACAATTGGACTACATGTAAAGATAGGTTAATTTAATTGAGCTTGTTGATTTAATTAATTTTTGACTGTAGCCATGAATCGTTATTGCTTTGATCCTAGAACTTGAAGGTATTCTTACATTCTGCATTTATTAGAGTGGCTCAAATAAAAGGATTAGTGTGTTCATGCCTTGAGGATACGTGGTTATTATCAAAATACTTTTTCAGAGTTCCTGAAAGTCTCTTAATCAGAAAGATTGGTTTCTTGACTAAATGGATCTAAATTTGTTTCTTGACTCAATAATGGGTTAAAACCTGCAGTTTGAGAAACATCCCTTTGAAGGTGAGGGTAGATGCAACAGTGCCTCTGTCTTGGAGAGGCATCCCATGCTGCTGCTCAGAATGAGTCTGTTTACAAGTGTTCAAAGCCATTTGATTGCCTGCTGCTGTTGCTGCTTTTTTCTTAACATTACACAATACTTCTCAGTAGAATAGTTACAGAGGACTAGGCAAAACCATAAATAAAATTAACAAGATAAGTAAGTAATTCAATCCAATCCAGATTTGTTGTGCAGACCCCAGCCATGTGTCAGACACTCCACTAGGCACTTGGATATAGGCATGAGTTAAGCATGACCTTGTTTTGGAGAACCTAGAATACTGAAGAAAGAAAAATGGAAATAAGGTACAATGATGGCCGTCTTATGAGGTGCAGGAGGAGTACAAAATAAGTAATCAGATTTATGTGAGAAAGATTGAAAATGTTTCACAGGGACCAAGAAGTGCACATTGGTGGTTACAGAGTAGTCACAGCAGTGTATATTGCATCATAGAGAATATAGTCAATAGTATTGTATTAGGCCAGGTGGGTACTTGAAATATCAGAAGGACCACTCTGATACATATTGGTTCATATTGGTGACTGTGCCATACATCTGAAACTAATACAGAATAATATTCAGTGTATACTGTGATTGAAAAAAATGATTACAGGTCATGACCTGTAATCATAAATTCATGGTAAAATAATAAAAATGGTAAACAACAACCAAAAAAAAAGGAAAGCAGAGGTTTTATAGGGGTCGTGGTGCTTGAGCTGAGCCTGGTGAAATGAGATGTTACTTTGGAAGATGAAAAGTCTTGGCTAGTTAGACAGGTGTTGAAGGGCAGTGCAGGAGAGAGCCATGTGGAGACAAGAAGAGAGGCATGTGCATTATCCTGCTTCTTTCTTTGAGCCTCACATGATTCAAAGGGGCAGACAAAAGACTGGTAACCTTGCCAGGGAGAGCTCAGTGACAGGCTCGTAGTTCATGCGAAGGTGACCTTTGACAACAGAGAGGCCTTGACAACCGTTTTACATTTTAGAGAGATTACTCTTCTGGGCATATTTTGGAGACCGAGGTGGGTGTCTGAGAACCTGGTGATCAGAAGGTATAACATCAAATAGTATGGTGAGTACTTGAGATAAGACAGTATATGTAGGAATAAAGAGAAACACAAGAGCAATGGCAGAGGAACTAAACCGAAATCCAATTTAAGAATTATCCTACTAGCCCTGGCTGGTAGCACAATGGATAAGTAGCCGACCTGCGAACCCAAAGGTCGCAGGTTCGATTCCCCAGCCAGGGCACATAACTAGGTTGCAAACCAGGTCTCCACTCAGGTCTGTAGCTGGAGGCAGGTGAAACGCAACCATACATTGATGTCTCTCTACCTCTCTGCCTCTCTCCCTTCCCCTCTCTCTAAAATAATGAAATAAAATCTTTAAAAAAAAAAGATAAAAAAAAAAAAAGAATTATCCTACTGAAGGATATTTCTTATTGAAATACTTCAAACCTGAATTTTCCAAAAATATACTAATTGAATATAGTAGGAACTAAAAATTGATCATCCTTAGCTTTTTATTCAAGCACCATATCATTAGGAGAATCATCTCAGCCATAGTATATTATAATTTTGGCTGAGTTTCACATTACTAATTAATAATATATTTATATCTTCCGATTTGTTCCTAGAAAGATTTAAGACATACATATTATATGATTATACTTTTTAAGTAAGGAAATCTGGAGGATAAGCAAGAATAGCTAAAATAACATGAAGCTATGGGTAAGTTAGTACATAAAATTTACAGTCAGTACAGTAAGGGAAGTGATTTCATTATGCAATTCATGAACTAAAAACTAGTTGCTTTGAAAACTAATATTTTTAACAGTGCTGAGAGATAAAAATCAAGGCTATCCTGATGTAAGAGTGGTGTGCTTTGTTATCCATTTACTCCGAAACCATAACTGTTTAAAGGCCATGTGGGCAGTCATATATAAATGAAAGTAAACTAGGAACAGCAATATGAGGTGTCACAAATGGTTAGTTATATTGTGCTGACCTCATCACTTTGTCTGCATTGCCTTAGTTTCTGCTTTTCTCCTGATGCCACTCCTCCTCCTTTTCATACGGCAGTGTGTGTTTATATCTCCTACCATGTGCCTGAAGAATCCATGCATCCCTTTTTCTCTCTTGGACTCTTTATCTTTATTCATTTACATGTCTTCTTTAACTAGATTTCTGTTGACAAACTGTAACCTGTTCAGTTTTATTACTGAAAATGCAGACTTATTGTAGGAAAGGAGAAGGAAGGAAGGAAGGAAGAGAAAGAGAGAGAGAGAGAGAGAAAGAGAGAAAAGAAAAGAAAAGAAAGAGAAAGAAAAGAAAGGAGAGAGAAGGAAGGAAGGAGGGAGGGAGGGAAGGACAGAGGGAGGGAGGGAGGAAAGAAGAAAGGAAGGAAGGAAGGAAGAAAAAAGACAAGTAAAAAATTAATCCTGATCCCACCAGTAATAACTGCTATTAATATCTTTATAAATTTCTTACTACATCTTTTATATTTTCTGTTACCCTTTTTTTTACAAAATGAAGCTAAGTCATATATTTTAAATTGCTTTTTTCTCAGTAATTACATCATGATATCTTCCATATTAGTATCCATAAACACTCCTGCAGTGCTTTAAATAACTGAGCAGTAGTAAAATGAACTATCAAAGTGTATTAAAATATATGTAATTGTTAGAGAGTTGATAAGCATGTTTAAATAGCATTATTATACCTAATGTTATTGTGTGTATCCAGGATTATTTCCTTAGAATAAATTATAGAAGTAAAATGATGAATCAAAGGATATGCAGAATTTTTAGGCTGTTGATTGCTAAATTGCCTTGTGAAAATTGTCACGCTATCTAACTACATGAAGTACCTTTATATAACATGGATTATTAAAACATTTTAATTCTTCCCACTTGTAAAGCAATACCATTATAAGATAATATTAGAAAGTATGCCCTGGCTGGTGGCACAGTGGATAAGATGCTGGCCTTTGAACCCAGAGGTCACTGGTTCAATTCCCCAGCCAGGGCACATAGCCAAGTTGCAAGCCAGATCTCCAGCCAGGTCCGTAGCTGGAGGCAGATGAAAGGCAACCATACATTGATGTTTCTCTCCCTTTCTTCCTCCCTCCTCCCTCCCCTTCTCTCTAAAAATAATTAATAAAATATTTTTTAAAAAATAAAGTAAAGCTAAATAGGTAAAATGATCAAAAATTGTTAAAATGGCATTGAAGAAACAGTAGAATTCTTGGGAATATAAAAACTATAAAAACAAGTGTCATGTTGTAGGCTTATTTCGTACCTAGTCTACAACTAATATTTTAAATTGCATAATATTCTGCATTTGCTCCCCATTTACATATAAAACAAATAAGATGTAAAGAGATTTAAAATGTGCCCAATGCCCCACTGTTGCTATGAGGCAAAGCTGTGATTCCAGACCAGATCTGTCCAGCTTCAAGGTCATTGTCTCTTACAGAGAAAAATGCAGGGCAACTTCCTCACAGTGCGGTTTAAGTGACTAAATGACACATGCCTCATGTGTTAGAGACTTTCTCTAATGCAGGTGCTGCAACTACTGAAAGAAAAGGAAAGTAATTTAGCAAGCCCTTGAGTGCAGAGAAGGGTGTAGAGTACTGAAAAATAAGGTTGAAAGACAAGATGATATTTGTTTTTTTTTATGTCACTTCTTATCCTTACCATCACCCAAGGAACACCAAATAACACGCATCATTATTCCAAACTTGACTTCTGGACACAGTGATTCTGAATTTTATCATCTCCAGTGACTGAAGACATTAGAAACACACTGACTAGACCCAAGGGGAAAAATTCACAGGTTTTTTTTCCCATTAATTTGCACAACAATATCACTAAAAGTAAATGGAAACATCCCTGAATAAACAAAAGCACTCATTGTATGCACCAAAATGTTATTTGTATATTTAAAAGGCAGTAATGATTGTTGACCTCCACTCACCACTTCTGACAGATTCTGCTCTGAATTTTTTGTAGGTACTAAGCCATTTGAAAGGATCTGTCTTTGGGTCAGATTAGCCCATATAGTGTTGGTAATAGACACTATGGAAATTACAATGGCTAGGGGGCTGTTTATTCATAAAAATTTAGTGTTTGGCCCCAGAAACAAGACTTGATTTTTCTCTCTAGTTCATTCTTAGCATATTGAGTTTGTACTTTATTTGCTACATCTTAGTTTAACTGTCTATTCATTTACCTTAATATGTCAGGTATACATTTTTAGCTCCTTATGGTTCCATATGTTAGTTACCCTCTAAACACATTAATGCACTTAGGCCTCAACTTATGTTTTTCAAATTTTAAAGAAAGATCTTTAGTTCTAATTTGTAGGAGTCAGAATAAGGTAATAGTGATAAGCATGGGCCCTGGACCCAGACTATGACTTTATAGATAACAAGGGGAACCTTCAAAAAAGCAATTATCTTCTGGACAGTTTTGCCAGGCCCCTTGTCATACAGGCTTTTCCCACTAGGTGAGTGTCCTAGGAACTGTCTGTATCAGTGCACCCCTGGTGTTGTCGCGAGAGGCTGCATTCAGCCTCAGTGAGTATTTTTTGAAAACTCAACGTGTTTTCCCATTTCATGATGGACGATTTACAAGCACACCTGCCTGCACTATGCTGAGTGGTCAGCAGTTTTTGACCAAAAAAAGCATGAGTCCCTATTCACATGATTTCCCCTGCTGAGTGACTTTTGTGTGTGTTTGTTTCCCCGAATGAAAGGAAGTTCCCAAAAGGAAATTATTTGCTGCTATGGAAGAGGTGAAACAAAAAATGACAGGAGCATAGAAGGACATCAAAATCCATGAGTTCAAAAACTGTTTTGAACAGTGGGGAAAAAAAATGTCTTGATACGTGTATTGCATCAAATGGAAAATACTTTGAAGGTGACTTAAGTTTAAGTACTTATGAATAAATACACAAGGATTTATAAGTTTTGTTTTCAGGGGGTCCTCCCTCATATAGCCTATCATCTATTATTTAAGTAAGCCTTAGAACATTTAAAATCTCTATGCCTCAGTTTCCTTACTACAATTGGGGCTAATAATACTACCTATCTACCTTATCCGGGCTCTGAGTATTTAACAAACTAATAAATATAAAGTACTTACGCCCTGACCTGTGTGGCTCAATTGGTTGAATATTGTCTCACCAAGCAAAAGGTTACTGGTTCTATTCAGGTCGGGGCACATGCTTACGTTACAGGTTTGGTCCCCAGTTGAGTAGTTCAGGAGACAACTGATCAATGTTTCTCTCTCACATTGATGTTTCTCTCCCCTTTTTTTTCCTTCTTTCCTCTTTCTCTAAAAATAAAAATTTTTTAAGTAAATATAAAGTACTTAGGACAGAGTAAACATTTAACAAAAAAATCACTAAAATTTAGCTAAAATAACATGTAATCAAAAAAATATAATCAATAGAATACAGGGTAGGGCAAAAGTAGATTTATAGTTATTCATATGAAAAATAATACATTAATTAATAAATAGTGATATAAAAATAAATTGTTTTATGTACTTAAAACTGAAACCCTGCTTTTGCCCCACCCTCTATAATAATAATAGAAAACCAATATTACTCCTTAATGGAAGCCAGCTCTCAATATTATTTCTCCAAAGCTTTTTATTTTTTAAGTAAGTCTTTGTTTTCGAATATCTGAGAGAAAGCCTTATAAAGGAATCTGCCCTTAACTCCTTTCCTTAACAATGTTGTAATACTTCTAAAAGATTCCAACCAAGAGAGGGACGATATATAAATATACTTCTAAATATACACCTAACTATATTCCTTCTCTTCTAAATGGAAAAGAAATTATGACATAGAGGAGTTATTTATTAAAGGTAATAAGGTCCACTCTTTAAATTATTTAACAGTTTTGCTGTACATGTTTTGAGGTTAAAATGTAGAAAGTAAACTTAACTTGTGTCATTGTAGAGTGTACATAAAAATTTTGTTTTTGTTTTATAAAACAAACATAATTGTCACTAGCATTTTCTTCCCTATCCATGTATAGACCCCTGAGTGTCTCTAGGAAGAGGCCCTTTATTATTTGGTGGCAACTTTCACTAGAGATCCTTGAGGGCAGTCACTATTTTGCATTTACATATCTACCTCTCCTCTATTGGGAACTAAATAAATTTTTATGAAGCATATCTAATGAAGTGGAAAAGTACTTGAAAGGCATTCAAATGCTACTTTTGAAAAAACTACTTTTACTTTCCAGGGCTAGGAAAGAGTACAGCATTCATTGCTGTAAGGAAACCTAACACAATTTTTTAAAGTATTTTTACAGCTGCTGCATATAATCTGAATAAAGACCCAAATAAATAAATTCAACTTAATTTATATCCTTTCTTTTTAACTTTTTAAAATTATAGTTGACATAGAATATTACATTAGGTTCAGATATACAACACAGTGATTAGCCATTTATAAGTCCTACAAAGTGATCCATTGATAAATGTAACACAGATCTGATACCCTGCATAGTTGTTACAGAATTTTTTGTGCTGTACCTTTACATCCCATGATTGTTGTTATAACTGGCAATTTATATGTCTTAATCCCTTGAGTTTTTCATCCATTCTGCCAACCACCCTCCCATCTGGCAATCATTAATATCCTTTCTGTATCTATGAGTTTGTTTGTTCTGTGTATTTGTTTTTTTAGAGTATACATATAAGTGAAATCATAAGATTATTTGTTTTTCACTTAGCATATTACCCTCTAGGTCCATTCATGTTGTTATGAATGGCAAGATCTCATTCTTTTTATGCTGAGCAATATCCCATTGTATATATGTAGCACATCTTTTTATCCATTTGTTTATAGAATAGTTAGATTGCTTTCATATCTTGGAATTTACTAGGAATGCTGCAAGGAGGAACATAAGCATGCATATCTTTTCAAATTAATGTTTTGAATTTTCTTTAATAAATAACCAGAAGTGAAATTACTGGGTTATGTGGTAGTTCTATTGAAAATTTTTGAAGGAACTCTCATACTCTTTTTACAGTGGTTACACCAGTTTACAGTTTGCCAGTAGTATCCAAGGGTTTCCTTTTCTCCGTGTCCTTGCAAAATCTTCTTTGTTGATTTATTGACAGGTGCCATTCTGAGATGTGTGAGGTGATATCTCATTGTGGTTTAATTTGCATCTCTTTGATGGTTAGTGATGTTGAGCGTATGTTCCTATGTCTGTTGGCTTCTGTGTGTCTTCTTTGGAGAAAAGTCTGTTTAGGTCTTATTCCCATTTTTTAACTGGGTTACTTCCAGAATTCCTAGAGCTAATATATAGACTCTGGGTGCCAAAGCAGAATTATAATGTGATCTCAGACAAGTGTCAGCAAAAGACTAATTTAACCTCATTCATTAAAAAAGAAAGAAATAGCCAACTCTTATATTGTGCTTATATATAAGGTGTGTCTGAAAAAAGTCCACCCATTGTTAATATAATGAGAACAGTTTGTGTGACATTCATGTAACCTGGTTACCAAGAAGAGTGGACTGGAATGCAGATTCATGAACAATGATGACTTCACTGTACTAGTCAGTGGGGGTGGTAGATATCATCAGATGAGTATGTGTATGTGTGGCTGTCACATTCAAAACAACTGAGCAAGTAGAGCAACGAACTTGCATCAGATTTTCTGTTGAGCTTGGGCATTCCTCCATGGAAACTATTCAGATGATTCAGAAGGATGAAGTTGTGGGCAACCAGTGATTGGCAGTTTCACAGCAATCTGCCTGCTCAATGCATTACATCTTGTACAGAGTGTTTTGGCAAAAAATCAAATACCCCAAGTGATTTAGCCCCTCTACAGTCCAGATGTGGCACCCTATGACTTCTGACTTTTCCCAAAACTAAAATCACCTTTGAAAGGGAGATATTTCAGACCATTGGTGAGATGCAAGATAATACGATGGGGCAGCTAATGATGATTAGGAGAACGGTGTGAAGTCCCAAGATATCTAGTTTGAAGGGGACTGAGGTGTCATTGTACTACGTACAATGTTTCTTGTATTTTGTATCTTCTTAAATAAATGTCTCTCCCTGGCTGGTGGCTCAGTGGATAGGTGCCAGCCTGGAATCCAAAGGTCACTGGTTCGATTTCCAGCCAGGGCACATACCCAGGTTGCGAGCCAGGTCTCCAGCCAGGTCCGTAGTTGGAGGCAGGTGAAAGGCAATCATACATTGATGTCTCTCTCCCTCTCTGCCTCCCTCCCTTCCCCTCTCTCTAAAAGTAATAAATAAAATATTTTTCAAAATAAATAAATAAATAAGAAATGTCTCTATTTTTCTTATTATGTAGCTGGATACCTTCCGGACAGACCTCATAAGCCAGGTTCAATTTTAAGCACTTTACATCTAATAGCACATATTAATCCTTGCCACAGCCCTTGTGAAGGTTATACTATTAATATGCCCCCTGTGGTAAGGAAACTGATTCAGAAAAAGTAGCTTACTCAACTCTTGAATTTGGGGGATATAACTCTAAAACCAATGTATTTGTGCTCAGGAAAAAGGTATTAATTTATTCACATTTATTAAGCTAAAAAATATTTATTTTAGCTTTAAAAAGCCTCCCAAATTACTCACAACCTACTTTTTCTATGTTTGCATATATTCAGATAGAATAATTTTGTGCATATTATGCTCTAGCCTCTTTTTCTTACAATGTTCTATAAACAATTTCCCATATCATTAACTATAGATCTATATCAACTTGTTATTGGTTACCTAGTATTTCCTTTATGGATGAAAGAAAATGGATTAGTATAATTTATAGACATATTATAATTTGTTTAACTAGTCTCCTTCTTTGGTCACTTTGATAGTAACAGTTTGGGGCTGATATAATTTATTCTGTACATACACCTTTAGTCTTATCCTTTCCTCAAAATAAATTCCTGGAAGTGACAATTGGTAGGTGTTTGTTGGTTAACTTTACATCCCTGGTCCTGTGCAGTTGGTACCCTGTCATTATCCCTTCAGAGATCAATAGGTCTTTTAGTTAGACAGCCCCACTCGACCTTCTTAGTTAGCAAAGATCAATATCCTCCATAAGAGACCTCCAAGTTCTAAATATTCTAAATAGTCTCTTTTTTTCCAAACTCAAATATCAGTTGAAATTGTTATGACTTGAAGGGTTATAATGGTCATTAGTGTTTTGGGGTGTTTCATTTGTTCAGTTTTGGTTTTGGAGAATTTACTATTGCTTCTCCTACCAGCAAAACATAATATTTTGTAAGGAAAGGACTTGAGTATTATTTTTACTTACGTAGCTTAGGTCTTTCAACTCTGTAAATAATATACTTTAGGGCTTGCTACTTAGTTAAGTTCATTGACAAGTACCCTCAGCAGCATCACCAGAGAAGTGGTTACAAATACACTGGCCTAGGCCCCATTCTACCTTCTGAATCAGAATCTGCATTTTAATAAGTTCCCCAGGTGATTCATGTGCTCTTCAGTGTTTGAGTATCATTGCTTCAGGCTATTCTATTCCTAGCTCTTGTCATTTACGGACAGCTCACTTTGCTCCTGGTGGTAATTGCTTTTGCTGTATGTTGCATTTTCCTCTCTGCTAGTAAACAATGCCATTTAAAAAAAAAAAAAAAAAAAAAAAAAAAAACTTGCTATGTTTCATGTGTCTTAACTCAAAACAAGAATGGAATCTATTTATAAAGTAGATTGTCTTTTAAAATATTGTCCCAGAGTTGAGTTAGAAGCTGTTGATTGTGGCATTTTGGTGCAAGCTGACTTATTAATTTCCCTTCATTTTGCAGATAGAAACATTTTTAAATCAGAGATCTTATGAAACATACTGTCCTCTGTCATGAAGCTCTTAGCCTTCTCTTAAAAATATGCTAGCACTAATGAATTTTTTGTAATATAAATATTACCTATCCTCCTAAAAACAAGCATTACAGTCACCTTAAAATGCTTACTTTGCAAATTCATTATTTCAGAGAGTAAGTGTAAATTTAAAATGAGAAACATGATAAAAGGTTTACCTGAGATTACAGTTGTTTGCTGAATATAACAAAATATATTTTTATATGTTAACCTTTTCAAATGTTAGATGAAACTGAAACTGCTGCTCATCCATCAGAATACACAGGAAGCAAATGGATTTGAACATATTTCTGGGGATATACATTTTCTCTGTGTATTCTTGCTCCTCACTATCTGAACTCAGGGGCCAAACAGATTGGAATAGCAGGTGACACTTGTATTCTTCTTCCATATTAACCACCTGCACAATAAATACACATAGGACTGGAATACATAGCAACCTGTCATAGCTTTCCACAAAATGTTAATTTGTGTTTCAGTAGTATTAAATATGGAAATACTCTGTAAAGTCATCAAGGATGAGTGTCTTTTTGTGCATTCAAAATACTTATAAGTATAATAAAGACTCTGGATGAATCTTCTATGAAAGAAATCTGTTAAATATTTCTTAATCCAGCATTTCTAGCACAACTATATGACAAGGGTCAGCAAGTCATGTACCAACATGTTGAAAACATACTGTATCTATGGACTTTGAAAGCCTTAACCAGTATGAATTCAGATTCCTCTTTTGTAAACTGGATTTTGGAGTTAAATACACTAATATATGTCAGAGTACCTGATACACAGTCATTGTTTTTTACCTTCCCAATGGAAACTAAGTGACAGGGCTACTTCAGAACTTTTAATGAATGTGTATTCAGTGATTTGCTGTAACATTCTGCCCTCATTCTCATGGCATCACCAATTGGCTGTCCTCTCATTCTATCTGCTATAACCCCAGTAGTCTCCTCACTGCCTCCTGAACACACCAAGTACTACTTGTTCCTCTCTCTAGAAGGATCTACCCTCAGGTATCCACATGAGTGTCTCACTTCATTTACATCTCTAAATCAAATGGTACTTTTTTACAGAGATCTTATTTGACTTCCAGTTTTGGTAACCTGCCTACCTACCCACACATACATTCTTCCTGGTACTTATTGACACCTAATATATGTTTATTTTATTGTTTTTCTATCACCACTAGACTATAAGTTCCAGGAGGAAAAGGTCTTTTTAGATTTTGTTTACTGCTATACACATAGGAATTCAATAAGAATAAATGAATGAATGACAATCTTTTGATTAAGTGCCTCCCCTCACCAGAACCAGTATTGACAGAGGACATCCATGGGCCATTCATCCTCTTCCCTCCCACCTCAGATACCATGTAAGCTCTGTGCATGCCCAGGTCCTCTGAGGGATCAAGAATGGGAGACAAGAAGGAGAATGGACAGGGGGAAAACCCTGTCCACTGCAGAGAAACTGACCTTTAAACTGGAAGCAAATGATATGCTCTGAAGATTGCTGTCCTGGGCTACACACAGACAATAAGAACCCAATAGACAAGACTTACTTGCTGCAAAACCAATACATTTTGGCAGATTAGAATTTTGTGACTTTGAAATCCATATGTTAGATTTGAAACATTTGTGAAAGTGTAGATTTCCATTCTACAAGTCATTCCTTCTGTTTTTCTTAAAAGCATTAAAGCTTTCAAGAAGAGTCCTCCAACATTTTTGTGAGCAGCAGATGCTTTTTATTTTCCCCAAACCTTCTCTAGGTTCTCCAAAGATACGTTTGTGGTAATACTGACAATGATGTTTTTGCCAAACCAAAAATCCCCACTGCAAAACAAGTGCTTCTGTGGAAGCTGCTAGTTCAAGTATTTGTGCTATGGGAATCGCAACAAGATATAAAACTGGGAAATAAATGCAATGGTAACGAATATAACATTGTGTAACAACATTATAGATAAGTCCTGCTTGAAACTTACTGTCTTTGTGACTTGAAGATAAGTAACCTGTCTGAGAATAGGTTTCCTGTCAGGGAGCACAACAGGTGCATCAGAATGTTAGTAAAGGTTTTATTTGTTCTGCCAGATAATGGTTACACAAGTGTTTTCAGTTTTTGAGACTTCGTTGTGCATTTGTGAATTTTCTCTATATAAGTTATTCAGTAAAATCTGTGCTATACTAATAAATATTTCTTCAGGAGAAAAAATTTCTTTCTTACAGCACTTGCCATTTTCTATGGTATAAATACTGTCACCATGGCTGATTTCAAGCAACCAGTATGATCACTGAATGAAGAGTTGGGAAGGAATGTATATATATATTTAAGCTGGTTCCAGCACATTACCTCAATAAGATGTACTTGAAAGTTGCCTAAGTAAACAACCTTTTAACTACTCATATTTCCTAATTTATCTTCTCTCATTTATGGTTAGCAGCTATGAAGTGAAAAATCTGTTGACAGAATGGCTTCATGAAGAGCTGTTAACTTTTTTTATGTAAAACATTTATTTCCTCAGTTACCTGAAATGGAATTTTACGTGACCCATAGTTCTTAACAAAACATCATCATTGATTTATGCACAACATTTATTTATTTTATTTCATTTTCTTTATTTGTGATTTATTTTCATTATTAGTAATTTAGTGAATTCTCACAAACCCTCTGCCCAACCCAGGAACTAGAATAATCTCAATTATGTATAACCTTGATTTTAGTTCTCTCTCTCTCTCTCTCCTCTTCTCCCTCATGTGATCAGTATATTATTTAGGTTGTTTTTGTATTTTATATAAAGGTTCTGAGCTTACTGTTTAGATTTAAATTTTCATCACTAATATTCATACAGATTTTTCTTTTTTCCATTTTATTAAATGTATTGGGCTGACATTGGTTAATAAGATGACATAGATTTCAAGTTTCTGTCCAATGTAGTTTATTCATTTTCACTGTATAGTTCTGCAGACCTTTTACCCAGTATTTGCTATGGCTTGGTTTAAATTCATCTTGGGATACTAGTGTAATTTCCCAGCAGAGCAGGCATATTGTGTTTGCTTGTTTAGTTTATGTGCCTTTTTTCACAATTTGATGGATTATAAAATCTCTATCTCCCATTTTTTCTTGCTTTTTCTTTCCAATATTTATGTTCTTTGGCAAATGAGTGTGTTTCCCCCAAATGGATCATAAGTCAATGGGACATCTTAATGTTTATCAGTGCCACATGAAAAAAAATGTGCTGGAGGATTCTATGATCTTTACAAAGAAGCTCTATTAATAGTTAAACTGAGAATTGAGGTTCACATTTCAACTCAAAATTGGTCTAAGGGATGTTATGTTATCATATACAGTCTGCTCCTCCTCTATAAAGTTATTACTGTTATAATGTGTATAGGTAGCATGTGATTGAAGGGATAATTGTTTTGCTGAGAGAACAAGCCCAGAAAATTATAGGTGACTAGTAGCCAAGTCCTCATTTAAAGGGATGTTGTGCATTCACAATGATTACCTATTATCAAAATTTCATCCCCTGATTTCCCTCAATTATTGTAAAGACATAGATGGTGTCTGCTACACCAAGTTTAACCGCTGTACCTGTACCCACATTGGAAGAAATTCTTGCTACTATCAAAATTTAAATAATGCAGAATAGAAAAGCTATTAATTCAAAATTAGGGGAGGCAAGTGGGTGTAACTTGGGAAATGAACAGAGCAAATGAATATTTTATTTATGCAAAAATAGGACCATATTTCCTTATCACAATTTCAAAAATTCAAAACTCCATGAAAAACAAAGCTCTTTATTTTTGTTTTCATAATTTATTTGATCACAAAACCTGCCCTGAGCTAAATGCTTTTGGCAGTAAAACCAGAATTAAGTAATGGGAAACTATTACTTTTATTTGTCCCACTCAGTGTGTATTTTCATATGTTCTGCCAAAGAAATATTAGTACTTTTAACCCTGGGATGCTGCCTCAGACTGTGCTGGGGCATTCATTACATTACATGTAGCTTCGGCACCATCTGAAATCTTGAAAATTCTGCGTTCTGAAACATAGCTGGCCCTAAGGAGTCTATTCTGGAGGCTGGAAAGTCCAAGATCAAGGTGCTGGCAGATTCATTGTATGTTGAGACCTTGCTTCCTGGTTCATAGACAGCCATCTCCTCACAGCGTGCTCACACGTTGGAAGGGGCAAGGGAGCACTCTGGGCCCTCATTCATAGGGGTGCTAATCCTATTCATGAGTTTACCCTCCTGGCTTAAGCACTTCTCAAAGGCCCTATTTCCAAACACCATTTCATTGGGGGTAAGGATTTCAACATGTCAGTATGGAAGGACACAAACATTTAGTCCATAACATACAATCATTTCCACAAATAGAGTGACATTTGAATTTTTAATATAGATTATTATACACAGTGTTATCCTAGAAAGGCTTAAATAAATATTATACATGTGAACTGAAGTTTTACTGCTGTCCATGAAACTAGAATAAAACATGTGCATAATACATTTTGTGTAACCATCAGTATAAAGATGGTTATAAACTTGAAACACTATGTTGGAGAACTAGATTGTTCTACTTTCTGCCTATTTATATTACTTATTTAAAAAGAAAGGAGAAAAAAAAAAGAAGAAAAATAGCTTATTTCCAGAGGGAAGGTTAAAACTAGGACACCACACAGTGGATACAATGGTGTAAATAAAATGTGAGTTCCTTTACTCACATGTTGCTGACTAGCCTAAAAAGGCATAACATGTCTCAAGATAATTTCTGTCTTCTTAGAACTTTGATTCATTTAAAAATAAGAAGCTGTGAGTTGTCAATCGCAGCTCTTTTTCTCACTATG
Source organism: Noctilio leporinus (assembly GCA_004026585.1). Taxonomy (NCBI): domain Eukaryota; kingdom Metazoa; phylum Chordata; class Mammalia; order Chiroptera; family Noctilionidae; genus Noctilio; species Noctilio leporinus. The sequence goes on along the minus strand of PVIW01000419.1, from coordinate 277,792 downwards.
ACACAAATGAAAGAGAACTACATAGACCTATTAGGAACATCCCCAGATTTACACATACTTCCCACCTCCACCACCCTTCCCCTCTTCCCCTAATCAAGAGTAAAATCAGAATGCAAATAGATTTAGAGTAGAGAGATAATAACATAGAATGGATTCGAAATAAGGAATTTAAAAACTAACTTGTTTGCAAACATTGTTAATTTATTAAACATATTCATTCAACTGATAGGGAGTGTGTGCTACATGCAGGCAATGTGTTAGGCACAGAGCTTAAGGTCTAAGGAGGGTGGCACGGTAATCAAGCTCTCATACACAACATGTACTTCAAACGATGATAAATGCTTGAACAGAGATGCATGTGTTACTCTGAAAGCATATAACTGGGAGACCTATTTTAGATCAAGGAATCAGAGAAAGCTTTCTTGAAATGGTGCCTTTTAGTCAACTTTTAATAAATGAGTAGGTGAAGAGGTATGAGGGTCTAACATTCCAGATAAACAGATCAACGTGTGCCAGGATCTGCATCCTGAAAAAGGATAGTACATTTAAGGATGTGAAAGGACATGCTAGAGCGCAAAGGGCAACAGCATAGGTGGTGATGAAGTTGGTGAGGTTGGAGTGGGCCTGGAGGGACCATGCTACATTGATTCTTTAGCCTGAGAGCAATGGAGAAGCCAGGGAAGTTTTTAATCCATGGTGTGGCATGATAAGAATGGCAGTTTGAAAAAAATTGTTTTGTAAAGGGTACAATAATTATTTGGTGCAAAAAAAAAAAAAATGGGGGGCATAAATAGTTTATTGAAGTGCACCAGGTGAAGAGAGAGTGATAGTTGTAAAGATAGAAAGGTAGGAGTTGATTCAATAGAAATTCTAGGACTGGAATAAACAGGATTTACTGATACATTGGAAAGACTATCAAGGATAACACCTAAAGTACTAGCTTGAGGAACTGGATGGAGTTAATAAGTTAAAGGAAATTCGAAGTAGCTCAGGCTCAGTTATGAAGAGAAGATTGTGAGTTCAGTTTGAGGCATATTAAATTGAAGTGCTTTAAGACATCACAACAGGAATATCAAGTAGACTTAGATATATAGATTTGGAGTTCAAAAGAGAGGCCAGGCTGGAGTTAGAGATCTGAAAGTTATCTTTATATAAGTATTAACAGAAGCTGTGGGTCCATTGCCTAGGGAAATTATATGGATTGGGAAGGAAAAATGAGGAAGCAGTTTAGAAGTAAACATTAAGGAACTCCAACTTTATAGAAGGCAGAGAAAGATGCACTGGAGCAACAAGCAGAAAGGAAAAAGAATATTAAATCATAAAAATCAGAGAAGTGACAAATATTTAGACATTTAAAAATGAGCATTTTTTAAAAGTGTCAAATACAACCAATAGATCAAAAAATAAGAAAACTTAAGAATCACTATTGGGACTTTGGGGGGAATAGGTGGGTGGGGAGGGGGACAGAGGGGAGCAAAAAGGGGATGGATGTAATACAACAACAATAAAGTTAAAATATATATATATAAAAAATATATAAATAAATAAAATTTTGCCAATTTATCGCTAAAAAAAAAAAAAGAATCACTATTGGGTCTACCAATAGCTGGAAGTAGTTAGAAGAATATTTGCAAAAATGAAAAAATTTAGAAAACAAGTAGAGATAGTTTTTACTTGAGAAATTTGGCTGTGATAAGAAGGAGAGAGGAGTAGAGTGGTAGCTAAAACAAAACGCAAGACTAAGGGAATTCTGTATTTTTGTTTTGTTATAACTTTGTTTTTCTATGTGAAGGAGTCATTGGAGAAAGAGAAGGTATAGGTCCAGGGAAGAATTTGAAAGAAATGGCAAATGGTGAAAATTTTAGTCATACTGGATAACCAGAAGAAAAAAAATAGAATTGTTTCCACACATTTGGCACTGGAATTGGGAGCTGCTTATCAAAAGAGTATAATAAAATTTAACTATTAGAGAAACATATAGAGTATTATTTAAATGAGATTTTTCAGGTCCTGGCCAAGTAACTCAGTTGATTAAAGCATTATCCCAATATGCCACGGTTGGGTTTAATTCCCAATCAGGGCACATATAAGAATCAACCAGTGAATGCATAAATAAGGAACAACAAATCGATGTCTATGTCTGTCACTCTTGCTCTCTCTTCCCCCTCCCTCCCTACCTCCCACCACTTCTGCACTCTCTTTAAAAATCAATAAATAAAAATTTTAAATAAAAGATTTTTAGAGAAGCTTTGGTTTTAGTGCTGAACTAGCTGATTTTCTAAAATTCCTTATATCCCTGTTCTATGCTTGGAATGATTCAAGGAAGTCTAAAGTAAGTTGAAAATCTTAAAGATTGTTTTGTTTTAGCAATGGTTTCCAGTTCACCAAATCTGTTTTATGTAACCGGGCTTTTTTATATTTACAATCTCCATTTGGGTTCTTTGTCAGATTCACTTTTGCTTTTTATTATATTTTTATTATATCCTATTCTTGCCTTATTGATTGTGTCCCTCTTTTCAATTATCTTTCAATACATTAATTTTAATTTTTAATATATATATTTTAGTATTTTCACTCATGCATCTACTTATAGTCATCATTGGCAGTTTGTTGCCTGGCATACTTTGTAACTTTAGAATGTGTGCTTGTCTTCATTGAAATTTGTTTCTGTGTAAATCTCAGGGGAACTGAATTTTGGGGAACTGGGACCCGTTTTATGTTTGACTTTGCTATGGTTTTATTGCCTTTGTTGTATAGGATTTACTTTAATATTATTTTTCCTATGCAGGGTTTCCCAGATTCTTGGGAAGCGCTAATTCAGATCTCATACCCACAAATAGTGCAGGTTTGGGGTGCTGACATTCTTCTGCTGACTCTGTCCAGAGTAGCTGGCTTCTATACCATATTCCTCAGACCATAGCCTTGCTAATTCACTGCTGTATGTAGAGACTAGAGTTTTCACTCCCAACCTATACCTTCAACGTATATGTTAGGTTTTTGAACGCTTTATATACCACCTTTATGTAATTAGCATTTGAAAAAGGCTTACTATGTTGGTTTGATTTTCAGTATTGACCAAAAGTGGTTTTTGGCAATATAGAAAACTCTTCCAGTTGTTTCCTAAAATATATTTTTGATGACTGACATGGAAGCTGCCATATGTTAGAAATCCCAAACTGTCAAATTTGGAATATGCATTTATGCAAATTTGAAGTTATATTTTGAGACTAAAAATACAGATTCTTATGACACAAAAATGACATTTATAAAAATTTACATTTTTTAAGAATCAGATGAAAAGAATTCTGTAATGTATACTTAATTTCAATATGCATTTTCTTATTCACTGTTGTTTTCTGATGACCTTACTATCTAAACTTTTTCCATTACTAGCATGGACTTTGTATCAAACATAAGAAAGATGCAATAAAATAACATATAGAGAAAGGCAGGCAAACTTTCAGGTTATGTGAGGAGATTAAAAGATATGAAAAGACAGGAGGGAGAAGAATTTGATCTAGATATGAATCATAGTCCACAAAGTCGGTTATTCAGGAAATGTAATTTTTATTATTTTTCATTAAAAGTCATTTGTACGTAATAAATGTGTATGGATATTTGCTGAATGAATGAATGGCTCATTGAGTGAATTTAGTTTGTATTTTGAGCCTTCTTTCTATTGGAGGCTGGAAACAATCTTAATCAACACAGGGCTTTCTCCTCTCCTTTTCCCATACATATGCATCCTCAGCTCTAGGGCCTTGCAAGTGTCAGCATGTTGTTAGGTGGAATGACTGTTTGGCCTGGTTGACACCTACTGGGCCACCTACATGGTCACTTTACTTTCTTCCCTGTATTTATTGATTAGATTGACAGTTAAAGAACTATCCACTCAATGCCAAATCCTTGCCATCTTTTGCTACTCCCTGACTGTGCTAAGCATGAGAGAATTCTGAGACTTGCTTCCTTCTCCGACCTTATTCTAGTAGAGATTGGAGATTGTGGGCTTCCCTGCTATCAAAAGGCAAAACTTGATGGAATGTTCTCTCCTGTCCTTCGCCCTCCCACTGGGGTAAGCTGAGGTGAGTGTGTTGCCGAACATGTTCTGAGCACCAACCCCATAGAATCTTTAGTGTATGTTGAACTTAAGGGATGAATTGGAGGAGCAGGAAAAAGATCCCTCAGATCTGTCACTAATACTCTGAATCCTAGGCTTTTGAAAATCAAATGCCAAAACTTGAATAATTTCTTTGTTATTTACATACTGCTGTGTCATCCATCCCCTGGTGCAGTAAAACATCATTTGTTTCCACCTGAGTGGACTAAAAGGGTCATGGATAACCCTTCTTCTGGAACAAAAGACATATTGTTTAATATATAAATGACTCCCCACAAAAACATAAAGAGGTAAGAAATAAGGCAGGCAAAGAAGCACAAGATGTTTGGTAAGGAAGAGAAAAGACTACATGACCTCTTTACTCTGTGTGTGACAAGCTTTGGTTTTGCCTAGCTAAATCTTGTGGACCCAGAATGGAATGACAGCTGTAAGGACGGGTGCTTGATACTGAAAATGACTTGTTACAGACTGTGTTTGCTCCATGGTAGCCCAGTGGTACTTCTCTCACCTGCCTGGGGGTCAAAAACAAGGTTCTTTCACTTCTTTTTAAAGGTCTTCAAAAGTAGTAGAGGAATGAAAATAAAAATAAAAATGTGACCTCAAGAGATATGATTATCTTAAGACTAATGAGGGAAAAAGTTAAAATCATTCCTGATAAAATCAATGTATCCTCCTCCACCAAAATGAAAATTAGCTCATGCTGATTTTGGTTTCAAAATGTCTTAAATTCCCAAGGCAACCGCTCTGGCTCAGGCCCATGTACCCCATTTCTTTTTCTGTTTTTTTTTTTTTTTTAAGATTTTATTTATTATTTTTAGAGGGAGAGGAAGGGAGAGAGGCACAGAGGAGGAGAAACATCAATGTATGATTGCCTTTCACTTGCGAGCCGGTTATGTGCCCTGGCTGGGAATCGAAGAGCGACCTTTGGGTTCACAGGCCCATTTCTTAATGACTGCCTCTTTCTGCCTGTTAGCACTTACATTCTTGTAACTATCTTGTCTTCACTTTTTCCTCATTTTTAAAGAACAGTTAATAGGCTCACTTGCTTGATAAATTCACTGCAGCATTCCTAGTGCCTTGTTTATCCCTGCTAGGGATTGAATTGTGTCCCCCTCAATTCATTTGTTTAAGTCCTAACCCACATATGACTATAGTTGAAGGGATGGTTATTAAGAGGTAATTAAGGTTAAATGAGGTCATATAAGTAGGGGAGTTGGTCTTATAGGATTGCTGGCCTTGTAAGAAAAGGAAAAGAGAAACATCTCTTTCCACAGCAAAGGAAAAGCCCCATGAGCACATAGAGAAGGCAGCCATCTGCGAGTTGGGAAAGACTCCTCATCAGAATGCAGCCATATAAGGCACCCTGATCTTGGATTCCCACCATCAAGACAAAAATAAGTGGCTGCTGCTTAGACAAGAACCTAGTATAAAGGAACCATGGACATGGACAACAGGTGGGATTGACTTTGGGGGGAATGGGTGGGTGGGGAGGGGGACAGAGGGGAGCAAAAAGGGGATGGATGTAATACAACAACAATAAAATTTTTAAAAAAGAAAGAAAAAATAATAATAAAATAAGTGGCTGCTGGTTAAGCTACCCAGTCTATAGTATTTTGTTACTGCAGCCTGAGTGACCAAAAAGGCCTGAAATAATGCTATTGGCACATTTAATAAACACTTGTTGATTATGGGGGAAATGAGCAGTGTTGTGTTCAGGAACATAATGAAACTTCTTAGGCTTTCCTTTGCTGATCATCTAGTCTGTGTCCCTACCACTAGTTCTGCCAAGATAGCACAAAAGCAGCCGTCCACAGAACGAGCCAACCCACACGTCCGTTTTCCAGTGAGGGTTTATTCACATAAACTGACAGCAGGCTGTATTTGGCCCATAGTATATATAGTGCCCATGCCTGATCAATGTCAACTGACCCAGCTTTTAGTTCCAAGGAATATTTCCTATTCCTTATTGGAAAATCTCTTATTTAGTCAGACTAACAGGTGGGTGCCTCATCGACACACTCCATGGTTTCTCTATGCTTTCCCCTTAACTGAGATTCCCTTCCCACTTCTGCCCTTGATTCCAATTTCTATTCTCTCCTCCAGGTCCAGGGATTAAGAAAAAAACAAATATAGTCCGTGCCCACCAGGGTCATATCATTGTAATAGAGGAGGACATACGTAGACAATATAGATATTGTGGAAGGTATAAAACGAATGGTAGGGGCACAAAGGAGAGGGTGGAACATTTTTACAGAGGTGAGAAGCATTTAAGAATGATCAGGACTCAGAGAGGAAGGGGTGAGGTGCAAGATGAAACAGTACAAGGTGAGACTGGAGGAGGCTGGGAGGAGGAGCAAGTCCACAAAGGCAAGCAAAAAAGGAAAGCTGGCACATAAAAAGAAAATATGACCTCATTTTATTCATCTAAAATGCATGTGCATATAGGTTTAAAAATAAGAGGAAAAGATAGACCATGTACTGACTTACATAGATATTCATGATATATTGGTAAGTGTAGAAACTAGCAACAGTGTGTTTATGTGCACATGCACTTTTATATTTCGGGTGATCCAGGAGACAGTGTGAAAGGATTCACCAGTGTTGGCCTAGGGACGGTTGCTTGTGGAAGGTAGGAATTGAAGTTGGCAGGTGGAGTGGGGATGGTTATTGTGACTTTAGCTATAAATAAAAGAAACTTGACTGAAAGGAGCAGCAATTATTTTGCTTTTTCTTTCGTTTTCTAATTTTATTTATTTTTAATATAATTTCATTGTTGTTGTATTACATCCATCCCCTTTTTACTCCCCTCTGTCCCCTTCCCCACCCACCCACTCCCCCTCAAAGTCAATCCCACTAGTTGTCCATGTCCCTGGTTCTTCCATGCTTGTTCCTTGACTAAACTGCTCCCCTTCTTTGCCTCTTCCTCCTCACTCCCCCTGCTCCCCACCCCCCGCCCACTGAAGGTCTATTCATTGTATTTGTGTATCTGGTTCTGTTTTGCTTGTTGTTTGTTTTGTTCATTATTGTCCTGTAATGGGTGAGATCATATGGTATTTGTCTTTCACGACTGGCTTTTTTCACTAAGCAAAATACTCTCCAGTTCCTTCCATGTTGTTGCAAAGAGTAGGAGTTCCTTCTTTGTTTCTGCTGTATAGTATCCCATTGTGTAAATGTACGAAAGTTTTTTGATCCAATCATCTACTGATGGGCACTTAGGCTGTTTCCAGAACTTGGTTGTTGCAAATATGCTGCTATGAACATAGAGGTACACAGGTTCTTATGAATTGGTATTTCAGGATTCTTCAGGTATAGTTCTAGTATTGGAATTGCTGGATCAAAAGGCAGTTCCATTTTTAGTTTTTTAAGGAAACTCCATACTGTTTTCCATAGTGGCTGCACCAGCCTGCATTCCCACCAACAGTGCACCAGGGTTCCCTGTTCCCCACATCCTCGCCAACACTTGTTTGTTGATTTGTTGATGATTGCCATTCTGACAGGTGTGAGGTGGTATCTTATTGTGGTTTTAATTTTCATCTCTCTGATGCCTAGTGATGTTGAGCATTCTTTCAATATGCCTTTTAGCCCTTTGTATGTCTCCCTCAATGAGTTGCCTGTTTAGGTCCTTTGCCCATTTTTTAATTGGGCTGTCTATCTCCCTGGTGTTGAGTCACATAAGTTCTTTATGTATTTTGGATATCAAACCTTGTATCATTGGCAAATATATTTTCCCATACAGTTGGTTCCCTTTTAATTTTGCTGGTGTTTTCATTAGCTGAACAGAAACTTTTTAGTTCGATATAGTCCCATTTGTTTATTTGTTCTTTGATTTCCTTTGCCCTTGGTGAAGTATCAAGTAAACATATTTTTGCATAGGATATCTAAAATTTTACTGCCTCTTTTTTCTCCAGGACCTTTATGGTGGCACTGCTTATGTTTAAGTCCTTTATCCATCTTGAGTTTATTATGGTGTATAGTGTAAGTTGGTGGTCTAGTTTTATCTTTCTGCATGTTGCTGTTCAGTTCTCCCAACATCACTTGTTGAAGAGAATGTTTTTATTCCATTTTATGTTCCTTCCCCCTTTGTTGAATATTAATTGACCAGAGAGTTCTGGGTTTATTTCTTGGCTCTCTATTCTGTTCCATTGATCTATATGTCTATTCTTATGCCAGTACCAGACTGTTTTGATAACAGTAGCCTTGTAGTATAGTTTGATGCCTGGTATTGTGATTCCTCCTACCTTGTTCTTCTTTCTCAAGATTGCTGTGGCTATTTGTGGGCGTTTTTGGCTCCATATAAATTTTTGAAGTATTTTTTTTCTATTTCTGTGAAGTCCATCATTGGTATTTTAATTGGGATTGCATTTAATCTGTAGATTGCTTTAGTTAGTATGGACATTTTAATGATGTTAATTCTTCCCATCCATGAACATGGTATATGCTTCCATTTATTTGTATTTTACTTAATTTCTTTTTTTTTAATGTTATGTAGTTTTTTGAGTACAGATCTTTTACCTCCTTGGTTAAGTTTATTCCTAGGTACTTTATTTTTCTTGTTGCTATGGTAAATGGGATTTGTTTTTTCGCTTCTATTTCATTATTGGTATACAAAAATGCTTTTGATTTCTGGATATTGACTTTATACCCAGCTATTTTGCTAAATTTGCTTATTAGATTGAGTAAATTTTTGGTGGAGCCCATCGGGTTTTGTATGTACACTATCATATCATCTGCAAATAATGACAGTTTGACTTCCTCCTTTCCAGTTTGGATACCTTTGATTCCTTTTTCTTCTCTGCTAGCTATGGCTAGAACTTCCAAAATGATGTTGAACAGAAGTGGAGAAAGTGGACAGCCCTGTCTCTCATTCCTGATCTTAAGGGGACAGCTTTTAGTTTTTGCCCATTGAATATGATGTTGGCTTCAGGTTTCTCATATATGGCCTTTATGATGTTGAGATATGCTCCCTCTATTCCCATTTTGCTGAGTATTTTAATCATAAATGGTTGCTATACTTTATCAAATGCTTTTTTGGCATCTATTGATATGATCATATGGTTTTTGTCTTTCATTTTGTTGATGTGTGGTGTATAACATTTATTGATTTGCAGACGTTATACCATCCTTGCATCCCCTGGATGAAACCCACTTGATCATGGTGTATGATCTTTTGAATGTATTGCTGGGTCCAGTTGGCCGATATTTTGTTGAGAATCTTAGCCTCTATGTTCATCAGAGATATTGGCCTATAGTTTTCTTTCTTAGTTGTGTCTTGACCTGGTTTTGGGATTAGAATAATATTGGCCTCATAGAAAGAGTTTGGGAGTCTTCCCTCTTCTTGGATTTTTTGGAATAGGTTGAGAAAGATAGGAGTTAGCTCTTCTCTAAATGTTTTGTGGAATTCACCTGTGTATCCATCTGGTCCAGGGCTCTTGTGCTTTGGGAGATTTTTGATTACTTGTTCAAGCACTTATTTTTCTCATACACTAAGTCTAGACATAGTCAGTTTCTGCAATCAAGGATGCAAACTCTAACTTTGTCTCTATTTCCTTTTGTTCTCATGCACATTGCCTCATGTTGCAAGATGGCTGACACAGATCCAAATGTTAGGATCACTTTCTTCAAAGAAAGGAAAGGAATAATGTCAGCTAATTTTGCCCTTTTTATTGGGAAATCCAAAGCTTTCCCAGAAACTGTCAGCATACTTGTCTATATCTCTTTGGCCAAAGTTGGGCTGACTCTGTCTATAAGAAAGCCTAAGGAAATAGCTACTTAGGTTTTCTCAGGTGCATAACAGATAATGGTTCTTATCAAGGAAATGAGGGTTGCGAAAAGTATTGGATTATCCAGCCAACAGTGTCTGCCCCCATTTGTTTTGCCTTTATAAGTTTATATGGTATTGTTTCATTTGTTACCACCATAAGTATGTGTAGCTTTTTTAGTTAAAAAATAGAGCTCCAAATTCATACTTGTTACTTGCCAACCAGCTGTCCTCCCAGCCTAGAAGCATCAGGCTTCTGAGCACTATAGTCTGAAAAGAGGTGTGGAGAAGATGGTGGTGGGGCCTGCATTTTTAACATTGTGACCTCATGTGCTTGTTAGTAACAACATGGTTTGGCCACTTACCTGCAGACTGATTAATCTGAATTGTAACTCATTTACCTGAGTCTGGATGGAGGTTCTCTGGACTGAAAAAAAAAAGAGTGAAAATGTCCTCTTCCTCTAAGAGACACACATATAAGGATGTTTTCCAGATTCCATTTAGAAAGATCTATCTGGCAGCTGTACAGAGCATGAACTGTAGGAATACTGAAAGAGGGGGAGACTCATAAGGTCATGTATGAGCTGGCAGGACTGAACTGAGGCAGTGACAATGGGAAGAAAGAAAGGGAGTAAAATGTAAGCTGTTCAGTGGGTGGAACCTATATCATTGATTGTTGATGAGATGTAGAAAGTGGAGATAAAGTAAAAATGTGAAATGATTAATAAGTTTCTTTCTTGAATGAATAGCAATTAGATTATGGTAACTGTGACCAAGATCCTTGATGAGGTGCAGGTTTAAGGGAAAAGTTAACTTACCTTTGAACATACTGTTTCCCTCTAGCTGGGTGGCAAGTCTACGGAGAAGTGGATCTCTAATAGATTAATGGCTACCTTGAGAGTAATGGATTTGGGGTTCAGGTGAGCGCTGTGGGCTAATGCTAGCGATTATTGAGTCATCTGTATTACAGGTAGTATCTAAAGCTATATAGGAATTAACAATGAGAATGCTGAGGGAGAACATGAGCTATTAGAAAAGGTCCAAGGCTGGGCACTACAGGATGCCAGCAGTTAGTGGGTGGCCGAAGGGGAAAAAGCCAGAAAAAGAAACTGGGTTAAAAATAAAAAGGAAACTCCATTCAAGTGGCATTCTTGAAAAGGACAGTTTTAAGAGAAGAAGTTGGCCAACAACATTAAATGCTGCAGGATTGTTGAATACAGTAAGAGATAAAAATAGTCTATTGGATGCAGCATATAGGTCATAGATGACTTTTGGTGAGAGCAGTTTTATTTTCATCAGGTAGTAGGAAAGAATAGGCAGAAATGATATTCCTTTTTCTTCCAGGAACTTGATTCTGAAGAGAAGGAGAGAACTGCTTGTAGCCAAATGGAAGTGTAGTGTCCAAGGAGAGGTTTTTCTGTTGTTCTTAATGAAGATATCTGTATATGTGTAGCCCGTTTAGGGAAGAACATGTCAAGATAAAGGATAATCTTAACTTTGTATTTTGTTTTATTGAGGTATAACTGACATATGTCATTATATTAGTTTCAGATGTACAGTGTAATGATTTGATATTTGTGTATATTTTGAGATGATTATTTCTAATTTTCCAGAAACTCCCTGCTGTTTTCCATAGTAGCTCTGCCAATCTATAATCCCACCAAGTGTGCATGAGGGTTCTCATTTCTCCAGACCCCACTAACATTTGTTATTTCTTACCATTTTTGGTGATAGCTATCCTAACAGGTATGAGGTTATATCATATGGTAGTTTGGATTTGCATTTCCCTGGTGGTTAGTGATGCTGAGCATCTTTTCATGTACCTATTGGCTATCTGTATGGCTTCTTTAAAATATGTCTATTTAGAACCTTTGCCCATTTTAAAATCAGATATATTGGCTTTTGTTTTTGCTCTTGACCTGTGTGAGTTCTTTGTATTTTTTAAAGATACAAGCCCTTAGGTAGGGCTGCCAGTCAAAATGGAGTCATAGGTATACACAACTGGCCTCTTCCCACAACCACATCAAAATTACAATTAAATTATAGATCGTCCATCACTCAGAACCATCAGAAATGGAGTTGAATGAAACTCCGACAACTACAGAACTAAAGAAACCACATCAATCCAGACTGGTAGGAGATGTGGAGAGGAAGAGCGGGCAGGTCCCACACCCAAGTGTGGTGGATAAAATTTTGAGAGGGAGGTCTCAAAAGTGAGGGCTCCCAGCCGCACACCAGCCTCCTAGCCTAGGGTACAAATGCCAGGAAGAGAAGCCCCCGTAACTTCTTGCTGTAAAAACCAGCAGGATTGAAGTCTGTGAAAAAAAATACTGGACTCCCTGGCAGTTCCTCTTGAAGGGCTGTAGCTGAACTTCGACACACTCCCTTGGAGCTCTGGCACCACCAGGGTTACAGCCTGAAATGAGCCAGTGCCATCTTGGGAGGAACTGAAGTGGCTGGCATCAGGGTGAGAGCTGGGTGGGGACAGCCCTCTCCCAAACAGAAAGGTGGGCAGAGTCCCTTGTGCCTTTTTGAGCCCTCCCCAAACAAACAGAACCAGTGGGCGGGAGCTGATTTGAGGCTCCATCAACCTGGCTACGCACTTTGCTCTGCCTGGTGTTTCCCTGAGGCTCCACCCCACCCAACAGCGTCTACTCCCCCCACTGACTAGAACGGTGAAGTTGTCATTGTGCACACATGTACGTTCCAGTCCACTCTTCTTGGCTGCCAGGTTACATCAGTGTCACTCAAGCCATTCCCATTATATTAACAATGGCTGGACTTTCTCCAGACTGACCTTCTGTATGCAGTCAGATTTTTTGCTTTGGAATCCTATTTGGTGTAAACATAGGCAATGTAGACCATTGCCTGCCCCAGCTTTTCCCAGTTTAGCTTCTCATTGCATCTCATTGCATCTGAATCCTACCAACGCTTGTTAACTTTAGGTAGCGGCAGATGGGTCAGAATTGTCCTGCTACCAGGTATGGTCTGTGCCTTCTGTTGAGCGGGTCCAGCCTGTGGCCTTATTTCTGTTCATGTTTCTGCTTGGACTGGAGCTATGGTTCACCTAAGTGGTACATTTGTAACCTTGCAGCCATCTTTTCTCCCTCCTGGGTGTGAGACCCTCTTACTTTGCCCTGATTTATCTAGAGGATTACGTAAAACACTTGAATCCCTGAAAGGCCATAACTGCCATCACTACCATGGAACATTTACTGCCACTCCCTGTTTTCATATCTAGCCCTTTGACTGTTGATTGTTGAAATGACAACAAAGGATTTAGAATATAACATAAACTTATGTGATAAAGCCATGAGAAAACTTGAGAGAAATGACTAATTTTGGAAGAATTTCTGTGGGGAAGATACATATCCACCATTATAGTATTGAGCAGAATAGTTTACTATCCTAAAAATTCTCTGTGTTCTGCCTGTCCATCCCTTCCTCCCCCAACCCTGGCAACCACTGATATTTTTACTGTCTCTATAGATTTGCTTTTTCCAGAATGTCAAATCTTTCAAATCAGAGTATGTAGCCCTTTAAGGAGGCTTCTTTCACTTGGTAAAATGCACCTGGTCATGGTATATAATTCTTTTTATGCATTATTGTATTTAAATTTTTAATATTTTGTTTAGAATTTTTTTAGTTATGTCTAAGGGGTTATTAATCTGCAATTTTATTGTAAGGTTTTTTTGGGGGGGTCTGGTTTTGGTATTAAGATAATGCTGGCCTTATAGAATGAGTTAGAAAGTATTTCTTCTACTTCAGTCTTCTCAAAGAAATTGTAGAGAACTGGTATAATTTCTTCCTTAAATGTTTGGTAGAATTAACCAGTAAACACATTTGGGCCTGGTGCCTTTTCTTTTGGAAGGTAATTAATTATTGATTTCACTTGTAACAACATAAGACAAAACCATTAAGTAGGTGGCAAGAAGGAGGTCCTGGTCTACTTAGGAAATGCTGCTGAAAGATTTAGGAAGATAGATCAGAAAAGCATCTTAGACTTGGCTATATAGTGATTGTTAGTGGCTTATACAGAACAGTTTCAGCAAAGTACTGAGAGCAGAAGCCAGATTCAAGTTGAACTGAAGAGGTTTGGGGGGTTTTTATTGGTTTTTGTTTTGTTTTGATGAGAAGGATATTGCAGTATGTCATCTATATTAACAAGAATTAATAAAATTAGACAAAATATTCATTCAAATATAAACAGAATTCTACCATAATAACTTTTGAAAATCCTTAATAAATAGAAAGAGAACCCAAGATCATGTATTTTAAAATTGTATTTTTAAGCATTTGTTTTTTAAAGTTTTTCAGTTATTCTTTAAACATCTTTATTGAGGAACAATTTGCATGCCAAAATATTTACCAACATTTTAAGGGTACAATTCATGGTTTTTAGTCATGTTACAGCCATCCCCACAATTTTAGAATGTTTGTGTTTACTCTTAAAAAATTTCACTTGCCTATTTGAATTATCTTGGCATCGTCATAGAAAATCAGCTGAATATAAATATAAGGATTTATTTCTGGATTCCCAATTCTATTTTATTTATTTATATATCTCCATTCATCCATCCTCAGACCAGGGGCATGTAGTCTTTTTTATTACAAAACTATAAAACTTTGTTGTAAGTTTTAAAGTCAGAAAGTAGAAGCTCTCCAACTTTGTTCTTAATTTTCAAGATTGTTCTGGTTACTCTGGGTCTATTTTTAAAGATTTCTAACTTTCTACATTTATCTACAAAATCAATACAGTTTCAATAAATATTCTGACTTAAAAAAAAACCTGATGAGGTAATTTCAAATTTCATATGGCCATGAAAAAAAGCCAAGAATAGCAAAGACACCCTTAAAGAATAAAAATAATAATATGAAAAAACTTCCTTTATCAGAGATTGAAGCTTATTTTAAAGCTCAGTAAGAGGTTCTTATTATGGCACAGGAATAGACAGTAAACTAAGGGAATAGGATAAAGCCTGAGAAGCTGACCCAGGCATATTTGGCCTTTTCATTAGTAACATGGCACTTCAGAGCAATGGAAGAAAGGAAAGTCTTTTCAGTGATTGGGCTGTACCAATTACCTAAAGTATAAAAATTAAATTTACCCCTAAAGCACATCATACATGAAAATCAATTTCAAGTAGATTATAGGATTATGAAATTTTACAAAATGCAAAATAATGCTATTTTTTTATTGTTATATTACATTCATATCATTTTTCCCTCTCTGCTGTCCCCTTCCCCACCCCCCTTATCCCCGCTCCCACCATCAATCCCACGTGTTATATGTGTCCATGGGTCATCGATGCTAGTTCCTTGACTAAACTGTTCCCTGTTCCTTGCCTCCTTCTTCCCCACGCCCAACCCCTCCCCTCTACACACTGAAAGTGTGTTCCCTGTATTCATGTCTTTGGTTAAAATAATGCTATTTTAATGACCTTGAGAAAGAGTAGAAGTTCTTTTTTTTTTTTTTTTAAGATTTTATTATTTTCACAGAGAGGGAAAGAGAGAAGCAGAGAGGGGGAGAGACATCAATGTATGGTTGCCTTTTACGTGATTCCAGGTACACACCTGGCTGGAGACCTGGCTTGCAACCTGGTTATGTGCCCTGGCTAGGAATCGAACCAGCAACCTTTGGGTTCTCAGGCTGGCACCTCATCCACTGAGACACCAGCAAAGGCCTAGAGGTTTTTTAATAAGCCATGAAAAGCATTAACCATAAAAGAAAAACGTTCTTTAAAATTAAGAAATTTATTTCATCAAGATACTATGAAAAGAGTGAAAAGGCAAACCCAAAATGATAGAAAAACGTATTTGTAACATATTTAACCCATAAAAAAATAACTACAGTAAACATGCCTCCAAGTCTGTGAGAAAAATCAGCAAAACAATTAAAAATAAATGGACTAAAGCTTCAAATATGTCCTTCATGAAAAAAAATTATCAGCAAGTGGCAAAAAGAGACTGGCCGAGAGGAAGCAAAACCATATAGGTAAATCAAATAATAGCATATCCAGTAGAAATGTATTTCTATATTACCAAGGCTCTATTGTCCTCATTGATATAACTTATACACTTAATAGAACATACAGATATTTATTAAACCCAAGACCCACTCACAGGTTAATCATTGATCTCCATTTTTCCCAAACACCAAAATGTAGGTCCCCATTATGTCTCAGCGGATTGAATCCAGGCCTGGTTTGCGGAGATGTTTCTCAGGGTCCTGGCGAAAACTGCAGGGCCTGTAAAGATTGACAGGGGGAAGAGGGTGTGGGGGAAGGGAGGAGGTGGCTGAAGCTAACATTTATTGAATATTTACTATGTGTCAGGCATTGTGGTAAACACTTTAAATAGATTACCTCATTTAATCCTCACAACCTCTTCACAGACGAGGAAATTGTGAGATTAATAAATAATAAGAATTCTGCTACCAGACCTTGTGCTCTTAACATCTGAGCTATCTCTTTCATAACTACCTCTTAATAGCTTCTTTCCAGCTATCCCATGATGGGGTAGGGCTATGCATTATCATATTTCCTGCCTTCATGGCTGATCCCAGGATTACTGCAAGTTTCTTTGCCTTGTCTGCTCCCTGACATACCTTAGGCTTTGGTCTTTTCTTGGCTTTGAGGTCCAAGAAGGTGCAAAATTAGAACAGAGGACACTCCATGCACGATACAAAGATGAAGTATGATGTCCTCTTGTCCTTACTCTTCATCAAGTGTGGATGTCCATTTAAGGCTTCATAACCAGGTGACAGTTTATTTGCTGTGTGGTAGGAATGGGATAGATGGGGAACCTGTCATCCTAGGGCTGGTATACCTAACACTTACTAACTAGTGCTGGTTAAATGGAAATACAGGTATGCTTAATGTGCTTAGGGATATTTTAGCTTTTAGCATTATATAAAAACAATAATTAAGACTTCAGAGTTTTTTCACATATACTTTCAGTTTCTTCTAACTTTGCAAGGTAGTACTTCTGTCAGAATATGTCATAGAAACAGATATTCTGTACTTTTTATAAATAACTTCATTTTAACAGAACTGTAAAGTCAGTCTATTTTTAAAATCAATTTACTGAGGTGACATTGGTTAATTGACTAAAGTGAGTCTCTCTTTATCAAGGAAATTAATCTCACACTGAACTAAGAACAACTGGCTTTGCTTCTGTTTTGCAGACCTTGACGAGTGATATGACTACAGATGATGAAAATGAGTACGTAGAAGAAAAGGAAAGCTATATCTGTGCCGTGTGTCTGGATGTTTATTTCAACCCATACATGTGCTACCCTTGCCACCACGTCTTCTGTGAGCCCTGCTTACGGACTCTCGCCAAAGACAGTCCTGCAAGCACCCCCTGCCCATTGTGTCGGACAATTATTTCCAGAGTCTTTTTCCAGAAAGGTAACTGTTCCCTTTCATTATCATGACTGCCTGATTGTTCTGACTACCTCTTTGTTCCAGGTCAAAAGGTATTTTATAAATTATTATGGGAAAGTTACTGAAAATCATCTACAGTACAATTTGTTCCTCTCCAGTTTACAAAACAGTGCTTGTCCAACTCATAGAAAAGTGTTAAAATCATAAAATCAGAGGTAAGAATATGTTCTCATATCTAATCCCTAGTCTAAAAACATCCTAAGTAGTTGTTTAGTTTTTAGTTGTGCTTCTCCAGTATCAAGGGTATTACATTAAAATTTAAAGCAGCCCTGTTGATTGTTTATTCCTCATATCTGTCTTCCACTACTACTCATTCTCTGACTCTTGTTATTTCCTCTGGAGTCTCAGAGAATACATCTGTAAATATCTGAGGAAAACTATTATGCCTTCCCCCACACTGGAGGTCTTCTCAGCCTTCTAATTGTTCTTATGGTCTTCCTTCTTGAGTGAGAAGAAAGTAAAAGTGGAGCAAGGCTTTGTTTATCTAATTATCATTCAAAGAAGGGATATAACACAGTATTTAAAACAAAGCTAATGAATGTGGAACACAGAAAACAGCTAAAAAAAAAAAAAAAAAAAAAAAGGAAGAACAATAGAGGTGAGCAGAGCTGATATTTATTGACTATTAAGCCAGTGTGTTAAACCTGAAAGGAAAAATTTCTATCTCCATATTCTTGCCTCAGCCACAGAAAATTTAATGGTGCTCAAAGTATGTGGGAGTTTATTCAAAGAAACCTGAAACACTAATTCAAAAGAATATATGCACCCCTATGTTCATTGCAGCATTATTTACAATCGCCAAGATTTGGAGGAAGCCCAAATGTCCATCAGTAGATGAGTGGATAAACAACTCTAAGTACATTTACACAATGGAATGCTAAATGGCCCTAAAAGGAAGAAAATTTCATCCTTTGGGACAGCATGATTGGACCTGTAAAACATCATGCTAAATGAAATAAGCCAGTCAGGGAAATACAAATACTGTATAATTTCACTCATATGTGGGATCTAATGAACAAACTGAACAATCAAAATACATACAGACTTAGACTTATAGCGAGCAGGCTGACAACTCTGGGTGGAGGGGGCTTGGGGTGGAGGGATTGAGCGGAAAAGAAAAAGGACTCGTGGACCTGGACAACAGAGTAGTGACTGCTGGGGACAGAGGAGGAGTGGGTAAGAGAGGTAAAAGAGAGGATAAGGGTAATAAAAATTTTTAAGGAAAAAAATAGTAAACTAAAGAAAACACATGGCACATTTTTCTGCCCTAAAAAAAAAAAAAATTTAAGGACCCACCTGCAAGGAAGAGTAGGATTACAAAGATAAGCTTTAAGTATCCTAACCCCAATTCAAGACTTGCAACCTGGTTTAAGGTTCAGTAATCAAATAATGAAGAGAAAGGAGAGAAATGCCTCTTTGCTGCCTAGTGCATGTGGACTGGAGTACAAAATCATTGAACTAAGCTTAGACCTTGAGACAAAAGGACATGTCAGACATAGTGACTTTACCCAGTTAAGAAATGTGGTCAGGGACATCAAGCTGTCCTAAGTCTCACCAGGCAGATTACTCCTTCTTTTGTTGTCAAGAAATAAGGGGTGGGGAAAGCCAAGGAAGCGGTTCCATGAGAAGGCAGGAGCTTACTGGATGTTCCTCATTTCTGGCTTATATTGAAATGGGAAAAGGGGTTCTTTTTTAATACCAGACCCCTTGCTGGGTTCTTTTGGAGTGAAGAAAGGAGAGGCACCCATGACACCCATTTCTCAATGTTACTTCTATACAGGAAAGCATTTACTAAGAGCCTGTTTTAATAGGAAGTATCTATACTGTGAACAATAGCAATTTAGACAAATGTTGTCCATTCTTTACATACTGATAGTTATTTTAAAATTGCTTTCCTTAATGTCATAGAGCAATAATGATTCAATTTTCTCTTGATTTCTTTACCAAAACAAAAATGTCATGCTTTCCTCAATTTTTGAAATCAGGTCTTCTAAAATAAATCATATTGGAAATACATGTTCCACTAGAATAAGTATTTGGTTGTGTGCTATAATTTAGAAGCTGACAATAATAATGGAAATATCCTACTACTTAATTATTTATACCCTACCTCAAAAAGGATTTTGAGATGTTTTAAAAGATAAAATGAATGAAATAGAAGGACAAGGGAACTTATTAATTGAAATAGAATGTAAAGGCCAGATGAGGGTGGCTGGGCTTATAGATAAGCCATATGGTCCTACATTGTAACTACAATTAGGTGAAGTATTTGGTTTTAAATATTCTGGCTGCCTAAGGCAAAATAAAAGTAAGTACACAATGAAATGATTCTCATGGGCCATGAAAAGAAACAGCATTTCCTAAGACTAGGCAAAGTTTTTTCTGGCACTTTAAAAGGAATTTTTCACATGATTTCTCCGCTAGGTGTTTTGAAAGATGGAGTAGGCAATGTCCTCAAAAAGTCCACAGGGCAGGTGCAGTATCAGGTGTTCTAACATTGTGCTTCATGGCATTGTGGGATAACACCTGAGGGAATATCAGAGCGTAAACTAGGGAAAGCAGCATTGCAAGGCCAGCCAAAAATATGATCTTATTTTGTTATAAAATAACTTCTAAAATTACAAAAGTAATATAATTCATTATAGCAAAATTAGAACATACTGATGAAATTACCAGCTCAGAATCCTCTATAGTCCTACCATTACAGGCCACATTTAATAGTATCATTTCAGCATATTTTATATATACTTAGTCATTTTTTTACAGAAAAATTATACTGTGTATAAGGTGTTTAACCGGCTTTGTTTTACTTTAAGTATTTTTTTTTTTTTAAATTTCATCATTTCTAGAAAGAGGGGAAGGGAGAGAGGCAGAGAGGGAGAGAGACATCAATGTATGGCTGCTTTTCACCTGCCTCCATCCACAGACCTGACTGGAGACCTGGTTTGCAACCTTGTTATGTGCCCTGGCTGGGGAATCGAACCTGCGACCTCTGGGTTCGCAGGCCGGCGCCTTATCCACTGCGCCACCAGCCAGGGCCTTACTTTAAGTATTTTTATGATGATATGGTTTCCTACTTAAGCTATCTCCAGTTATGGCACATTTAGTTGTTTATCATTTATTTATTTGCTGATGGATGTGGATGAATATTTGCACACATCTGAGTATTTCCTTGAGACATATTTCCAGAAGTAGAGTTGGTAGTTAAAGTCTATGTGTGCTTTAAGGCTATATATATTGCAAAATTATGCTTCAAAATGATTGCCAGCAGCTGCATACAAGACCTTATTTCCTCTGTACTCTGAGCTATCCCTTTTGCTGATTTTTCTTTTACTCTCTTCTTTTTCTTGTTTATTAGCAAGGGAATATTTTTAAGTAGTGTCAGCTTTTGTTCATGTGTGCAATTCTTGTCTCTCATTTATACTTGAATTATGTTTATTGTATTTTATGAATGCAGTTACCTGTAGTGAAAGACCTTGCAGCCACTCAAGGATAAGAACCTGCTACTTCTGAAGAGCTGGTTCTAAACTTATATTATTTGTATTTCTTTGAGTCAAACTCATCATGCATGTTTTGTCAAATACAAGCTGTAAAGGTAGACTCCAGTTTTTATCTAACTTGTGTTGTTCCCTTATAGATGAGCATTTCTGGATACCACACCTGGTGGGGGGTGGGTCACTAGGAGATTGGGATCCTTTGCAAATGGGACTTTCTTACCCAGCCAGCAGAATTGTGAAGTAAGTGTTGCCTTTGAAGCCTTGTAGATAACTTGTGGCTTTTCATTGATATTTGGTAAAGCCAGCTCAAATGCCAAGCATATCAGCCCTTCTCCATCCCTGCATAAGGGGAATATTTCAGACCCCCTTGCCACAGCACCTAACACATCTTTACCCTGCTGCTGTCCAGCAATAGGAAGGAAAACTGTTTAAGACTGAAGTCAATATATTCAATGATAAGAGTGTGGCGAGACACTAAAAGTTTTAAAAGTCATCTCACAGGAAATGACTAAACAAAAAGCTGTGTTAAGAAATGAGGGCTTTGCAAAACATGGATGGAACTGGAAAGTATTATGCTTAGTGAAATAAGCCAGTCAGTGAAAGACAAATATCATATGATCTCACCTGTTACAGGACACTAATGAACAAAACAAACAAACAAGCAAAACAGAACCAGATACCTGAATACAATGAATAGACCTTCAGTGGACAGAGGGGAGGGGTAGGGGGGAGAAGTAGGCAAAGCAATTTAGTCAAGAAACTAGCATGGAAGAACCATGGACATGGACGACAAGTGGGATTGATTATAGGGATGAGTGGGAGGGTGGGGAAGAGGAGAAAAGGGAGGGGAATGTGATGGATGTAATACAACAATAAAATTAAATTAAAAAAGGAAATGAGGGCTTAGCATTAGGCTGATAAAGATAATTTTGTTAGAAGTGTCTGTTTTTATACAAGTGCTGACTGACTGAGACTGATTCCCAACCTTGTCTATTTCTTGCAAATGTACTTTATTGTAAATTTTTAATCTCCTAGAACCAAATAATGCCTGTGAACAAGCATGCACAGCACCTATTAAAATGAGGGAGAGTTAGATCTTCATTCAAAGTTGGGACCCATCCTATGTGTATCCATTTGGCCCTTCAAGAGCACAGTTTTGAAGTGAGTGGGCCTACTTATATGTAGGTCTTTTTTTAATAAATTTATAGTCAGCCCTCTGTATCCCCAGGTTTCATAGCCACAGATTCAATCAACCACAGACCAAAAAACAGTATTTTTGACCCTCGGTTAGCAATCATGGATGCAGAGGGCCAAATGTATGCATTGCTGTACACCATTTTATATAAAGTGACTTGAGCATCCACAGATTTTGGTATCCACAGGGTGTCCTGAAACCAATCCCCCATAGATACTCAGAGACAACTGTAATTATATTTTGGGGGAGTCAAAAGTTATATGCAGATTTTTTACTACACAAGGGCCATACCCCTCATATTTTTCAAGGGTCAACTGTAATTCAAAAGTCTTGGAGAAAGTAGTCTTTATAAATTTTTATTATAACATGCTGCAAATTTCATTTTTATCAGATTATTTTTGCAAATTACATCATTAAGAAATAAAATGTTACCTATCAAACAACATAAAATGAAGGGACTTGTGGTGCGGGGGAAGCTTTCATAAGAATGAGAAGTAATTTTAAATGGGTAAAGAGGCTAGGAATATGTTTTCAGCCATTGCATGAATGCTGATATGCAAGAATACAATGTTTGAAGACATATATCCTCAACTTTTAAATTAAAACAGAATACCACTGGAGTCAGTAAATGGCTATACTATGTATTTATAATAACACTCTTACCATATTTCCCCTCCTCAATAAGACCTGAATTAACCCTATTATATCACTTTACCTCATAGCTTTACAGTTACCTTTTTACTAGATAGTATTTAATGCAGGTTCTATGCCTAATTCACAGTTTTAACTCTTGCACTGAGCAGATTGCTTTAAACTATTGTTAACAGACATTTGCTTGATTGCAATTTGTTATTGAAATATAAAACTACCAACATTTAAGCATAAAGCTGAAATCAGTTGTACCACCCTATTGGCAGTGCCTATAGTCTGAAATTAACCTGTGTATTTGATGGTCTAATTTTATTGTTTGTGATATAATACAGTGAAACTCATGGTAATACATCCTATAATAATGTGTTATGTTTTTGCATAGTTGGTGATTGACTCCTGCATCCAACCAAATCAAGAAGAACAGAATTTTTTAATTCTAACAATCATACACAATTTTTATGATAGTGTCACACAGAGATGTGGCTGTTTCCACTGGTACTGCTACCACAATTAACTAAATGTATGATTTGAATAAACATTAGAGTCTTTTTAGGGCAGTCATGTGGTTTGTTTTTTTATAACACTCAATAATATAAATTACTGATTATATCCAATACATTATATACAATATGTATTCTTATAAGAAGCATCTACATCTTAATAGGTGGGATTTGTGGAGATGAGGATAAAGGCAATTTTATTACCTTTTACTCCAAGCTCTACATCGTGGTCTGTCTAGGTTTTTCTTAGTGCTTCTTTCAAATAATTTTGAGAAATGTAATGTTGAATACTTTTGTTGTCAAATCCTGCATTTTTAAGTTAAAAATACCACTAGATTGGAGCAACACAATTCTGTAGCAAGAACAACATCATTGGGTAAGGTTTGTAGAATTTATACCAAAGAGAAATAAGGTTTAGCATATTTAAATAAGTTAAAATAATTTTACAACAGAAAAGGATTTAAAATCATTTTACCCAGTGGTTATCAAATCTGACACTGCATCACAATGACCCAAGGGGCATGTAACTATAGAAAGCAGAGACTGCTAGGTTACAGCTACAGTGATCCTACTTCAGTGTATCTGGGCAGGGTCCCAGAATTTGTGTTTTTATGATTTTGATTCATAGCCAGGCTGCAGACAGGCATTTTGGAATCACTGATTTAGTATAATACTCTGCAGGCAAGAATTACATTTAATTCATTTTTATATTCCTAGCTGGACCAGCAAAGTGCCAGGCATATATCAGGTGCAGAATAAATGTTTGCAGAAGATAGGGCCAAAAGCAAATACAGAGAGGTCTACAACTTGGGAAGATTCTGCAGTTGAAAAGCATTAGAACCCAGTTCTTATTTGTCACAGCAGTGATGGTAAGAGGGTTTCTGGATCCTCTTTTTCTCCAGAGATGCTTGTCTCATCGAGTATGTTATGGACACAGGTGTGTATGTCCAGCAAAAAGTAGGTATAACTGCCATCTTATTTTGCACATTGTAATAATTTCTCTGATAGTAACTATGTTAGGTATTATAAATATACCCTTTTCTGGTTTGGTACATTCAGCATGTGGGTTTGTTAAATAGTGATTTAAATATTGGTTAAAAGTACATTGTGTAATAAGTTTCCTAAAGCTAGGAAACAGAAATATCACAGGCATTTTTATTTACTTCTTTCGTCTACCCTCTAGAAAGTTTGATTTGTGGACAGTTATCATAACTGAAGTTATTGGATGACTCTTACAAAAATGCCCTGTTCAGCATGCACCTTGCAATCAATCCATGGCTCAGTATAGAAGACTTGCTACTACTTGCCGTGAATATCATTGTGTGTGTCTTCTGGTCTGAGTTTACTTGAATATTTTCCAACTCATTAGCAAGCTTCTGAAAGGTTGAGAATTTATTTCTTCATTTTGTCAACTTTCTCCAATCAGCACCATTAGCCTCAGTAAATGTTTAAACCATCATGTGTATAGAATGAAAGAAATTATGAAGTGAAAACTTCTAAAATGTTTTTTCCTTTCCGTTACCACTCCTGAGCCTCATGTGATTATACTCTAGTATTCTGTTGCTACACCCCTAACACACTGTTCCCCTTTTCTGTGCACCTGTATATTTCCACCTTTCATCCAGCCTTCCTGAGGGCCGGAACTGTGTCTGAATCCACTGCTGTGTCCTCCATATCTGGCACATATCTGACATAGGAGCTACACAGTAGATGTATGTTCTTTGTATGGGCATATCAAAGTTGCTCAGATGAGAATTTGGGATAATTACATTTGCTTAACTTTAAAAGAAAATGGACTACTTTTGTCTACACTTTCCTAAAGAGATCTGAATATATTATCAAAATAATAAAACAATTATCTTTTATGTCCTTACCATTTTACTCAAATTAATGTTTAAAAGTACTATTTTATTTTGCTTTATTCTAGAATTGAACAATGCTACAAAAACATTCTTCACTAAAGAATATTTGAAAATAAAGCAAAGCTTTCAGAAATCCAGCTCTGCAAAATGGCCTCTACCAAGCTGCAAGAAAAAGGCATTGCATCTTTTTGGAGGTAAGGAAACTAACCCCCTCCCTCCAGCAAAAATAATAATAATAATAATAAATTCTGATAACTTTATCCAAGATCTCTTTTTAGTTTTGTTTTTTTCTTTAAGATTTTATTCATTATTTTTAGAGAGAGGGAAAGGGAGGGAGGAAAAAAGGGAGAGAAACGTCAATGTACAGTTGCCCTTTACCTGCCTCCAGCTATGGACCTGGCTGGGGACCTGGTTATGTGCCCTGACTGGGGAATCAAACCAGTGACAAGCTCTTTTTTTAAAGCTAATTTCTTCCTGCTTTAGAAATGTTAGTAGAAACATATTTTTTAATTGACCAATTTTTAGTAAGGATTTTGCTGAGATTTACAGGTGTGCATATGAATTTAATGGAAACTATGCAATGGAGTATAATTTACTTTGTCTTGTTAATAATGTTTAATGTGTAAATAATGAAATTCACCTCAAAAATAACATTTTGTTGAATGCTGTATATGAGAAAATTACTGATAATCTTTCTAAAGATTCTGAATCATCCATTCTTATAAGCTATTTAGTTTTAATATTTTACAGTTGTCCCACAAGATTAGGACAAGTAGAAAGTGGCTGAGCCCTGGAGTAGAGTGTCTCAGAGAGGTACAAGGACTAGGAATACATTTTCTGTATTTAGGTTGCTCTAAATAGCATTTGACCCTGGGGATATCATTGAAACCTCTTCTTTATTCTTTCTCTTTTTTTTTAGTTTTATTTTTATTGTTTTTACTGTTTCAGTTATTCCTACTTTCCACCCTTTCTCAACCTCCACCCAGCCCCATCCTCTCTATACCCCAAGCCAACCTCCACATTGTTGTCTGTGCCCAGGGGCTGTTAATGGTTCATCCCTGCACCATCGTTCATCCTGTCCCCCCTGCTCCTTTCTGGCAAGTGTCAGTCTCTTTTATGTATCTAAGTTTCTGGTACGATTTAGTTTGTCAGTTTATTATATTCATCAGATTCCAGGTATAAGTGAGATCATGAGGTATTTTTCTTTCACTGACTGACTTAAACCACCTAGCATAATTTTCTCTGGGTCCATCCATGCTGTTGCAAAATGTAAGAGTTTCTTCTTTTTTACTGCTGCATAGTGTAAATGTACCACAGCTTTTTTATTCATTCATCTACTGATGGGCACTTAAGCTGTTTCCAAATCTTGGCTATTTTAAATAGCACTGCTATAAACCATATATATATATATATATATATATATATATATATATATATATGTGTGTGTGTGTGTGTGTGTGTGTGTGTGTGTGTGTGTGTGTGTGTATAGTTACTTCAGGATCCTCGGGGTATATTCCCAGAAGGGGAATCACTGGGTCAAAAGGCAGTTATATCTTTAATTTTTAAAGGATACTCTGTATTGTTTTTCCATAGTGGCTGCACCAATCTGCATTCCCACCAACAGTATGCTAGGGTTCCCTTTTCTCCACATCCTCACCAGCACTTGTTGTTTGGTTGTTTGTTGATTTGTTGATGATGGCCATTCTGACAGGTGTAAGATGGTATCTCATTCAGGTTTTAATTTACATCTCTCTGATGATTAGTGACATTGAGCATTTTTTCATATGTCTACAGGCACTCTGTATATCCTCTTTGGAGAAATGTCTATTCAGATCTTTTGCCCTTTGTTAAATGGGTTGTTTGTCTTCCTGGCACTGAGTTGTATTAGTTCTTTGAATATTTTGGAGATTGGCAAAAATATTCTCCCATGCAGTAGGTTTCCTATTTGTCTCATTGATGGTTTCTTTCACTGAATAGAAGCATTTTTATTTGACAAAGTCCCATTTGTTTATTTTTTACTTTTTCCAGTTTTACTTTTTCCAATATTGGAAAAAATATTTCTACACTGAATATCTGAGATTTTACGCCCTACATTTTCTTATAGGATTTTTATGGTTTTGTGACTTACATTTAAGTCTTTTATCCATTTTGAGTTTATTTTTGTGTATGGTGTAAGCTGCTGGTCTACTTTCATTTTTTAAAACCTCTCTTTTTCTTTCTGTCTTCTAAACTATCAAATGGGAATAATTTTATCTTCCCTGCCTAATTAACAGAATTGTTGTAAGGATCAAATGAGCAAATGTGAAAGTATACTCTAAATTATAACTAATTACACTACACAAACATAAGGAATTATCGAAATAAGGGCAAGGCAATATCTAATGCCTTTTTCACCTTTGAGAACTTGTTACTGTACAATATGGACATAAAATATAATTTCACCTTTTATAAAAACCATGGTATGTCAGAGCATGAACTACTGTGCATTTTTAGTACTTGCTACTTATGCTGTAATAGGGTCTGGTTGGAAAGGGTTAGATATTAGCTATGCAGAGCTATGATCCTCAGGAACAGGAGGGACTTCTATATAAGAAGACGGATAATACCAGCACAGCAAGGATATCTACCAAAAGGAGACAGAAACAGAGCCTGCATGGTTGAGGTAAAAAAAACAAATAAACTGATTTACAAGCTCCCTGAGTTGAAGGAAGTCACTTAAGGACAAATAGAACTTTATACAGTAGTTTGAATGGAGTAATATAAGCACATGCTGTTTTTGTAAATTGGTTAGTAACTGTAGAAATTCATTATCCACAGATTTGGTGTAAAAAATACATTTTAAAATGTATCACATTGGTCCAAAATATAATATGAAATCAAATATAAGAAAAGCAGTCTTAAGGAATTTTATACCAGAGAAAATTTATAATGAGTTATGTATTTTGAAAGGTTCCATTGTACCCTGCCTTCTAACCAAACTTCCAAATTTTAAAAAGAATGACACCTTTCTGATAGCCCCATACTTTCCTTCGTCTTTTTGTATTCTGGAGTTCTGAGCTATATTTTAAACAGTTGCTTCTTTGTAATTTCATCTTATTTATCCTCCACACAGGAATTCCATAGGACTTAACTTTTTATAAGTTGTTATGGAGGAGGGTCAAAGTAGCTTTATTATACAGTCAAACTTAAGGAATACAATACGTTACTGTCAGGAGCTCCGCTGAACTGAGCAAGCGTTGAGCTGTTACACTTAGCCAAAACAGAGCGTTGAGCCTTTGATCACTTGGTGCAATGTATACGCACCAAAGGAAATGCTAGCTCCCCTCACACCTGTCCCATTCCCCACAAACGACACACCGGTCCAGGGTTAGCATGGAGGTGGGGGTCATCTCACTGCCAAGGGTATTGTAACCAAAAAGCACCAGCAATTTTGTGGGCCTTGAGGTTTGTAAGGGTTTTTTGTTTGGTTGGTTGGTTTTTTCACGGGGGTGTCCAAATTAGAAGGGCTAGGAATGGGAAAATACTGAGTATTAATTCAGAGTTAGAAAAAAATGCCTTCAAGGTTTTTCCCTTCTATCCCTTCAAAGAGCTCTTAGTAGAGGTGCCTGAAAAAGCCCTGTGCCCAAGGCCTCAGATAAAGGACTGAGGAAGGAGTGTGAGTGCCCGGACTGAGAGTGTCAGGGTGAGAAAGAGCATCACTGGCCACAGGTCCTGAGATCTTGTGGGCAGCCCCTTCAGGACGATATTCACTGACTGCACTCCAAGACCGCTGTGGGCACCTCTCTCCTGAGAGGCCTGCCAGGTAAAGGCTCTGTTATTGTCACACACAGGATTTTTTTCCTGAATTCTTTTTTTCCCAAATGTACATTTATTTTATTTTCATTACATTTATTGAGGAGCCCTGGCTAGTGGCTCAGTGGATGGGCACCAGCCTGCGAACCCAAAGGTCACTGGTTCGATTCCTAGCCAGAGCACATAACCAGATTGCAAGCCAGGTCGCCAGCAGCCAGGTCCTCAGCTGGAGGCAGGTGAAAGGCAACCATACGTTGATGTTTCTCTCCTCTCTGCCTCCCTCCCTTCCCCTCTCTCTAAAATAATAAATAAAACCTTTTTTAAAAATAATAAATTTATCAGGGTGATATTGGTTAATAGCGTCATATAGGTTTTAAGTGTACATTTCTATGACAACTAGATCTGTATATTGAACTGTATGCCCACCACCTACAGTTAAACCATCTTCCATCACCATATATTAGGGCCCATCCACCCCCACTCCCCCACCTCTTTCCTCTGGCAGTCACCACATTGCTGTCTGTGTCCCCTGGTTTCAGTTTTATATCCCACAAATGAGTGAAATTATAATAGTTCTTAGCTTTTTCTGACTGACCTATTTCACTTAGCACAAAGGGCCATCCATGTTGTCACAAATAGCAGTTTTTCATCTTTTCTTATGGCTGAGTAGTATTCCATTGTATATTTGTACCACATGTTCTTTATCCATTTCCCTATTGAAAGATGACACTTGGGTTGTCTCCATACCTCGGCCACTGTAAATAATGCTGCAGTGAATGCAGGGTGCATATATCTTTGCAAATACATAGTTTTGAGTTTTTCAGGTAGGTACTCAGGAAAGGGATCGCTGGGTCATATGGTAACTCTATTCTTAATTTTTAGATAAACAACCAGACTGTTTTCCATAATGGCTGTACCAGTCTACATTTACAAACTAAACTCCTCAATTACCAGTATTACTGAAGTACCTTCTGTACTTTCATGTGCTGTCTGTGCCCTGAATTTTGTATTCATCATTTTTCCATATACGTATGCATAGATATACATAATCAACATTATTTAATTTTGGTTGTTTTTCAACACTTGCAGTGGTAACAATCTATCTACTCTTCTATATGTGCTTTGGCACTCAGCATTATGTTTCTTGGATTCATCCATTTCAGTAAGTGGAACCACATTCATTTATCATTACTGCCATACTGCAGACCATTATGTGAACATGACCCCATTGATCCATTCTCTAATGATGAGCAATTGAGTTGTCCAGGTCTTTGTTATTATAAAAAATGCTATTGTAAACATTTTTTAAAGATTTTATTTGTTATTTTTAGAGAGAGGGGAAGAAAGAGAGACAGAGAGGGAGAGAGACATCAATGTAGGGTTGCTTTTCACCTGGCTCCAGCTACAGACCTGGCTGGAGACCTGGCTTGCAACCTGGTTATATGCCCTGGCTGGTAATTGAACCAGAGACCTTTGGATTTGCAGACTGGTGCCTTACCCACTGTGCCACCAGCCAGGGCTATTATAAACATTTTTTATGTCTCCTGGAGCGTAAGTATTCCTCTAGAATGAATTACATTAGAAAACTGATGGTTCATAAATTTAAAAAAGCACATCTCTAACTTGGTTGCCTAAACCAAACCATTTTCCTAAATGACTGTATTGATTTATCAAATTTGATATTTTCAATCCTTCAGATTTTGCCAGTCTGATAGGTATAAAATAATATCAAGGCTCCTATTTCAATTTCTCTAATTACTTACTAATGGGAATTGAACATAGCTTTATATGTATATTAGGTAATTGAGTTTCTTCAACTGTGATATTCATTCATGAATTTTGTCCATTTTCCTATTGACTGTATTTTTCTTACTGACTTTTGACAGCTTTAAAAAGTTTTTGGTGACCCTTTTTCTGGGAATTATATGAATGGCTGCATGATCTTTTAACTCAGTGATATCTTTTAATGAATTATACTTCTTCATTTTCTTCATCATCTTTCTCGAGTGCATTGTCTACCTTAAGAAATTCTTCTTTATACCCCCAGGATCATAGAAATACATTCCTGTGTATTTTTCAAATAGACTTAAAAGTCTTTGGAATTTATTTCTAATAATTTCAGATCCCTTCAAATGCATGTTAGCCTTTTGGATCTGCTTTCCTCATTTGTCTGGGGAGTTTCTGCCTTCATCAATTTTCCTGAATTTCTTGCATATTCTAAATATTAATCCCTTGTCACATTTAGACACTACAAATTTTTATCCCAATTTAATATCTATATATTAAATTTGCCCATGGTGGTTTTCATTGAAAGTAATTCTTAATTTTGATGTACTTAACTTCACCTTTTGAAAATAATCTAATAATTGTATTTTGAAGTTTTGTTCAAGAAGTTATCTCCATTCTCAAGTCATAAAGATTTCCTTTAGATTTCTTTATATTAGATTTATAGTTTTTACCATTTTTTTAGGACATTATCTAGAATCCACCTCTTACATTGTGTTACAGAGGGTTCATGTTTATCTTTTTGTTTTTTGTTTTTGGTTTTTAATCTTCACCTGAGGATATGTTTATTGATATTAGAGAGAGAGAAAGGGGGAGAAACATTGATCAGATGCCTTCCATATGTGTGCACCAGCAGTGAATCAAACCCACAGCCTAGTGTGGGCCCTGACTGGTAATTGAATCCACAATCTTCTGATGTAGGGAATGATGCTCCAACCAACTGAGCCATCTGGCCAGAGTCATGTCTGTCTTTCTTAAAATAACAGACCACTTTCATGAATATTTTACAATTATGCTAGGTGTCTTTTACTTCTGTAATTGTTGTATAGAAATATAATTGTGAAATATAATTGTGAACTAATCTATTATTTGGTAACCACACTAATGATCTTTTTAAAAATATTTTTATTTAAGCATAGTTGGTGTACAATGTTATATTGGTTATATTAGTTTCAAGTATATAATATAGTGATTCAACATTTTTATATCTTACAAAGTGATTGATCACCCCACCAATTCTAGTAATCATGTCACCATGCAGACTTATCATATCATTGACTATATTCCCCTTCCCCTTTCACCCTTTGGTCTCGGTTTCTAATAGTTTGTTTTGGTTTGGTTTGGTTTGGTTTTTTTAGATTCCACATATAAGTGAAACCATGTGGTATTTGTCTTTCTCTGCCTGACTTATTTTACTTAGCATAATATCCCAGTCTTTATCCATTCATCTGTCAATGGATACCTAAGTTGTTTCCATATCTTGGCTATTGTAAACAGTGCTGCAATGAACATAGGAGTGCACATATTCTTTCTTTTTTATAATTATTTTTCTTGTATTTTTCCATTACCATTTAGTCACCTATACCTGCCCCCAGCAGTAACCACATTGTTGTCCATGTCCATGAATCCTTTTTCCTTTTTTCCTCAATCCCTCTACCTCCTACCCTCACCCCTCCCTTAGCTGTCATCTACTCTCTATTACTCTGTATTTTGCCTTTTAGTTCAGTTTCTTCATTAGATTCCACATATGAGTGAAATCATATGGTATTTGTCTTTTCAAGTTAGTGTTCTCATTTTTCTTTTGATAAATACCCAGATGTGGACTCACTGGGTCATATCATATATCTATTTTTAGTATTTTGATGAATCCCCATACTCTTTTTTTTTTTTCATAGGGGCTATACCAGTTTGCAGTCCACCAACAGTGTACAAGGGGTCCCATTTGTTCACATCTTCACCAACTCATGTTATTTGTTGATTTTTTTAAAAGATTTTATTTATTATTTTTTAGAGAGAGGGGAAGGAAGAGAGGGAGAGAGATTTCAATGTATGGTTACCTTTCACCCTGCCTTCAGCTATGGACCTGGCTGGAGACCTGGCTTGCAATCTGGTTATGTGAGCCCTGGCTGGGGAATCAAACCAGCGACCTTTGGGTTTGCAGGCTGGTGCCTTATCCACTGTGCCACCAGCCAGGGCTGATTTTTTGATAACAGCCATTCTGGCTAGAGTGAGTTAGCATGTCATTGTGGTTTTGATTTGCATTTCCCTGATGATTAGTGATGTATACTTAAAGAATTTGGGGTGCTTTAAACAAAGAGAGTCATCTATCTTATCTGTAAAGATAGTTTTTTATCTTTCAACTTAATATTTGTATTTTTTCTTGCTATTCATTCTAAGCTAAGACTTCTCTTTATTGTTTTTTATTATATTTTATTGGTAATACTATTACATTTGTCCCAATTTTCCCCCTTGGCCATCTCACCCAGCACCCCCCACTCCCTCAGGCAATTCCCCCACCATTATCCATGTCCATTGGCCATGCATATAAATTCTTTGGCTTCTCCATTTCCTATACTGTACTGTACATCCCCATGGCTATTCTGTAACTTCCTGTTTGTACTTTTTAATCCCCTCACTATCTCACCTGTTTCTCCACAACCCCCTCCCATCTGACATCCATCAAAACACTCTCCATATCCACAATTCTGTCTTTGTTCTTATCTGCTTAGTTTGCTTTTTATATTCAACTGTTGATAGATATGTGTTTATTGCCATTTTATTGTTCATAGTTTTGATCTTTTTCTTAAATAAGTCCCTTTAACATCCCAGATAAAAAAGGTTTGGTGGCGATGAAAACTCCTTTAGTGTTTTTCTTGACTGGGAAGCTCTTTATCTGCCCTTTGATTCTAAATGATAGCTTTGCTGGGTAGAGCAATCTTAGCTATAGGTCCCTGCTTTTTATGACCTTGAATATTTCTTGCCAATCCCTTCTAGTCTGCAAAGTTTCTTTTGAGAAATCAGCAAACAGTCTTATGAACTTCCCTGTAGGTAACTCTCTACTTTTCTCTAGCTGCTTTGAAGATTCTCTCTTTATCTTTAACCTTTGGCATTTTACTTATAATGCATCTTGGAGTGGGTTTCTTTGCATCCACCTGTTTGGGATCCTCTGTGCGTCCTGAACTTGCATGTCTATTTCCTTCACCAAATTAGGGAAGATTTCTTTCACTGTTATTTTTCAAATTCCTTGCTCTTTCTCATCTCCTTCTGGCACCCCTATAATGTGAATGTTGGACCTCTTGAAGTTGTCCCAGAGGCTGCTTATATTATCCTCATTTTTTTGGATTCTTTTTTCTTCTTCTTCTGCATGGTTTCTTCTTGATTTTTTGTTTGTTTTCACTTCCTTATGTTCCAAATCATTGATTTCTCAGTTTCATCCACTCTACTGTTCTCTGTAAGTTGTTCTTTATTTTAATTAGTATATCCTTTGTTTCTGACTGGTTCTTTTTCATGTCCTAAGTTGATGTCCTAAGTTCCTTGAGCATCCTTATAACCAGTGTTTTGAACTCCGCATCTAATAAATAGCTTATCTCCATATTGTTTAGCTCTTTTTTTCTGGAATTTTGATCCATTCTTTCTTTTGGGCCATGTTTTTGTTTGTTTGGTTGGTTGGTTGGTTTTTGTCCCCTTGTTTTGTCAGCCTCCTGGTGTTTGTTTCTATGTATTAGGTAGAGCTGCTTTGACTAGGTGTCTTGTAGGGTCCAGTGGTACAGCCTCCCCTATCACCCAAGCTGGGTACTCAAGGTGCGCCCCTCATGTGGGGTGGGTACACCCTGCTCTTATAGTTGAGCCTTGATTGCTGTTGGCAGGTCAATGGGAGGGGTTTACCCAGGCCAGTCAGCTGCAAGGACTGGCTATGACAACTTACCACTAAACTCCACCCTCCATCGAGTATCAGCTGTTCAGGAGCAAGGTGGTAGTACTCTAACATAGTCTATAGCTGTCCACTAGGTGTACTACCCTGGGGTTTCCTGGGTGGTCCAGGCCAACATCAGTGCCCACCTGTGTTTTTCCTGGAGCCACCCTGCCTAAGCTATCTATAAAGCAATCTGAGATGCTGCTATTTGTGCTGGGGTTCAGTGAAGCCAGCTGTTCTTGTTTGAGAGGATTTAGGAAGTTGTGTAGTGTGAACAAAGATCAGCCATTCATATGGAAAAGCAGCTTGGGTGGGCCTGTAAATTGGTAGGGCTGAGTCTCAGAGGACCTCCAAGGTGGGTCAGTGTTAGCCAGGTTGATGGAGCCTCAGATATGGCTTGCCATTCCTGTGGCTCTCTGTTGGGGGAGGGTTTAGAAAAGGGACAGTTGCCTCTGCTTGCCTTGATGCCAGACCTATTAGTTTCTCCCAGTATGCCACTGTGCCTTTCAAGCTGCTACCCTGTTGCAGAACTCAGAGAGAGTGAATGTGAGTAGGTGAGTCCATGTGTGTTAAGATGAACTGCTGGGGGCTCTAGTTGTTTCTTCTACCAACTCAATCTCTGGTGGGTTTTGCAGCCATAAGTTTTGAGAATTTATCTTCCTGGCACTGGAAACCCTGGGTTGGGGGAGCTGGTATGGGGCTGAGACTCCTCTCTCCTAAATTTTTATCCAAGACATGTAGGTGTGGGACCAGCCCATTCTGCATCTGCATCCCTCCTGCCAGTCTATTTGGATGTGGTTTCTTTAATTCTGTAGGTGTCAGACTTCTATTCAACTTGATTTTTGATGTTTCTGAGTAATGTTTATTTTATGTTTTAGTTGTAATTTAGATGTGGTTGCATGAAAAGGTGAGCCATATCTTAGACTTCAATTTTCAATAAAAAACAGTGATAGCAGTATCTCTGATTTTAAAAGGAATGCTTTTAATAGTATCATTAAGTAGAACTGTTGCTTTTTGTTTTTGGTAGTTAACCTTTAAAAGGGTTTAAGAAAGCTCTGTTTCTTCCCAGTTTGCTAATAGTTTTTTCTTGAATGAATTTTTAATTTTGTGAAATTTTTTCATTGTTTCTTGACATGATCACAATGGCTTTCCTTTATGAATCTGTTAATTCAGTTACATTAATAGATTATAATCCATTTCCTAATGTTACAATGTTGTATTTCTGGGATAAACTCAACTTGATCATCTTTGTGACTGCTATATTTGGTTAGCTAGTATTTTGAGACTTTTTACATCTGTATTTATTAGTAAGATTTTCACAATCTGTTTCATCAACATCTTCTGAGTCATTTTATGTAATTTATCTTAATGCTAAGAATTTGTTCATTTTTTGCTTTAAAATTTATTAATATAAAGTTGTTTATATTTTTAGTATCTTCTGTATGAATAGTTATATTCTTAATATTTTCCACTCATACAATATTTTGTCCCTGACCCTGCTAGATATTCATCAATTTTATTACTTTTAAATAACCAGTTTTTGAAATTAACTCTGTTGTATCTTTATCTTCTATTTCAATCATTTTTGCTCTTCATTAAATCCTTATTGCTGCTCTCTTTCTATTTATTCTGTCCTTTTTATACCCTATTAAGGTGACTTTCAAGGTCATTGTTTTTATCCTTTTACTTTTTAAACATTATTTAAAACCATTTATTTTCCCTCAGTAATCTTATACATTACATGTAGTATTTTTGTAATTCTTCATTTCTAAATATTTTTCATAAGAAATAAACCTTTTAATATAATATTGATTGAACCATCCTGATTAAAAATAAAATGCTACAAAATTTTAAATGTATTTGAAAACTGGGACCATGATTTCCATAGCTATACCACACTTACTCAACATGCCATAATATCTATTCCATGTTGTTTCCATAAAGGAAGCTTCTTTTCAACTTTGTTTTTTAAGGTTGGTAGAAGGAAATAAAGTGATTAGGGGGATCTTATAGGAAAAAAATAGATATCCCCACAGATGCCTTTTCTACAAAATTAGTGTTCTTTCCACAAAACCAAAACATTTTAACATAGTTTTAGATTTTTTCTAGCCAGTGAAGCTCCTATGAACTCTTCTTGACTTCATTCAGCCATTTGGGCAGCTCGCACTTAACCTAGAATAAACCCATTCCTTTTCACCCTACCAAGTAGTGTCTTACAGATATTGATGAGTAAGGAGACAGGTTTTATCTTTTTCTTTTTAAGAACACATGTTTATGTACTTATACATAAAATGGGTAATATGAAAGGGAATGGAAGTGGTCTAGGTAAATGTGAGCTAACACTTTACATGTCTTATTACATGTCTTGCACTGACAGCTCTGTTAATCTTAATTCTTTTCCCCTAAAGTACCTGCCATTTCCAGACATGACATCTAAATTATCAGTATTGAGTTGATTTATTTCCAGCCATGTTAATTGGTTCCCTTTAAAAAATTATACAAGCATATAAATATATCTATAATATTAATATATATAAAGCAAACAAGCTAACACATTTTACTAAAATCTTTTTGCCAAAACAAGTTCCACACAGTTGAATATTTTCCTAAATATACTCAAGTCAAAGAAATAAAAAAATGTTATGATTTAATATTCCGTGTCCTTGTTTTTCTGGCTTACAAAAACATGCAGCTGAAATACCAGTATCTGAGATATGTTTATGACAAATCCATCAATTTCTTGTAAAAGACCAGTGAATTGTTTTATTTAATCAGTTTTCCTGAAGGTGTTAGCTTGATTCTGCAAGTTTAAACATGCTCAGTATAAATGAAGGAATAACCACATGGAAAAGAACAGAAAACAAAACAGTACATGCTCAAACAGCAGGAGTTTGAATATGACCCAGAAATCTGCCTTCCCAGAAAGTTCAAGGTAAGTCAGGGAGATTTTAAAATACGCCCTAGACTTGGTGTGCTGCATTTTAGCAAAAAGTGTATTAACCTTTACATTTCCTCTGGAACTGGAACAATTTTGTTCACAGATAATATTTTGAAAGGGCCTATGAATTTCAAAGTATCTTTCCTTTCTATTTATTTTCCAGTGGCAGAAACTGGCCCTGTTTTTGCTATAGGGTTTACTTATGAGTTTAACATTGATTTCAGAAGCTGACCCAGTAACAAGCCCTACATTATTATAAACTACTTTAAAAACAAGTGGCCCATGCAATTCCATCAAGATCTAAAAGCAATGACAGGGAGTTCACCACCAGAAAAAGTAAGCTTATCCATTTTAACAACTCTATCAGACAAATTTTTATGTTGAATGAAATGTTTTCTCAGTTGCCTTTTATTGGTTCAAGTCTGTTTCAATCTTTTTCCACATAACTCTTTTTTGAATATATAGACACATTTGATTTTCTCTGTAAATCTTTATTCCACACACAAAATAATCCACATTCCTTCAGCCTCAGGGAAGCTGGTGTCTACCTAGGTCCTGGTTGCCTATTTCATATTCTTAGGAGACTACAGTATTTCCGTTTCTTCTCAGTGACCCAGTGCTGCTCTGCGGTTGGGCCACCAAATCCATGGTCTCTGGCTACAGCCAAATATAGTTCAACTAAGCCATGGACTCAAAATTAAAACACTAATATTTTTTTATGTTAACTTCATGATTAAAATGAATTATTATACAAATTGTGTATTTTGTTCAAATATCACCATTTCATAACTATTATTTTAAAATTAGCAGCAATTTTATTCTCTATCCTTTGTCTCACACAAATACACACACACACCAAATATATCCCTTTCATTGTTTCTTATGTGTAGAGGTTGCTTTTTTATTTTATGTAAAATTGGATGTTGGTAGGAAATACTAATAAAACATTTTTATTAGCTTGGCTGGTGGCACAGTGAATAAGGCACTGGCCTGTGACCCCAAAGGTTGCTGGTTCAATTCCCAGCCAGGGTACACATAACTAGGTTGCAAGCCAGGTCACCAGCCAGGTCTGTAGCTGGAGGCAGGTGAAAGGCAACCATACGTTGATGTTTCTCGTCCTCTCTTCCTCTCTCCCTCTCTCCTTCCCCCTCTCTCTGAAAAGTAATAAATAAAATCTTTAAAATAAGTAAATAAATCATTTTTATTAATAAGTATAGTTGACATATACAATTCTAGTTTCAGGTGTACACCGTAGTGATTCTACATTTATATATACCTTACAATATGATAACCACAATAAGTCTAGTCACTATACCAAGTTGTTATTGACAGTATTGCCTATGCTGCACATTATATCCCCACGACTGACTCATTTTTTTTTAAAGATTTTATTTATTATTTCCAGAGAGAGGTGAAGAGAGAGAGGCAGAGAGGGAGAGAAGAATCAATGTATGGTTGCGTTTCACCTGCCTCCAGCCACAGACCTGGCTGGAGACCTGGCTTGCAACCTGGTTATGTGCCCTGGCTGGGGAATGGAACCAGTGACCTTTGGGATCACAGGCCGGCACCTTATCCACTGTGCTACCAGCCAGGGCAACTGACTCATTTTATAACTGGAAGTTTTTGCCTCTTATTCTCCTTGACCTTTTTCACCCATCCCCCTACTCCTCCCCTATGTGGTGGCCATCAGTGTGTTTTCTATATATAGGAATCTGTTTCTGTTTTGTTTTGTTAGATTCCACATATAACTAAGTGAAAACATAAGGCATTTGTCTCTCTGTGTCTGACTTAATTCACTTAATACCATTTAGGCCTACTCATGTGACAAGATTTCATTCTTTTTTAATGTTGAATAATATACTATTATACACTTATACCACATTTTCCATATCCATTCATCTATCAATAAACACTTCATTTATTTCCAAAAATGGCTTTTGCAAATAATGCTGCAAAGAATATAGGGGCATATATCTTTTCAAATTAGTGTTCTCATTTTCTTCAGCTAAATGCCTAGAAGTGGAATTGCTTGGCTATATGGTAATTGTATTTTTAATTTTTGTGGAACCTTCATACTGTTTTCCATGGGGAATGTACTAACTTACAGTCCCACCAATAGTGCACAAGGGATTTCATTTTTCCACATCCTCACCAACACTTATGTATTGACTTTGATAATAGCTTTTCTTATGAATGAGGTTATATCTGATTGTTGTTATAATTGGCATTTTCCTGATGATTAGTGCTGTTAAGCATCTTTTCATGTGTCTATTGGACATCAATATTTCCTCTGTCAAGAAATTTCTATTCAGGTACTCTGCTTATTTTTAATTGGATTGTTTGGTGGTTTTTTTGTTTTTATTTTGTTTGTTGATGTAGAAATGTATGAGTTCTTTATATATTTTGGATATCAACCCCTTATTGGATATGCCATTTGCAAATATCTTCTCCCAATTAGTAGGTTTTCTTTTCATTTTTTTATTGATTTTCTTCACTGTGAAAAAGTTTTTTAGTTTGATGTAGTGTCATTTGTTAATTTTTGCTTTCGGTTCCCTTGCCCAAGAAGACATATCCAAAAAATATACATATTTATTACTAAGAGCAAAGTCAAAGAGTTTATTGTCTTTTTTTTTTCTAGGAGTTTTATGGTTTCAGGTTTTACATTCAAGTCTTTTATCCATTTTTTTTGTTTATTTTCGTAAATGGTGTAAGAAAGTGGTTCAGATTCTTTTTCTTGCATGTGTCTTAATTTTCCAACACCATTTATGGAAGAAACTGTCATTTTTCCCTTGTGTATTCTTTCCTGCCATGTCATAGATAAATCAATTTACTATGTAAGGGTGGGCTTATTTGGGGGCTCTCTATTCTGTTCCATTGATCTATGTGTCTTTTTTTGTGGCAGTAGACTTTGATATCAGGGAGTGTGAAACCTCCAATTTTGTTCTTCTTTCTCAATATAGCTTTGGCAATTCAGGATCTTTTGTGGTTCCATGTAAATTTTAGGAATGTTTGTTCTAGTGCTGTAAAAAATATCATTGGTATTTTGATAGGGGTTGCATTAAATCTGTACGTAGATTGCTTTCAATAGCATGGACATTTTGACCATATTAATCCTTCTAGTCCTTGAAAAACACTTGCATTTATGTATGCATACATATGCATATACATTTAAAATACATCAGCTGACCACAGGACCCCTTAAGTTAGCGTTTGAAACAAATTCTTATAGTGGAAGAGGGAGGCTACACCTCACCTACTGAGCTCACAGTTGATACTGTGCTTTTCCAAATACTAATACTGTCCCTAACTACCATGCATAATAATATGACACAAAATTTAAATGTGTTAGTAGATAAGATAAAGTCAGATAAGAAGTTTGATATATATATCAAACCAGATAACATTTACTAAAATCTGTACTAAAGTGACTCTATTACTGGACACTGGATTTTTTAAAACTTCAATTAAGAAAGACTAGAAAGTAAATGAAGGAAGAATATGTATTACTTAATCAAGAAAGCACTATAATAACTTCCATATTTATACAAGGGAAAAATGAAGTAACGGAAATGCTCATTAAATAAAATGAATTTAAAATGTATTTATAGATTGAGGAGATGCAATCTATAGCCTCAGCTATTTCAAAATGAAATGTTCCTAAACATTCAGATATAAATGATAGAAAACTAGAATTTCTCTTTAAAGTCTGGGTTACTTCCCACTTAAAACCCTTATAACTCCTGTCATGACAAGTGCAAAAAGGAACAAATTA
Source organism: Noctilio leporinus (assembly GCA_004026585.1). Taxonomy (NCBI): domain Eukaryota; kingdom Metazoa; phylum Chordata; class Mammalia; order Chiroptera; family Noctilionidae; genus Noctilio; species Noctilio leporinus. The sequence continues at coordinate 236,564 of PVIW01000419.1, read as the reverse complement.
TAAATAATTGGCTTTCCCCAATATAACAGACTGGATAATTATCCAACATTACACATATTACTAACCAAAAGCCCTCCATTGTTCATAAGCCAATATTTTAAATGTACATAAATCTTACAAATTTTCTTTTACTCAAAAAATCTTGAAGTTATGGAAGGAATGTTTGCTTTGTTTATAGAGTATGATTGTATATATTCATGTTTAAAATATTTTTCAAAATAAGCAGCTTCTAGGCTAATTGCTGTTTGCATCATTTATTCCTTAGGAAAAATAAATAGTAAACTACTCAAATTCATTTCAGTCAAGTAAGCATTTAGTTTGATGATATTAATAAAGAGATAAAAATTTGCAATAGAGATAACATCAACATTCATAATTTTTCACTTTTTTAAAGTATATTTTATTGATGATGCTGTTACAGTTGTCCCCGTTTCTTTTTCCTTTGCTCCCCTCCACCCAGGATGACCATTCTCCACCTCCCTTAGTTTTTGTCCATGCCATGGGGCATGCATAAGTTCCCTGGCTTCACCCTTTCCTCTATTCTTAACTTTCCCCTGTCTATCTTGTACCCACCAATTCTTAGGAAATGGTTTCCTAATCCTGCACCATTTCCCCCATTTCTCCCTCTTACCCCTCTCAGCTGATACCACTCCCAGTGATCCCAATACCCATGATTCTGATCCTATTCTGGTTGTTTGCTTAGTTTTTGTTTTTGTTTTTTTACATTCTGTTGTTGGCAAGTGTGAGTTTGTTGTCATTTTAATGTTCATAGTTTTGGTCTTTTTCTAAGTCCCTGTAACATTTCATATAATAATGGCTTGGTGATGATGAACTCCTTTAGCTTTACCTTGTCTGGGGAAGCACTTTATCTGCCCTTCCATTCTGAATGATAGCTTTGCTGGATAAAGTAATCTTGGTTGTAGGTCCTTGCTTTTCATCACTTTGAATACTTCTTGCCAGTCCCTGCCTGCCTGCAAAGTTTCTTTTGAGAAATCAGCTGATAATCTTAGAAGTTACCCTTTGAAGGTAACTCTCTTCTTTACTCGTGCTACTTTTAAGATTCTCTTTTTATCTTTAAACTTTGGCATTTTAATTATGATGTGCCTTTATGGGGTCCAATTTGGGTCTAGCTTGTTTGGGACTCTGTGCTACCTGGACTTATATGTCTATTTCCTTCACCAAATTTGAGGAACTTTCCTTCATTATTTCCTCACACAAGTTTTCAATTCCTTGCTCTTCCTCTTCTCCTGGCACCCTGTGATTTGAATATTGGCACATTTAAAATCATCCAGAGGTTCCTATGCCTCTTCCCATTTTTTTCCATTCTTGTTTCTTCATTCTGTACTGGTTGACTGTTTATTTCTTCCTTATGTTCCAAATCATTGATCTGAATTTGTTTCCTTCCTATCACCACTGGTTTCACATGTATTTTCCTTTGTTTCACTTAGTTTAGCCTTCACTTCTTCCCTTCTGTGTTTGCTAGATTTAAGCAAATCTGACAAGTCTGTGAGCATCTTTATCACCAGTGTTTTAAACAGTGTGTCTGTTAGGCTGTCTATCTCCTCATCCTTGTCACTTAGTTCACCCCCTGGTACCTTGATCTGTTCCCTTTTTGACCCATAGTTCTCTCTCTCCTCAACTTGACAGGCTCCTGGGTTTGCCTCTGTGTCTTAGGTAGAGCTGTTGCACTTGTTCCATTGTAAGGGGCAGAGCCTTAGGTATTTGTCAGTGTGGGACAACCCATTTCACCAGAATGTGGCACTGTGTAGGGGTGAGGGGTCCGAGAGGAAATAATGCTTCTTCCTCAGCAGTCACCCCTTTTCCAGGTACTTCTGCTTCCCATATGGGACTGGTGCCTCTCTAGCTGTTGCCCTGGTCATTGTTCCCAGAGTCTGTGGACATTCCAGGGCCGTGGGGGCCTCTAAACAGACTCTGCTGGAAAACTGGAAGTTACTTCTCTGCCCCACCCCCCACTGGTTTTCACAGTCATAAACAAAGAGGCTATATTTTTCCACCTGGAGCTAGAACCAGGAGCCGTGGTCTGGGGCCAGGAAAGCTCCTTAGGTGCCCCTACTTTTTTTAATGTGTGACGGTGCTTTCTTCGGACCAACTACAGCTGCTGTTCCACCGCAGCTGCAGTGCTGCCACATCATGTCGTCTCTTTCCCGGCTGTGCCCCGCCTACCTGTCTGGATGAGTATTTCTTCCTTATATCTTTGTTTGTTGGACTTTCATGCAGCTTGATTTCTGTAATTTTTGGTTGTCTCTAGCTTTGAGGTAGATGTAGCTCTTCTTAGTTGTGGAGGTAGATGCAGCATGTCTACCTATGCCTTCACCTTGGCCAGAAGAACATTCATAATCTTAATTTAGAATTTCAGGAGTTGGGCTTGCTAAAATAAAGCAAGTACCAAATAAGACTATCTTATGAAACAAAAATTTAAATATCATCATGGAAAATTCTATAGTCCTCAATTAAATTGGACAAAAAAATCTTTTATCTATCTAAAAGAAGAGCTACGGTTTTGTTTTGTTTCTTTGAAACAAAACCATTCTGAGTATTAATTTGTGTTCTTTCACACTTATGACTGCGAGTGAACCCCAATGCCCTTGTCATATCCCAGTCCAATTAAATCAGAATCTCAGGAGATGGGTCCCAGATATCAGTAGTATTTAAAGTTCCTCAGGAGATACAAATGTGCAGCCCAAGTACCAGTATTGAGATACATTGAGAAGTGGGTAAGTCTTATGACTAAATAATAAAATAGAATTGTGAACTCAGAATGTGAAGGTGCCTTAAAAAGGTCTTTCATTTATTCCATGACTCCAGGCAGTAACCAATTGAATTATTATAAAGAATGAATTAACCAGATGGAATACAAGGTTGTGAATAAAGGAGATTAATGATGTTTGTGTGAAATGGCATTAAGTCTGGCAGTACAGTGATGGTTTAATAGTGCATGGCAATTACCCATTTGGTATGGATAGCAAATACAACTTTATTGAAACTACAATGTAAATTTAAGAAGGCTGCACATATTTATGCAAATTAGAGTTTAGTCACTATGCTGAGATCAATACTTCTCTGAGGGAAATGTCTTGGGATTTGAGAGACTGTGTTTAGTACTTCAATATTATACCTAAAGCACTAACTCTATTTGATTGTTTTACATCTGTTTTTTAAGTCATATTCATAAACATATGATAAATTAGTAAAGTGAGTTGAAGTGGTTATCAAGGTAATCTCAAGAGAGGAAAAGAAGTTCCAAAAAGAAGTAAGCATCTGGTGAAGAAGGAAAAGGCAGTCCCCACTTCTTTCCTTTAGGGACATGAGAAGTATGCTCTCATGATACGAAGATATGCTTGAAAGTTCCAGGCCTTCTTGCCAACCAGTGGCCGTGGTTCACAATACCAGAGCTTACCCACCTCTTCCATTTTTATAGTGCACATGAAGTAGATTTATTTATTATTGCTTAAAAGAGATGAATATTTAATGAGATGCATGACCATAAATTTCAGCCATTATTAGAGTATTGGATCACTAAAATTAATAGGATACTATGAAAATGTTTTAATTTTTCTAGATTTATAATTTGCCATTGAAAATTTGTAATTAAACAGGTAAAAATTTCAAATCTTTACCTACAGCAGCAGTATCAGGCTTATGCTCTCATTAATCAAAGCTGTGTAGGATATTTAAAACAGAAACTTCATAACCATACAGGGAATGAAATATTTTTTATTAGCAAAGTCATATTCTACATAGATGTTTCACTGCTCTAAAATTGTATTGTAATAATTCAAGGTTTTGTTGAGAAATTTTAGATATGGTTTTATGAAAACTTCTATTATTTTTGTAATACAGTAGAGGTGCTACTGTATTGTATTATCACTTTAAATCACTACTCCTATATTTCTGAAATACTTTATAGGTAGACTGCAAATAACGTAAGGTTATACATAAATTCCAAGTTTTATAGTATAATCTGAAAATACACAAGGTCTGTCCAGGAAAAGTCCAGCCATTGTTAATATAACCAGAATGGATTGCAATACATCGGTGTCACCTGGCAGCTAAGAAGAGTGGACTGGAATACGAATGTGTGAACAGTGATGACCTCACTTCACTGTACTAGTCAGTGGGGGTGGTAGATGCCATTGAGTGAGCATGTGTACTGTGTCACCATTGCATTCAAAATAACTAAGCAAGTGGTGCAACAAATCTGCATCAAATTTTGCATTAAGCTTGAACATTTCTCCATGGAAACTATTCAGATGATTCAGAAAGCTGCAGCTATGGGCAACGGGTGGTTGACAGCTTCATCCCAACAACATGCCCACTCATGCATTATGTCTCGTGCAGAGTTTTTTTGGTGAAACATCAAATCACCCAGGTGACACAGCCCCACTATAACCTTCATTTGTCACCCTACTACTTCTGGCTTTTCCCAAAACTAAAATCACCTTTGAAAGGGAACAGATTTCAGACCATTTATGAGAGTTAGAAAAATACAACAGTGGTAGCTGATGGCAATTGTAAGAACTGTGTGAAGTTCCCAAGGTGCCTACTTTGAAGGGGATTGAAGTGTTGTGCAGTGTTCCTTGTATCTTTTATCTTCTTCAACACATGTCTCTGTTTTTCATATTACATGGCTGGATACCTTCTGGACAGACCTCATAATTACCTGAATACATTTAGTTTCTATTCCATTATTTTTTTCTTTAATACTATATTTAAATATTCTTTTTCTAAAACAGCAAAGAGAGAAAATAATAACATATGGCACAAGGATGGTTTTTACTTTTGTTACTTTCTACTGGTCTAAGAAAATGGGAGACCATAAGGATAATTTCTCAAAATATTCCAAATAAAATTTAAAAGAGACAAATTAGTGACTAGAAATTTTTAGTTAATTCTGATATATGTATTATGCTTTCAAGTTGTTTCTTCTACATTGATTATGTAGCATGTCCTAAGATTTCACACAGAACCAAAAATAAGGTTACTATTTGACTTTTAAACGAGATATACAAACAATTATTGGCCAGATCTGAGGCTTTTCAAGTTTGATGACATGACTTTCCATCAAGTGGGTGCTGATTTCAAAGCTGAAAGAGCTTTGAAAAGATAAGACAAATCTGAACAAACCACGTTTGTCTTATAGTTTTCAAAAAGAAAATAATGTATCTCAAGCAGATGAAAAGTTTTTCTGAAATTGAATTGTCATTAAATTAATGGAGTATGACTTTTCTGAACAATATTTCTGATCAGCATGATCTTCAAAATATTTAATAATTAGTAACAAAATCTCCATATAATCAAAAATTAGAAATCTGTTTCTTTCCATTCACCTAAGTGACTACACATACTTATAAAATGGATTATCAAGTGGTATATATAACTTATACCATAAATTTTATTCAACAAATCATTTCAATAATTTCTACATGTAGATTTAGACATGATAGGAATAATGTTTTGTTTAATATTGATATTGCTACTTAAATGATACCTGCCTGAGCCATGATCTGACAATGTAGGTTTATCTAAGAACAAATTTTAGCTATAAGCGTAACCACCCATGGGTCATTATTTTAAATCCTTTTTTGTTTCAAAACATTCATAAGTAACCCCTACGATGTTTATCAAATGAACTCCTAGTGGTCTTTTGGACAGAACAGTTCTTCATTTTATGAGACTACCCAACTGCTGAATATTTAGTGCACCTGACCATTCCATTTATTAAAACAAAAAAATGCCCTCATATATTTCCAGATATTTCTGAACATTACCCCATGGAGGTTACATATTTATTCACATTGGTGACAGCTGCTCATTCTTTGTTTTTTATTTTTTTAGCTTTATTGAAATGATAAAAAAAATTATTTCAATTTGACAAAAAAGTAAGATATTTAAAGTGTATTGTGTGACATTTTGTACACATATACATCATGAAAGGATCCCCTCCCCCTCCAATGAGGTTAATTAAAACAATTATCACTTCACATATTTACTTACTTTTTCTGTGTATGAGAACATCTAAGTTCTATGATCTTAGATTTCAATTATACATACAGTACAAGGTTATAAACTCTACCATGTTAAGCATTACACCCTCAGACTTCATTCATCTTATAACTGAAAGCATGTACCTTTTTACAACCTCTCCCTATCCCCCCAACTACTGGCCCGTATCAGCCCCTGGGAACTATTTTTCTACTGTCTTTCTCCAGGAAGTCTTTTTGTTTTAGGTTTTCATGTTGTCGTTTTTTTAAATCTGTATATAACTGATAGCATGCAGTATTTCTTTCTGTGTCTGGCTCATTTTACTTAGCATAATACACTCCAGGTTCATCCATGTTGTTGCAAATGGAAAGACTTTCTTCCATTTTAAGCCTGAATAATATTCCATTGTGTGTGTTTGTGTATGTGTGTACAAGGTCTGTCCAGAAAAGTCCATTGTTCATATAACGAGAATGGTTTGTGTGACATCAATGTAACCTGGCAGCCAGGGACAGTGGTCCAGAATGTGCATGGTGACTTCACTGTACTAGTAAGTAGGGGCAGTAGATACCATTGAGTGAGCATGTGTACTGTGTAATCCTTACATTCAAAACAACTGAGTGAATACACAACACATCTGCATCAAATTTTGCACCAAGCTTAAACATTCCTCCATGGAAATTATTTGGATGATTCAGAAGGCTGCAGCTATGAGCAACTGGTGATAGGCAGCTTCATTCCACACTGTGCCCAATCATGCATCATGTCTCCTGCAGTTTTTTGTGAAACATCAAATCCTCTAAGTAGCTCATCCCAATTTGATTCCTGTGACTTCTGGCTTTTCCCAAAACTAAAATTACCTTTGAAAGGGAAGAGATTTCAGACCACCAATGAGATTCAGGAAAATATGATGGGGCAGCTGATGGTGATTAGGCAAACTGCAAGATCCCAAGTTGCCTACTTTGAAGGGGACTGAGGTGTCATTGTGCCATGTACATTTCTTGTATCTTGAAGTGTCTTCCTTAATGTCTCTTTTTCATATTACATGGCTAGATACTTTATGGACATGCCTCAGGATACACATCACCTTTTCTGTACCCATTCATCCAACAATGAACACTTAGGTTATTTCCATTCCTTAGCTACTGTAAATAGTGCTGCAATGAACATGGAAATAACAGATAATTCTTCAAGAAAATGATTTTGTTTCTTTGGATATATATACCCAGAAGCAGGATTGCCTGCTCATACAGTGGTTCTGTTGTTAATTTTGTTATCCATGGTGGTTGTACCAGTTTGCATTCTCACCAAAAGAATACACAGGTTTTCTTCTATCCACATCCATACCAGCATTAATCTCCACAAGGTAATGTGCCTTTTGTTTGTTTGTTTGTTTAATTTCAATTCAGGCAACACTTTTTTTTCTCGGAAATATTTTTATTGTCTAGACTACTGTCCCAATTTTGTTCCCTTTTGCTCCCCTACAAGCAGCCCACTCCTCTACCCCACGGTAAATCCCCTCTCCATTGTCCATGTGTCATTCATACATGTTGACTAGCCCTTTCCCTCCTCCCTTTCTACAGTTGTCAGTCTGTTCCATGTTTTCATGTCTTGGGTTCTATTTTTCTCATTAGTGTATTTGTTTATTACATTCCAGTTACAAGTGAGATCATATGGTATTTATCTTTTACCAATTGGCTTATTTCACTTAGCATAATAGTTTCTAGTTCCATCCATACTATTGCAAAAGGTAGGCATTCCTTCTTTCTTTCTGGTATGTAGTATATCATTGTGTAAATGTAACCACAGTTTGTTGATCCACTCATCCACTAATGGTCACTTAGGCTGTTTCCAGCCCTTGGCTATTGTAAATAGCACTGCTATGAACATAAGGGCGCATAGGTTCTTCTGAATTGGTATTTCGGGGTTCTTTAGGTATAATCCCAGCAATGCAATTGCTAGGTCATGAGATAGTTCCATTTTTAGTTTTTTGAAGAAATTCCATACCATGTTCCATAGCAGCATTTTCCATAGCAGTCTGCATTCCCAGCAGCAGTGCACTAGGATTCCCTTTTCTCCACATCCTCGCCAGCACTTGTTGTTTGTTGATTTATTAATGATGGCCATTCTGGCCAGTGTGAGATGGTTTTAAAGCTATTTGTGGCTTTAATTTACATCTTTCTGATGGCTAGTGATGTTAAGCATCCTTTCTTATACTTACGGGCCTTCTTGTATGTCCTCCTGGAAAAGTGTCTGTTCAGGTCCTTTGCCCATTTTTTAACTGGATTGTTTGTCTTCCTGGTGTTGAGTCATAGGAGTTCTTCATATATTTTGGAGCTCAAACCCTTGTCTGAGGTTTCATTGGCAAATATGTTTTCCCATACAGTGGGTTCCCTTTTCATTTTTCTGATGTTTTCTTTAGCCATGCAGAAGCTTTTAAATTTGATGTAGTCCCATTTGTTTGTTATCTCCTTTATATCCCTTGCCCTTGGGGAAGTATCAGTGAAAACATTTGCTGCATGGGATATCTGGAATTTTCCTATTTTCCCCTCTAGGACCTTTATGGTATCATGACTTATATTTAAGTCTTTTATCCATCATGAGTTTAGTTTGGTATATGGTATAAGTTGGTGGTCTAGTTTCATTTTTATTTGTTTTTTGCATGTACCTATCCAGATCTTCCAACACCACTTATTGAAGAGGCTATTTTTATCCCATTTTCTGCACCTGCTCCCTTTGTTAAATATTAATTGATCATAGAGATGTGGGTTTATTTCTGGGCTCTCTATTCTGTTCCATTGATCTACCTAATGCAAACTATAGATTCAATGTAATCCATATTAAAATACCAATGACATATTTCACAGATATAAAGTATTTCAAAAATTTATATGGAACCATAAATAACCCAATCTTCAGAAAGGAGGGATCACAATACCTGATATCAAACTATGCTACAAGGCCACTGTAACTCTTTTTTTAAAATCTACTTAGTTTCAATATCTTTTCTATTATGTTTTCAGTCTCTTTCATTTATTTTTCCACTCTTTTTGTCCTTCCTTCTACTAAATTTGGGCTTAGTTTGTTCTTTTTTCTTTCTAGTTTCTTGAAGTTAGGTTATTTGAGATTTTCCCCCCTTAATGTGGGTGTTTATCACTGTAAATTTCCCTCTTAGAATTGCCTTTAGCCCTGGCTGGTGGCTCAGTGGATTGGTGCTGGCCTGAGAACCCAAAGGTCACTGGTTCAATTCCCCAATCAGGACACATAACCAGGTTGCAAGCCAGGTCTCCAGCCAGGTCTGTAGCTGGAGACAGGCAGGTGAAAGGCAACCATACACTGATGTCTCTCTTTCCCTCTGCATCTCTGCCTGCCCTTCTATCTGAGAACAATGAATACAATCTTCAAAAAGAATAAAATAATAAAACTGCCTTTGTTGCATCCCCATAAGTTTTAATATGTTGTACTTCCATTTTTGTTGATATCAAGATAATTTCTGATTTCTTTCCCTCTCTCTTCTGTGACTCATTGATGGTTCAGGAGTGTATGGTCTAATCTTCATGTATTTTAATTTCTTTGTTTTCTGCTCATAATTGATTTCTGCTTTCATACCATTGAGTTGTAAAAGATTAAATATAATTTCAATCATTTTTAATTCATTAAGACTGTTTATGATCTATCCTAGAAAATATGGCATGTACATTCAAGAATATATATTTTGCTGCTTTTGGATGGTATGTTCCATATTCAGTCATATGATCCAATGTGTAGTGATTCCTTATTGATTTTCTGGTGGAAGCCAGTGATTCCTTATTGATTTTCTGCTGGAATTATCTACCATGAATTATCTATCTTTTTTTTTTTTTTAAGTGGAGTGTTGAAGTCCTTTACTGGTGTTACATTGCTATGCATTTTTCCCTTCAGATCTGTTAAATATTTGCTTTATATTCTAGGTGCATAAATATTTATTAATGTTATACCCTCTTGATGAGCTGAGCCCCTTATAATTATATAATGACTTTTCTTGTCTCTTGAGTCAGTCTTTCGCATAAAGTCTATTTTGTATGATGTAAGTATAGCTACCCCTGATTTCTTTGTTTCCTTTTTATTTTTTTTCCCATGGGATATTTTTTCCATTCCTTCCCACTACGTGTGTCCTTAAAGCTGAAGTGGGTTCCTTGAAGGCAGCATATAGTTGGATATTGTTTTTGTTTAAAGATTCTATTTATTTTTAGAGAAAGGGGAAGGGAGGAAGAAACAGGAGAGAAACATCAGTGTGAGAGACAAACATCTATCAATTACCAGTGACTGAATCCATAACCCAAACATGTGACCTGACTAGGAATTGAACCTTCAAAGTTTGGGTTTGCAGGATGATGCCAACCAACTGAGCCACACTGGACGGGGCTGGATCTTGTTTTTTAATCCATTCGCCCACTCTCTGTTAATTGGAGAATGTAACTAATTTATATTTAAAGACATACCAAGAGGTATAAACCTATTGCCATTTTGTTGTTTTGTATTTAGTATTCTCTTATTTTTTATTGTCTCTCTTGCTTTCTTCCTTTGTAATTTGAAGACTTTCTGTAGTGGTATGCTTTCATTCCTTTGTCTTTTCATTTTGTGTATCTACTATGGGCTATTGTTTTGTGGTTACTGTGAGGCTTACATAAAACATCTTTTATCTATTAAGTTCATTTTTAAGCTGATAGTAACTTATCTTCAAATGCATGGAAAAGTGCCCTCTCACCACATATGTTTCTGATGTAACAGTTTGCATCTTTTTATGTTGTGTATCCATTAATAATGTATTATTATACTTATTTTTGATGCTTGGTCTTTTATACTAGAGTTGTAACTTATCCACCAGTATTACAACATTAGAGTATTTTGAATTTAACTATATTTAAGTTTTACTACTGAGTTTTATACTTTATATAATATCCTGTCACTAATTAGCACCCTTTCGTTTTAGCTTGAAAAATGCCTTTTAACGTTTCTGTAAGGCTGGTCTACTAGTGATGAGCTACCTCAGCTTTTGTTTGGGAAATTCTCCCTCTCTCCTTCAGTTCTGAGGGACAAGCTTACCACCAGGTAGAGTATTTTTGGTTGGCTATTTTGTTTTCCCCTTTTAATACTTTGAATGTGTCATCTCACTGCTTCTGTCCTGCGAAGTTTCTGCTGAAAAATCTGGCTATAATCGTATGGGGGTTCCTGCCCAATCAGGGAACATAAACAGAGCACACAGGAAGCTAGGTAGCCCATGCAACACCCCTGCTGACAGCAGCACTTGAACAAAAAGCATAACCTATGGCTTTCCCTGTCTGCAGAGCAAAACTGGGGCTTCACCTGACCAGAGAGTTCATTGCACACTCTTGCTTCAGTTGGGTCCACAAACAATGAGCTGTACATGCCCTGAATACTGTTGCTGCACAGCCAGCCCAGGGAAGCTAATTCCAAGTTCCATGTACACAGGTGGGGGCAAAGTAGGTTTACAGGTACTTGTTTATACAGCAAATACAATAATAAATACATAACAATTCAACAATAAACTCTGATGTTTGGCGTACTCACAACTATAAACCAACTTTTGCTCCATCCTGTGTTCTAGTACCCCATCCTGACCATCTAATAAACCTGACCAAAGAATTTAAGCAATTATGGAGTCCATCCTACAGCCTCAGTTAGCTAGGGATCAAAGCCAGGAGTCCTATCCTGCTTCTCAGACAGTGGCACAACACCCCCAATCCCCAACCTCAGAACTGGAACAATTGCCTCAACCCAAAATGGACCATAACAGCAGCCCCACCTCCCTAAGGATATTACCAGTAGACACATCCAGAAACCCAGACTGAGTTGAGTGATACAGTTCTATCTCCTGAAGAAAACCTGTAAAGTCTGTAAGAAGAGCACAGTTACACAAATATGCAGATACTAACATAAGGAATCAAAGATAATAAAAAATAAGATAAATATAGTAAATGAGCCCTGGCTGGCGGCTCACTGGAATGGCACCAGCCTGCGAACCCAAAGGTCGCTGGTTCAATTCTCCAGCCAGGGCACATAACTAGGTTGCAAGCCAGGTCTCCAACCAGGTCCGTAGCTGGAGGCAGGTGAAAGGCAACCACACATTGATGTTTCTCTCCCTCTCTGCCTCTTTCCCTTCCCATCTCTCTGGAGATAATAAATAAAATCTTTAAAATATATATATATAGCAAACGATTCTAATAAAACTCTAACAACTGACCCTAAAGAAATGAAGGTCTATGTCAAAGAGTCAAAGTAATTATCTTAAGGAATTTTAGTGAACTACATAAACACACAGCCAACTAAACAAAATTAGGAAAATAATGCTGGAACAAGAATTTTGACAAAGAAATAGAAACCATAAAATAAACAGAAATTGTAGAATTGAACAATGTAATTGACCTGAAGAACTGAATAGTTTCTAAAGCAGACTCAATTGTGTAGAAAAAGGAATCAGAGACCTGCGAAATAGGACATTTTAAATTATCCAGTCAGAGAAACAAAGAATAAAAATAAAGAGTGAAGAAATTCTTCAGGATCAGTGGGATAAAATGAAAAGAAACAATATTTATGGAAATTCCAGGGGGAGAGATAGAGAAACACAAGATATATTTGAAGCAATAATGGCTAAAAATTTTCCAAACCTGGGGTAAGAAATGAACATCCAAATCCATGAGGCCCAAAAGATCGCAAATAGGTTGATCCCAAATAGGGCTACACTGAGATGCATTATAATAAAATTGTCCAGTTCGAAGACAAAGAATTTTTAAGTCAGCAAAAGTAAATATATGGTTCAGTCCAATTTGGAAAATATGCAATAAGAACAATGAAGGTTTACATTAAGAAGCCTACAATGATTTATAGTTAATTCTGACTTTAAAAGAAGTTTGAAACATTGGACTACTTGCTTTAGTGATTTGGGCTCCTATCAACCAAGCCTGTACTTTGGAGACCAAGAATACACAAATAAATAGAAATGGTATAACACAAATTTCACATTTTTTAAGTGATACGTTAATAATGTGAAGTTGTCCACTGACTGATATTTTAATGTCACACCCCCAGCAAACCTTTAATTAAAGTTATTTTGGCAAGAAAAAAAAAAAAGTAAAGAGAAGGCACATACAAAAGAACCCCATAAGACCATCAGTGGATTTCTCGACAGAAACTTCAGACCAGGAGAGAATGGAATGACATATTTAAAATATTGAAAGAAAATAACAGCCCACTAAGAATTCTATACCTGGTGAAGCTGTCTTTCAGAAATAAAAAAGGGATAAAGACTTCCCTGAACAAACAAAAGCTGAATGAGTTCTTAGTACTACATCTGCTTATAAGAAAGAAAGAAATACTAAAATGAGTTCTTTGAGAAGAAATAAAAAAGGCACTAATTAACATCATAAAAACATAAAAAGGCAGTATGAAACTCACTGGTAATGGTAAGTATATAGTCAAAGTTAGATTCTATAATATGTTAATTGTGGTTCATAATTCACTTATAACTCCAGTTTAAAAGTTAAAAATTAATGTAAAAATAACCATAACTAAAATAATTATTTGTTAACACAATATAAAAATATGTAAATTGTAAAACACTACCCTAAAATATGAGTGGGAGTAGACGTAAAAATGTAAAGTTTAGGAATTCTATTGAAGTCAGGCTGTTACCAGCATAAAAATAAGGTGTTAGAATTTTATGGTATTTTCTGTAAGTCTCACAGTAACCACAAGGAAAAAGGGACCTTAGCAATTGCACAAAACTACATGATAAAGAAATGAAAGCATATGATACAAAGGACATCAAAACATGGAAAAGAGAACAGGGTAAGAAATGAAAACAGGGGCTCACATACATGTATGTCAGTGTTTTTTGGAGCATTATTCACCAGAGCCAAAAGATATGAAAAACCCAAATTCAGTAAACAAATTAATGGATAAACAAAATGTGGTACATATATACAATGGTATTCAGCCATAAAATGGAATGAATTTCTGATATATGCAGAATTGTCAGTGAACCTTGAAAACATTATGTTAAGTGAACTAAGCCAGACACAAAAGGATGAGATAGATAGATAGGGCACTTCATAGAGACAGCTTATATTAGAGGTTACAGGAGACTGGGGAGAGCAGGAAATTGCGCCATTATTCCATTATTAATAGCTACAGAATTTCTTTTCGTGGCAATGAGAATATTTTTTGGAAATAATGGTAATGGGGGTGCAACTTTTTAATGTAATTATACCACTGAATTATATACTAAAAATGGTTAAGATGTGAAATTTTGGTATATATATTTTACTACAATAAGAAATATTTTTTAAAAATAACATGGTACTCATTTTTAACCTGGTTACAGAAACAAGACATTTAAAAAGTATGCAATTTAGCCCTGACCAGTGTAGCTCAGCTGGTTGGAGCATCGTCCTGTAGCTGGAGGGGGTCACAGGTTCAATTCCCAGTCAGGGCACATGCCTGTGTTGTGGGTTCAGTCCCTGGTTGGGGTATGTACAAGAGGCAGACAGTTGGTGTTTCTCTCTCACACTGATGTTTCTCTCCCTCTCCCTAAGATCAATAAGCATGTCCTTGGGTGAAGATTAAAAAATAAAATTTATACAATTTAGCCTAATAAGTTTATAAACTAAACTGAAAGTTAAGCATGATAGAATTGTAACCTGCAACATATTTTAACTTATTCAATATTAACTTTTAATTTTGCAGGATTATATTTGACTCTGTAATCCTACAGTTATAGGAGATAAAGATAAAATTTTAAATCCATTTTGCATTAAGTTTTTGAGTATATTAACTGAGGAATTCTAAACTTACCTGTGACTATAAAAATATCAATCCACCTCTGCTAAGACCTACTTATATCAGTCAGCTTTTGACATGAGAAAATGCTTATGTAATATGAAGAATACAGAGCAGCGGAACACCATGTTTCAACCTTTGTCCCCATCACATGAAGAATAGGACATAGCTCCTTTTTTTTTTTTCTTTTCCTTTTATTTATTTATTTTTAAAGATAACTTTTGGGTTCTCAGGGTTTTTTTTAATTAATATATTTTATTTATTTTGCTATTAGAATTATCCCAATTTTCTCCCCTTTACCCCCCTCCACCCAGTACCCCATTTCCTCCAGCAATGCCCCCCTTAGTTCATGTCCATGAGTCATGCCTGTAAGTTCTTTGGCTTCTCTGTTTCCTTTGTTCTTCTTAACATGCCCCTGTCTATTCTGTAAACACCAACATGTAAATTGCTAACAAAATCTATGTACTACACACCCACAAATAAGCACATATTTTGTAACAGTGAATAAGAAAGATAGCGTGTATTTTATCTAATATACATCCACATTTTCATAGGTTTTTCTTCTTCCTTAACTGCATTCGATTTTTCTGAGTTATTGCAAGTAACCTGATTTTCTCATATTATGAAATGATTCCAAACTAAGAAAACTTAACCTGCAGTAATGCAGATACAAGTAATATACAAAATTGTACCTTATTTAGTAAAATCTATTTATAATAAGATTAAAGCATTCATAAGTTAAAGTTGGTTCTTATCCATTTAGCTGCCCTTTGTCTTTTGATTGGTGTATTTATTCCATTTACCTTTGTACCTGTGTTCCTGTCTGTCCCTCTGTTTCCTTATCTTCTTAAAGCAGACCCTTTAGCATCTCTTGCAATGCTGGTTTGGTGGAGATGTATTCTTTTAGACTTCTTTTGTCTGGGAAACTTCTTATTTCACCTTCCATTTTGAATGAAAGCCTTGCTGGGTAAAGTATTCTTAGTTGCAGGCCTTTGTTTTTCATTGCTTGAAATATTTTTTGCCATTCCCTTCTGGCTTGTGTTTCTGTTGAGAAATCAGCTGATAACCTTATGGGAGCCCCCTTGTATGTTATTAGCTGTTTCTCTCTTGCTGCTTTTAGAATTCTCTCCTTATCTTTGAAATTTGCCATTTTCATGATGATGTGTCTTGGAGTGGGCATGTTTGGGTTCATCTTCCTTGGGACCCTCTGTGCTTCCTGAGTTTGCATGACCTTTTCTCTCCTCAAGTTAGGGAAGTTTTCTGTCATTACTTTTTCAAAGAGGTTTTCTATCCCTTGCACCTCCTCTTCTCCTTCTGGTATCCCTATGATATGGATGTTATTATGTTTCATGTTGTCCTGCAGCTCTCTTAAAACCTCTTCATTCTTTTTCACTCTTTTTTTCATTTTGTTGCACTGCCTGGGAATTTTTTTCTACATTGACCTCCAGCTCACTGATCTGATCCTCTGCTTTCTCTAGCCTGCTTTTGATTCCTTCTACTGTGTTCTTCAATTCAGAAATGATATTCTTCATTTCCTCCTGGCTCTTATTGATGGTTTCTATGTCCTTTTTAATGCTGGTGTAATTCTCAGTAAGTTCCTTGTAGCTTTCCTGGAGTTCTTTGTAGTTCCCCTGGAGTTTTTCATAGTTCCCCTGGAGTTGTTTGTAGTTTTCTTTGAGCTGGCTGAGCTCATTGAGCTTCTCTATCATCATTATTTTGAATTCCATGCGTGAGTGTGCTTGTCTCTATTTCATTTTGCACTCCTCGTAGGGATTCCTCCTTTCCATTTGCTGAGGGTTTATTTCTTTTGTCTCCCTATTTTAGATGTCTCGTGTTTATTTCTGCTTCTTGGATTGGTCTGCTTTGACTTACTGTCTTAGTGGTGTGACTTTCTGTGGTGTAGAAGTGCACTTTTTTTACTTCCTGGATCTGTGCTTGGTGACATCAGCTTGTGTCCCAGTCTGGGCCTAGTCAGCAGTTGAAGACTACCAGAGATCCACTGTCTTTGTCTCCGTTAGTAGTTAATTTCAGCAGTCTGTGATCTGAGGTCAGGTTTAGGCACTGCTGGGTGGGTTAGATTAATTCCTTTTGGTGGGGCTGTGGCTTCCCCTCAGGCTCCTGCCCTTTGGAGAAGAGTGGTCTGCTGGTTGTATGGGGGATGGGTCAGCCCTGGACTCACGGGCTGCTCCCTCAGTTCTCCCCCTAAAGCCACTGCCCAAACCCTCTGTGTCTCTAGTCAATTGTGCCCTCCCTCTGCTGGAGCCCAGGGTAGATGGGTGCCACTGTATTTTGGTGCATGGTCCCTTTAAGAATTCAGTCTCTCTGTCAAGCCAGCTAAACCTGGCAGCTTTTTGCTTTTCACAGCTGGGTGCTGTTTTACTCTAAGCTGTGTTGCTGTAGGCTGGGAAGCCCAGTTGGGGATTTAGATCCCACCTTTCTCAGGTGGAGTCCCTGCTGCTGAAATGTTTCTCCGTCCCTTCAGCTGCTACCCGTTGGAGCCCCACCAGCCTCTCACGTCTCCGCACTTCCTACCAGTCACGTTGTGATGAATCTGCTCTTCTGTTCTGTCGCTGGTTATAAGGCTTCTCTCCAGTTGGTGCCATGTTGGTTATTCTGCATGATTCTCCCCAATTAAATTGTAATTCCAGTTTGGTGTTGGGAGGAGATTGATGTAGCTCCACTTACTCCTCCTCTGTCTTAGTTCTTGGACATAGCTCCTTTTTAATACTGACTTTAGCACTCTGAACCTTTAAAGAATGTATTTTTAATAATAATGGTCATTTTTTGCTGCAAATGCATTTGAGAGCCTTGATTTAAGACAGTCTCAGATAAAACTCTATATAAGCACTCATTCACCCATTCACCAAACATATATTGAATACCCACTATAAGCTCTGAGCAAGTTGCTACAATTGCAAAAATAAGTATCTCAAAATAATTGACAGTCTTTCTGTTCCTGAAAACAATCTTCAAAATAATGGAGGTTACTTTATGGTTTTTGATAGCAGATGTTAATACGGACCATATTCCTTGGGGAAAGTAAGTCATAGCTTTGTTTTTTTCTAGGATATTAGAGAAGTGGTGAAAGTTTTTACAAAGTAGGATTTATGAAGAGGCAGAAGTACCTATTTGAGATTCTGGAATGTTGATTCTGCTTTATATTCTTTCTGCAACTAATAGGGACTTCAAGATTTTTCTTTGGAATTCTTTCTTGGTCTTTGATTTCATGCAGTGAATTTCTCCAAGAGGCTTTTTTCCTCTTCATATGGGAAAATAAGTGGGAAGTGTTTGCCTTTGCTCTGTTCTTTACTTTAAAATAGCATAGTTAAAATGTACTAATAATATTGAATACTCTTTAAACCATGACTTAATACCAAACTAGTTATTATCGGTTTATTGTCAATAGTAGGTTGTGGTTAAGTTTGTGTAAAGGTAAATTCCTAGTACATAAGCTCTTCATCCCATTGACTCAAAAATAAATTATTTTTGAAATGATATGTTTAAATATATAATATGTTGACTATTATCATAATGGTTTTTATTGTACTGTCTCCTAGGCTTTCGTTTTAAAAGGGGACAATGTGGCCCTTAAGTTGGCAAAAATTGGTTCTGGGGAACAACAAAAAAGCCTAGTTTCATGGCCCTCAAAAGCTCAGCTCTACCTGATAAAATCTTACTCCTTACTATTTAATCTCTTTCATTAGGAAGAAATTAGGTTTAATTTATTGATTATTTAATTTAAAATAAATTTTTAAATAACTTTTTTTTCTCCTTACAAAGATGATAATAAAAAAAGTTGAGAAACACTGTTCTAGATTGATAGTTTAAGATAGTAACCATGTCTTAAAATATATTTAAATCATTATCCATTAATATATAGTACTTATATTCCCCATAAATGTTTCATAACTTCCATATTTTCAGTATCTGATATTCCACAAGCCTAATTAAAATAAGCAACTGCCTTAGAGAAATCAACTCATACTTTAAAAAAAAAAATACACCTCAGCCATTTATTTGAACCAACAATAGGAAGTTTACTGATTTATTCAGAAAAGATAGACATAATGTGAAGAACAAGCACTGGCAAGAAAAGTCAGCTTCTTCCTCATATTAAAAGTAGTAGTAGTAGTAGTAGTAGTAGTAGTAGTAATAGTAATAATAATAAAAGAAGAACTAACATTGAACCTATGCTATGGGCCACACATATGCTTTATGTCTATTAATTCATCTGAGCCTCTTAATAGTTCAATGAATTAGGTATTTTCATTATTTTCATTTTACAGAATCTGCAATTAATGACTGTGGTTAGTATTCTGACAATTTTTCTAATGTCAGTCAATCTAATACTTATCCAGTAAAATGTCTGTGAGGATATTTTCTTACAGTCCAATTTTTATTCAGAAATTGCATTCATCCCTTCCAATTTACAGCTTTGAAAATTCCAAAATTATTAAAAATACCCACTGCCTCCTTACTTTAAAAAAACTTTAAAGAAATTCACATTAACCCCAAGCAATAATCATTTTGCAGCTTAATGATCATTATCCAGCCTCCCTATAATATAAAAGGCCTATTGCCCAAGCCTTTCTGGGTCACCATTGCCTTCTAATGTTCAGAGCTGGAAATATTATAGCATAGTGTCTTCCTACATAGCATTCTTTCTTCCACCTCCCACCCAAAAGGAAATTAGCATTCATGAGGACACTTTTAGAGTGAGGGGGGCACTATTAATAATTATGCCAGGACAACATGACCAAACTGAGACTGTCTTGGGAAAACCAACACATATGATCTCCCTACTGATGCTGCTTCATCTTTTGTGCCACCTCTCAGCCCTGCTCTTTTTTGCAGCTATGCCATTAGTACCATTACTCCTTTACACAAGCAACTGGAACTTCTGAACCTGAAGAATCTAGGGTTATGAATCATCTTCTTGGGTAGCCAAGTCACATATTTTTAAATGTAAAAGTAACAGTAATAGCTTCCAATAACAATGTTACCTGTTCTCCAGCCTAAGTTTTTGAAGAACTATTTAAATATATAAACTACATTGGGAATATTTGTGTTTTTTTTTTTGTATTAGAATAATTGTTGATGTGAGAAAAACTCGTCCTATTTCCCCCCTCTCTTACCCAAATAAAAAGGACCCTTTCCTCTTAAAATAGTGACTATAGTTTAGGAAACAGTGGTCACATAGCTTTAAAAAGCTATTAGGATTGAAATCCTTAAATATATCTCCAAAACAGAATGTCCACAGGTCAGATGCAAGGCAATTCATTGGACTGTGGGAAGTTAACATTCAAGTTTATATTATGTTTACCTACATAGAAAAAAAAAATAAGTCTTACCAATGTCTTGTAAGGACTTACACTGGCATTCTGATATGTTATGGTGGTGTGTCATGTTAACAGAGAAAAACTGGAATTTTGACAACACAGAAAGGCTTTCATTAGTTTGGTTGTTTTTTGTGTGTGTGAGTTGCAATATATTGAAGTTTACTGTGCCCAGGTAAATTGATTTTTATATTGTATTATCTAGCTAAACTACCAGTACAAACTGGACATAAAACTTAATTAAACAGAATCCTATAAAGAAATCAGATTAAAGATATTACTAAAAGCCTGGCTGGTGCTGGCCTGCCAACCCAAAGGTCTCTGGTTCAATTCCCTAGTCAGGGCACATAACCAGGTTGCAAGCCAGGTCTCCAGCCAGGTACCCAGCTGGAGGCAGGTGAAAGGCAACCATACATTGATGTTTCTCTCCCTCTCTGCCTCTCTCCTTTTCCCTCTCTCTAAAAAATAATAAATCTTTTTAAAAAATGCTGCTCACCCAATATCCCTTAAAAGAAGATATTACTAAAAAGGCCAACAAGAAATAGAGGAGCTGACACAACATCCTTGTATAATCCAGTCATTGATGAAATAAATTGAAGATATAATTAAATGGAAAACTATTTCATGTCCATTGATTGGAAGAATTAATATTGTTACAATATCCATACCACCCAAAGCATTATAAAGATTCAGTGCGATCCCTATCAAAATACCAATGGTGTATTTCACAGAAGTAGAAGAAAACAATTATAAAATTTGTATGAAACCAATGAAAGACTCTAAACAGCCAGAGCAATTTTGAGATCAGAATGCAATATATAATCTCAATACTTCCTGATTTCAAATTATATTGCAAAGCTATCATCAAAACAGCATGGTGTTAGCATAAAAACAGACAAATAAACTAATTGAACACAGTAGAAAGCTCACAAATAACCACTCATATAAATTCAATTAATTTTCAATAAGGGTGCCAAGAGTGAAAAACGGCGAAAGGCTAGTCTCTTCAATAAATGGTGCTGGGAAAGCCAGACTGCCTCATGAAAGAATGAAATTAAACCCTTAACTTACAGCATATACAAAAATTAACTCAAAATATACTAATAACTCTAATGTAAGACCTGAAACCTTGAGACTCCACAAGAGAACGTAGAAGGCAAAGCTTCTTGGCAACCATCTTGACAATGATTTTTTGGATATGTCCACCATAGCTCAGGCAACAAAAGCAAAATAAACAAGTGAGACTACATCAAACTGAAATACTTCTGCATGGCAACAGAAACAATAAAAATGAAAAGATAACCTATGGATTGGGATAAAATATTTGCAAATCATATATATATATGATAAGAGATACTGGAAATTTACTAACACAATAGACTTCAGGTGCTCTCACAACAACAAAGTAATTATTTGAAGAAATGGATATGTTAATTAGCTTAGACTATAGTAACCATTCCATCATACAGTTATGCTAAATCATGTTTTACTCCTTAAATGCATATGTTTTATTTTTTTAATAAAATATATATGAACAATAATTTAGGACTGTTATTGATCAAAGAAGTTTGACTTTAAATAACTATACTAACACCCAGGTGAAGGCAACCTAGTGACCAGAGTAATCAGCCTAATCTAGAGCATAATATTTAATATTACTCAGTTGTTACAATGGATGAATTAGAATCTGCTTTAAGCATCACAGAACCTTTATCACCAGAATTACTATCAAGTACTAGTATTTTTCTGTTCAGTTGATTGTATTGTTTTCATTTACTAACACTGTTAAGTATAGAAATAAACTAGGCAATAAATAAGTAAAAAGCAAAGATTAATGATCAGATTATCAGTCTTTAGAAAATTGAATTTCCTATTTTAGAAACTTTTAAAATTACATACTGTTCAGCCCACTAAACCAGGTTGCCATTGGGCAAGTGTGCACTCAATCTCTGAATAACTCACATGTAAATGTCACAAATAAAAAAAGACAACATTTTACAATGAGATGTAATATTTCTCATTTAGACTATCATTTACTTTAGAGATTTACCTTTTATGTACCAGCCAATCATTTAAGTAGACACATAGTTTGAATTTTATAAAAATTGAGGCTAATTTTACTTTAATTTTGTTCATTTTAGCTAATTTAGCTTTGCTAATTTTACTGTCCCTACCCTTAAAACTCTTAACTAAAAGAGACTTCTTATCATTGAAAAGAACTGTCAGGAATACAACCAACCATTTAGTGAAATTAAGATCTGTTCAGTTCATGATACCTGTGCTCATAATGCACCGTCCTTTCTGAGCACATATCTGGATATAATGAACTTTAAAATTACATGCATACCATGTTCATACATCTTCTAGGTTTCCACAGACATGCAGCTCCAGTTACAAGGAGGCAGTTCCCACATGGTGCGCACAGGATGGACTACCTGCACTTTGAGGATGATAGCCGTGGTTGGTGGCTTGACATGGACATGGTGATCATCTATATTTATTCAGTGAACTGGGTCATTGGGTTCATGGTTTTCTGTTTTCTTTGCTATTTTTTCTTTCCGTTTTAGGAATTTTCACACCTTACTACAACTGAACAATCACAAATGATGTAGATAACAATTACTTAAACATTTTTAAGTGTGCTTTGAATTTCATAGTATGTATTATATAAAATGTGGGTGTTTATAGAAAGTCTGAACATAAGTAACATATTAATGTTTTTCCTGTAACAAACTAAATTTTGTGTATCTAGCTCTTAGCAACAATGCACTATTAATTTCATAGTTCTTTGTTGAAGATTTGTGGACTCTAATTTTACAATATCTCTCATATACTTACCTTCATTGTAAAGACTGAGGTTTTTCACCACTTAAAAATAGAGATAAAATGAAATGATAATATGAGTAGATACCAGAAAATATTTAGTCACCACTTATTCTCAGGCAAATAATATGCATTAAAGATTAACCATATTCTCTGGAACTAATATAACAGGGTATATTCCGTCTGAGTTTCTAGCCATCCCAAATAATGTCCCTTTCTATTACCAAAAAAGCTGACTATCTCTTTTTATACAGACCTAGAAGTAACTTCAGTGCAACATGTTTTATTATTGCCAGGAGGGAATAGTAAATATTTAGAAAAGAGACTAAGTTCCACTCATGTGTACTTAGAGAAGTATATTAACACTCTTTGAACTATAGGGTTATTCACCTGAAAAAATTTTTAAAGTATTGACTGATTTTCAGTGGTTTAAAATGGTGATGCATGTCCAAAATGTAATTAATTTAGTGATTCATTTGACTATAAGATTGTCAAATAAATTGTAAATGTGAAATAAATAGAGTGCTTTTAAATTTTTATTGTTGGTTTGTGATTTAATGTCTGGAATAAAGAATTGTTGGAAATTGGCTTATAGATTTATAAAGAGAAAACTAGAAAACCTGACACTTATTTTCATTTATTATTACAGTAACCCATGGAATTAGCTTTTCCCTTATTAAAAATAAATAAATAAGATCAGAATTATCCCAATGTGGGAAGCAATTACGGCAGGTATTTCAATTTTAAAAGTGTGAAAATTAAAGAACAGAGAAGTAAACTTATTTTTCTCAGTCACTCGGGTAGTTTTTATGTAACCTAGGACAAAAGTTTTTATTCAGAACTGTTCATCCAACATTTCTACACTATAATGTCATATATCTAATAATACAATATGCATATTTTTACATAAAATATGCCATGCATTAAAAATACTACTATCACCACCCCTCCTCAAGAAAGGGGATGGATCAGGCTTCAATAGTTCAGTCTATGAAAAGTCCAAACTTGGCCTAATTACCACTGACTATATGTGAAAAAAAGCACTTAACTCGAATGTGATATTCTAAGAAATATGGAAGCATGGTACAGATTTTTATTCTAAAACTATTGATATTGGGCTTAAAATTATATCTGCGAAGTAGTGTGTATTAGACATCATAAAATTTGCAAAGCAGAAAACTAAATAAAATATAGAAACATCAATTTTTGCTCATATATCATAATAAAATATATAAATTATGCTTGCAATCTAGTGATATGTAACTAATGCCTTATTGAAACTAAGTTGTCAACAAAGCTCAATACTACCTTACAGAAATAAAAGAGGATGTGTTTATGGTCTCAAATTTATTGCTCAACATGTTAGAGTAGGAAGTTAGATATTAACAAGAGGGGTGGGAGCAAATGGAACCAGGCATCTGATTAAGTAGGAGAGGACAGATTTACAGCTACCCCAGGGAGTAACCTCCATCATTTTGTCAAATGGAGCAAAACATCCACCAGCAGGAAGGATGGCTCTTCAGTCACCCCAAGGAGTCCACCCAACAAGGAAATGGCAAGGAAATTCCCTTTACTAGACTCATGCACAGTAGAAGCCAAAATGGCAACCATAAAAGGGGAAAGGCTAAAGCCCCAGAAAATTCAGTTGGAAGGAAAGCCTTCTCTTTCCGAAACCCAAGGACATTCAAAGAAGTTTAACAAAGACCTTGGGGCAGCTGCTGCCCTCTAGCCTTGTGCCTCCCTTTCCAAGAGAGTGAGTACTATCACTTTGCTTTAACAAACCTTACTCTTATCACTTACTTAAAACTCCTCCTCAAGTGTCTCTGAAGTTCCTTTCCTGCAACACTGCAAAAGAACCCATTTACCCAGTAACCATTTTTGGCAACCACAAAGGGATGGCTAGGAGTCACAGCTGGTAGTAAGAAACCAGAACCTCACTCCCTTTAAGCTAGTAGGTCCCCTTGTCCCCAGTCTTTTTTTCTTGTATTTGGCCTTCTGTCCCAGGTGTTTCAGCCACACTTAATGGCGGGCCTGGGTCTGGCATTTAAAAGCCATTAGGGCGCCTGCCACTGTAATGAAGTCTCCTAAGACAGAATAACCTGGTGATAACACAGGCCAGATTTGGTAGGCTGCCCACCAGACATAAGCAAAAGTCCACAGAGCACACCAGTTGGCACAACATGAACCCACACCCTGGAGCAGTTCTCTAATGATAGGATTAACCCAACGCTCTGAGATGGTCTAATCTTCCTTTAATGGCCTCCCAAACTTCTTGCTCAGCCTCTGCTGCTGCCTTTGTACGCCCTCCAGCGCTTCTTCCATCTTGCCCACCTTCCATCTTGCCCACCTTCCAATCCTGAACTGCCCTTGGCTCTACCTTCCCCGAGACACGTCCCTCCGTCCCGCTCCAAGGCCCTGCGGCTGGGACCGCACTTTGCTGCCGGGCTTCCCCCTCCTCTGGCGGCCACCAGCTCTGGCGGACCCACCCGGTGCCTTACTCTCCTAAACTCTTCCCCATCTACCTGTCCACCTGGTCCCTTTCCTCACCCAGCCTGGTAAGGCAAGGTCGCCTTAAAACTAGCAAGGCCTTCCAACCCAGCTTTTCATGAAGTCTCAGACACCCAGCCCCCCAGAGAAACGAGGGAGCACAGTTTAACCTGGACATCCTACAGAATATGGGATATTGATACGTTCTACATAATTCCTTCAACTGGAGCCAAGACACTCTTTGCTTCCACCACTTACTCATGGCCTTTAAAGCACTCATGGAGAAGCCCTACAGGTCCTCCTGCTGGGTAATTAGGAATGTAAACGAGGCTGAGGTAATTGAAGGGAAAAATGCTGCTTTTAAACCCAAGTGACTGAAGTCCCCAAGCTGACACCTTCCCCCTCCCTTCTCCAGCCTCCTTAAGCAGATCTCAAAACTGAAATTACCATAAAAAACCATGTCTCCAAGGCTAAAACTCCTAGCCCCCAGCCCCCAGTAATACTCCAGAAGATGTATAATAAATAGAAAGCTTTTACTAGCAAATACTTACAGAAATGGGAAAATTTATATTGAACCAATTGTGAAAATAGTTTTAAAAGAACCTCCACAAGAGGAAACTCATCTTGAAACTGACTGAACATTTGTTCATTTTTCCCACAGCTCCTGCTTGCTCATACCCAGGGGTAGTCAATAATTTATGATATTCCTAGAGAAGGCCATAGGATTTGCCCAGGGCCCCGGGCACAGTGGCTGGCTGGCCCTGGTAATACATGTAGGTTACTGGGGATCTCCTCTGATCTCAGGGGGTCCCTGTCTTTTAAAACCCTATTTCCATGAGTCTCAGAGACGACTTAACAGGAACCATCCAATCCCTCCTGCCTGCTAGGCCTCTGGAAGGACCAGGGCTGCTGGGAACATGAAAGGCAGGACAATAGTCCAACTACTAAAGACCGAACTTGTAGGGTGAGTTTTCCACGTGGGGTGGCAGAGGTTACTGGGTACTCCTTGAACGCACAAACAACGGGGGGACCTCCGGTATCACTAGCTAAGGCCATCAAACAAGGATGCCTCGCTTGAGGACATGGGCCATAACAATCATCCCACGTGGAGTTCAGGCCACCTGACTGAGTGAAGAAAAGCACAATGAGCAGCACCTGACCACCCACTGGGACTGTTGGTAAGGCTGCCCTCAGAAGATGGGGTAACATGCAGCACCCAAACATACACTATACTGTAGTCTTCAGAAAGGCCTGCACCCCCATCAGAGTAGGGGCAGGGCACAGGCCTTGGGACACCAAACCTGGAAAGGGGGTCACACATACCAGCCTAGGTTCTGGTCATGTGATGGGACTAGGGAACACTGGGGAAGCCCATGTTTCTCTTAGCTACCCAATTGCTTCCTTTTTCACAGGGAAGGAAATTCCTCTCACCGAAGACAAGGGGCAATATCACCTTCATTCTTGACTCCATTCTTGAAAATTCAGACTCAGCAAGCCCAGCACCAACATCCTCACCTCCTTCTGTCCCTCGGTACCTGATGGGTCTCTGGAAGTGGCCTGCTCTGCCTGCTACAGGAGGCGGCAGGAGGGCCTGTGGGGTCACCTGAGTACCTGTCCTGAGAGATTGCAAGGAACAGCTGAGTGATCCTTATAGGCCCCTACAAGATTCAAGAGGAATTTCAAGCTTTAACCCAAACCTACCATTTTACCTGGAAAGACTTAATTTTCCTTCTCTCCCAATGCTGCCAACGCATGAGAAAGCTCTGCATTTGGGGGGCAGCCCAGCATTATGCAGATTCTTTACATACAGCCCAGCCAAGCAGGTACCCCGTAGGATGACAGCAGTCCCCCAGACTGATCCTAGTGGATCAGAACAAACTGGGATAAAGTGGGCTCACCTACAGAGGCCATGTGGATTTTTGCCTCCCGAAAATCATAAAAAGAAGCACGGCTGTCAATTTTGCCAAAGTGGAAGAAGTTAACCTGTCTCTGTTCTGCTCTTGTCTAACAAAAGCCATTTGCAAATAGTCCAGCATAGATCCATACACACCCAGCAAAGAACCATCCAAAGCCACACTCTGTTGATCAACCTGCCCCCTGCATTGGGAGGAAATACAAAAGTTAGCGCTAGGCCCCCAACCCCACTAAAGGAATTAACAGATGTGGCTTTCTCGGTCTTTTACAATTGCAATCAGGTGGAAGAAGTCAACTGCAAAAGGCCCACCAAACTTCTGACAGCTGCCTTACAAGGGGCAGATCCACCTGAGGGAAACCCACCAGCTGCCCTCCTCAGGAGAGGGTGCTTATTACTCCTGTGGGACTCGGGACCATTGGATCTGAAAGTGTCCTGGGAGGGGCCACTGAAAAGATGGCCCATAACCATCTAAGACACCTTGCCAGTCTGTAAGAAAAAGGGGCACTAGAAAAGGGACTACCCCCTGTTCCAAAGGGGAAGAGGTAAACCCTTCTTCGCAAATGGTGTTGGAGAGCTGAAGAGTCCTGGGGTACTCAGGGGTTCCCAAAAGATACATCCAGGTCTCAGGGGAAGAACCGCAGGTAGTCCTTGACAGGGCAGGTAAGCCTGTTGCTTTCATAATTGACACAGAAGCAGCTTAGGTAAGGTCTTGAATTCCTATCTGGTTCTTTGTCTTCTGAAACCTGCTTCATTGCGAGGTGGGAGAAGGGAAGGTCACATCCGAATACTTTACTGAGCCTCTCCCCTGCACGTGGGGAGACACTCTAGTAACTCACATTTTTTAATTATGCCTGAAAGTCCATGCCCATTATTAGGAAGAAGTTTTTTAACTATACTAGGAGTTACTTTAAGCCTACCAGAAATCTGTGGCTTGTTTCTGGCTAGTCTACATCCCCTTAAAGAATCCCAAGCTCATGTGATCCTCCCCTAAGATATGCTTATAGGGAATTTTGTTAACAAAATCTTCCAAGTTTATTTTCTTCTACATTTGAATATATTTTCTCATAGAAAGAAAAAAGAATTATTTGGATTCTAGGATTAGTCCACAAAATTCCCTATAAGCATAGTATTAATGCAACTTTTCAACTGCACCCAACCACCGCCTGGATGGGACATGAGCTTTCCTAAGAGGTCTAGATACCTGGAATACATTTATGTCATTTAGCAGCAACACCCACCTCAGATGTAATAAGGTGGTGGATAGAGAGAGGAAGTACTCCCTTGTAGCCACCAGCATGTAAAAAACATATTTAAGTAATAGAGGTTAGATGAGCATTGTCAAATAGACGTGTCATATGGGCCACATGTATTATTTTAAATATTCTAATAGCCACATCTAAAGGAAAACGAAATACTGCTAGAAGATCTGTGGTCCAAGCTCTGGCGCCAGCCTCAAGCTCCGGGCCTCCCGGTGCACCAGCCCGACACAGATCCAGCTCTCAACCCTTGCCTGGGCTCAGCCCGCCTCCGCTCAGTCCGCAGTCCCGGCCCCCAGGCTCAGCCCTCCCCCCCAGGCTCAGCCCGCCTCCGCTCAGCCCGCAGTCCCCGCCCCCAGGCTCAGCCCGCCTCCCCCGCCCGCCCCCGCCCCGCCTCAGCCTGCCCCCGCAGCCACAGTGCCCAGAGAAGCCCCGGAACAGCGCTGTGGCTGGTTGAACCGCCGACATCGACGCCC